>CAWUFW010008211.1:600000-916754 GCA_963921515.1 Calotriton arnoldi
AGCATTTTGTCTGCGTAATATTGAAGAAGGTAACTTATTCAATTGGGATTTTGCTCTTAATCGGTTCTAAAGAGAGTCAGAAGATTTGGGAAGATAACATGCATGTTCTAGCATTTTTGATTTCTGTCAGTAGGGATTTTGAGGCGAATTCAGCTTCTTTCTTTTTACCATGTTCATAATGAACGATGAAACCTCTTGCTGAAACTTTAAAGGAGTCCCATAACTTGTGCATTTGGAATATCTTGAGAATTATTAAATGTAAAGAATTCATTGATGAAATTGGTAAATTGCATGTTAAATTCTGGGTCTAGAAGAAGGGAATTATTGAATCTCCATCGTTTTGGATGAGGATGAATTGGCAATAAGTCAGTCAGCAATTGTAGGAGCGTGATCGGAAGTCAAAATAGAACCAATTTCAGCGTTTATCATGTTTTGAGCTAGGGATTTGGAGGTAAAAATATAATCGGTTCTGGATTGAGTGCCGTGGACTGGGGAAAAGAAGGTATATTTTCTTGTAGTTGGGTCAGCGATTCTCCATGAATCAATCAAAGCATTTTACGTTATGGTTGAGCAATAGGCTTTGTGCATTTTGGAAGGAATACATTTAATTTTGGAAAGTATCTCTAAAAATTGGATCAGGATTTTGATTGAAATCACTTCCCATAATAAAATAATCAGCAGTATTGTTTAGTAAGATCAGACCAAAAGGAATGATTTATCACTGGAGGACCATACACATTAAAGATTGGGAGGGGAATTTAATCAATCAATAAATCAATTGTATTTCATCTACCCTTTGAATCTGTGGATTGGGAAATGGTGGTAACACTGAGTTTCTTTTAAGAATTTTTAGTGCCATTTTTTTTTTCTGCACCACAGGAGAGAAAAATACATGACCAACCCAATTTGTTTTTAATTTTTAGGCTTCTTTATCAGTTAAACGTTTTTCCTGAAGGAGTGCAATGTCTGTATACAACTTGGATAAGTGTGAAAGAACTCTTTGTCTTTTAGTTGGGTTGTTTAAACCCTTAACACTCCAGGACGTTACTCTGAATGATGACAATATGGGATTGATACGATAAAACAGTGCTTACAAGGAACAGACATTGGAATAGGATATAAAATACACATCTTAAAAGAAAAGAGAAAGCTTCTGAAAAACACAAAATGCAAGAAAAGTGGGAGATAGTGTAAAAAGAAAGTAGAAAGCAAGAAAAAAGAAAGAAAAAGATGAGAGAAATGACAAACAAGAAGAAAAAGACAGTACATGCCATACAACTGACGACTGTAAGGGTGCGGGGGAAACCCCGACTGACAAGACTGACACGGGGGAACTCCAGACGGCCATAACATCAGGGAAATACATCAATGTATGGAGAGATGCTATAAAGGAAAACCTATTAATCAAAGGAGATAGATATATAAATAACAACATATATGCAAACAATCTATACAAGTAGAGAAGAATAGGCAACGTTTTAACTATTCCATTGACTCTTCTCTACATTGATGAAGAAAAGATTTTAATTTTGCAAGATCGTATGTGGTTGTGTTATCCTTATAGGTTACTTTGAAACAGCAAGGGTGAATTCGACCATATTGAACGTTAATAGCTCTGAGCAGTGGGCGAAGATCTAAAAATGGTTTACTTCTGTCTGCTGTTATCTTTGCAACTTCCTGAGAGGAGTAAAGTATATGCAGTAGCGGCTGCTACCTAATAGGGGTGGTGGGGTGGGGGAGGGGTGGTGGGGCGGGGGAGGGGTGGTGGGGCGGGGGATGGGTGGAATAAAAAAGATAAAAGCACTTACCTTGGTATGGCCGGCCACCACCTCTCCTCCGTCCTCTTCTCTTCTCCAGCAGCAGAAAGCACACAGGCTCCCAGAGCCCCCATTTCAATCATGACATTGTGTGACATCAGCATTGTGATTGGTCTGAGTGCCGTGGTTTGACGCTCAGACAGGGGCTGGGAGGCTGTGCAAGTTCTCCACCCAGGCTGTGCAATACAGCCTGGTGGAGAACATGCTAAGTGCGCATGACTGTTTGGCCGGCCGAAGACGGCCGGCCAAACCGTCATGCGCACTTAGAAAGTGCCCACCACTCCTTCCTCTGCTTTGAACATCCCAGCCCTGCCCCCCAACCATCTGAGCCAGTACAGTAAAATTAACTTATAACATTGCGTTATTTTATTTTTCCTTTTTGAACTGCTCAGTGAGCAGTGGGGCAACTCTTCTCCGCATGAGCGGAGGAGCCGCCGCTGAGTGTAGGTGAGGGCCATATTATTTGTTTCTTCATTTTTACAACGTTGAGCCTTGAGCTGTGTGTTTCAAAAAAAGATGATTACACCTCTGGTTTTAGAAGTAGATCTGGGACCCAGTCGATTAGCACGCTGGATTTTGAGCGATGTAGAAGAAAGAAGATCCAGAACTTTCAGAATAAATGCTCTGAAAAACTGTAGAGGGTCGCTACCTTCCACATTTTCTGCTAAACCATAAATTCAGAGATTATTCCTACGGTTTCTATTTTCAAGAGCCTCAGTATGTCTTTTTAAGTTGTTTATTTTCAATTGCATCTTGTGAATTGTGAAAGCAGAGCCCTGAATATCACTGACCCGTTGCTCTAAGTCAGAGACATGCTTGTCCATAAATGACCATTTACCCTCAAGGTTGTGGTGTCTTGTTCGTCTCCTCCATGAAAGGCTTCAATGCTTGTATTTCTTCTAATATTAATTCCATAGATATGGCAGATGGTTTTACTGGAGAAGGATCTTTCTTTGGGCGTTTGTTTGAAGAAGGCAAAGATTTGGCAGAGGGATGAGTTTTAGGAATCGCCACAGGTGCTGGTTCTGCCATGTTGACTTGTTCTTCCGCCATGGGTAACGTAGACTTGTTACTTGAAGATATGAAGTGGCAACGTTCTCGTGAGAAGGCAGAAGAGATATACGGAGGCTTCCAGTATCATACTCTCCCCATAAAATGGGTGACCAAGCTATACTTGGATACAAGTGATCCACTGAAAATGTTGTTAAGCAAGGAGGAATATATGAGTAAAAAGTGTACTGCACAAATCGAATACAATATTGCATCACCTGTAACATTACTTTGAAAGGAAAAATTATTTATTATAAACTGAGAAATCCATATGATGCATTTTTAGCAAGCGACACCTCATACAAATATATTATGACATGAGTGGGTTAATGTATGCTAAAGACAGCATTAGAGCACATAATAATGGTCAAAAGACATTTCTCACATAAAGATTCTCGGAGGACATAAGGAATTAATAAAAGGACATTTTAAGAGAACAGATGATCCAGTACATAGGGTCTTTGTAAGGAAAATCAAAAAATTCAGGTTCCTTTGCACAGAGTTAAAAGAATAATAGTTCAGCAAATGGGTGACCCAACAAGGTACTCAGAGGAGCCAAAGTTAAGCAAATATCAGATGGGTTAGTCGATCCAGAGGCCTGAAATCTGGGTACCCTCTGAAGAAAACTGTCAACGTTGCATAACAAAGCAGGAAAAGCAGAGAATGGCGGCCATTTGGATGAACACTATAATATAGCATCAAGGATTTCAGAAAACAAGAAGACTAAATAGCTTCCAGCAAAATAAGGTATCCACTAGCCTCTGTTATGATTGTGACCAAGTCCTTTCATTCTTGAGGGCTCAGCAGTACAATTTGTGAGATTAATACAGCGCGACGTAAACAGCACAATATGGTGGCCGCCATGTGAAGAAAATGGTGCTTCACTCCCAAATGGTCAAAAACAAGTCGAAAATGACAAGTAATGAGTTCAAATGCTCACCGTTCTCCTCCAAAAGCCAGTTCCTGCATTACCAGCAAGAAAATCAGGCACTCTCCTTTGAAAACGGAAGGTCGTCGAGACCATCGGCGCGGTGCTCTGTAGCTACGCGGCCATCTTGTTTGGTGTCTAATGCCACCCCCCCCATTTTACTCCTTTAAGTAGCTCTAAATGGGGAGTTTTTCAAAGATGCATTTAGGCTGCTTTTCTGCTTTTATTATATATTAATGGGTTGTTTAGCCATCTATCCCTCGTAAGGGAAAGATATGCCACAAAATCAGGAACCTCCCCTTTTCAATGTTATTATATGCGTACGATGCAGTCCCTATTGCAAGTACTGCAAATGGGTTACTAATTATGGTGGACTCATTTATATCCTTTATGCACAACTTAGACTTAAAAGTAAACTTTTCTAAATCATTTATCGTGATGAGTGGCCCCATAGATATCAAATCTAAGACCGTCTTGATTGGGGAGTACAGCTTGCTAAGGTTTAAGAATTTCGATTATCTGAGAATCGCTTTTCATTCAGCGCTAAATTGAGGCTACCTCCTAAATGTAAGATCTCAGCAATTTTATAGAGTAACCGCAGCAGTTTTTCAATTTGCCTCGAGGGTATGCCATAAGCCGGTGAGAGAACTGTTTAAAATTTACAAGAGTAAATGTATCCCGGCAGGGCTATATTAGGCAGGTGTCTGTGGGTATATTAATGTAGAAATGTTTCAACGGGCTGAAAATAGCTTTGTCCACAGACTATTATCAGTCCAACACTGCACAGACTCATATAGTTTGTCTTACTGAGGTAGGATTAAGTTAACTTGCAGATGCTATTGGAGTGGCTCCTCTGTTGTTAGGGCTAGAAATTTGACTTAAACTCGAAGCAGGCTGTGTGAGGTTAACTCTTAGGGATTGTTTAGCAATAGATAACGTGGTTGAGATACCTTAGCTAGTTTATACTAAACAGGCATTCATGACGTGGCTGTCCCAGAGCTCTTCTCCAATCCCCAGAGTATTGTTGCTGCCTCAAAAGAGCATGTCAAATCTTTGTTTTTTAATCATCACTCTAAGGTGGGCTATGAGAAGGCTCAAACCACTTATGTATTCTGCTGTTATTACCTTTTTGAGGCTGGAACCTTATCTTGTTTTAATCCACAACTCGCAGTACAGATTTTTCCTCACACACCTTCGACTTGGTACATTGCACTTTCTGGTAGCATTTTTCTATACAGGGAAAATGGCTCATGTGCCTTCTGAAATGCCCATGTGACAGTTTGTCAAACTAAAGTACTAATTAATTATGCTCTTCTCCACCTTCTATAGTTCTCCCAAGAATCCTTTTTCTGACTCCGATTCTGCAAGCAGCCAAAATAAGACGCCATTTTATTGGCATGATCTAGTTACAGCAGCTAATGTCTCCGCAAATTTGTTACATAGCCATTAACTATATAAGAAGTGCCCTTAGTAGCTGGAAAAGATGTGGAGCGCCACATGATTTGTAATTATTATCTGAATTTATCTCTTTGAAATACAGGCATGGTCTCTATAAATTGTTGATTTTATTGTTCTTAATTTCAAGTCTTATCTGTTTCTATACTGTATGTTTTATGTGGCTATGATTATTTTTCTTTGTAAATTCTTCGTCATAATAATTTGGAACATATTGCAAATTTTTTCATATAAAGCACTATGTATTCTCTGTTTTATGTATTTCAAACAGTTTATCGTGAACTTACTCCCTGGCACTTGTATTGTGAGTGATCTATATAAATCACCATAAGACTGTGATGTTATATGTTTTAGATGGATGACCCTATAGTAACTTTAGATATCCTTCATGATGTAATTTTATTTAGGAAACTTGTGCCCCAACAAACAGAAACCATTATGGAGCATTAGAAGGGTTGTAACATTTGTACTTGTATCTTGCTTTTTCATACGTTTATGGCTTTTTTAAGCAGAATAAAGGAATATTGACTGACCTGATAAAAAGAGTAGATGCAGCTACAAACTTTGCATAAAGTGATTTGATTCTCTGCGTTATTTAGTCTATATTCAATTGTTTTAGACTGCAGACCTCACCCTTCTTTTCGCCTAACATGCATTGGGCTCAAGTATATGAAATTAATGCCTGTACGATAATTGAAATTCATCAGTGGCTTGCAGCCTCTTAACTGAACTGCTTGTCAAAATGGTCTAATCCTGAAAAAAGACATGAATATTCAGACCCTTCTGTATAATATTCGGAAAGCTTTTATTGGTCCTAAATCAAATCCTGCAGTGAATTTGGAAGAATGCCATTGCATAATATATCGCTCAACTCCTATGCTAAGCTTTAAAGGTTGGCGGTGACGATGGAAAAGATTGTTTATTATATGTTTATTTCCCTTGTCGGATATGCAATCGTGTTTATCTTAAGGCTGTGCCATGTATGTGTTGATTTATGATTGTGTGCGTCTTTAAAGCGGTAATGTCATTCTGTATGCACAGTCTTACACGCCACTATAAACTTGTTTATAGGAAAAGAGAAATAGTACATGTCAGAGACTCCCATGGGCTCTGTCTCAATGCTCTTCCAGACCCATCCCCAGTATTTCTTTCTGCTGCTTAGCCCCTGATGTCTGACCACATCTGCTTCCCAGCAGCTACATATAGGAACCAGCTACGGGTGATGCAATACCTTTTGCACCTCATTTGCTGCAAGAAGGCCACATGTGCTACCCATCCACGTGCATACATCTCCCGTTTGATGAGCCAACACATATGGCTGACCAAATTTTCTCTGAGTGTTTTCATTGCTGTTGCTCTGCAGTGGCTCTGCAAGATGTAGATTTATGTATGTTCGCTTCCTGTAAATGTTTCACTTAATTATCTCTATGGTTTGCCCTTTGCATAGCAGTAAGAACAATTTCTGACCAAAACACCATTGACCAAAAGCCACTGATCTACCTCTGGGGCAAACCAAATCACTTTGACATTATCTTTGTTGTATTGCAAACATTTGTTAAAGGAACGAATGCTCTTAACAACACGGTGCTCATAACGCTTCACTTGGGTACTTCACTTATCATCTGAAATGCCAAAGCATTTCATCGCCCTTCGGCTGCCGTTGACTGATGTGTCCTGGTTCTGCCACCACCAGTTGCTCTTTGCCCTCCCTCCTAGGTTCTTGCACATCATTCTTCTTTGATATTCTAGTCTTCTCATATATGGTGTCTTGCATCTTGTGCCTGTTCCCTGATTGGTCAACTGTAGTACATATTTAGAATGCTCCACCTTTTTGATTTATGAACATACAGATCATTACTGAAATGATAAATCATCATTTTATGTAGATTGAGCCTCTGAAAGATTGATTGTCTATTCCTTGAAGCCTTCAAAGATTCATAGTAGCAGTTATCATGTTTTACCTAAGTGATTAAATCAGCTTCACCAGTTACAAGCCCTTAATTCTACAAGCCTCTATTGACACTTTGCCAACTGCAGTTGTCCATTCATTTATGAGCGAAATCTCGCGAAAGTGGTACGAATTACAGTAAGTAATTTTATTATGCATGATTAGTTAAAACCTTTGCATACACGTGACAAAAAGTTTCTTGTTTGTAATTCTATGGATAAAACACTATTAAAAACCATCATTATGCATTGTTTTAAAATTACACAGTTGGGCATTACGCTCTTCAACGGATCTAAAGTGCTTGTGCATCAGGGAAAGCTGGGCTGGCGGTAGCTTTCCGAGTTAAACAGCCGTCCTTGTACGTCCTATTAAAGTGCATGTTTTTGCACATACAACCTGCATTGGTTTAAAGTGCCTGTGCTACTTTAAGGTGCTGTTGTTTGGTTTTTTCAGTCTAGCTTCAAGGGGTGCCCGGTTCAGCTATATTTTGTTGACCAGTGTCCACTTGCGGAGTGTTTTTGAGTCTCTTGGCTACTGTGTCAAACTTTTGTGAGCCGGCAGTTTAGCTGTACCTCGGCTGGAGTGAAGCACAGCTTTACTGCCTGCCTACAGGTCCTGGTGCCATGCCGCTTAAATAATGGTCGCAATAAAGTGCTCCTTATGTCCTTTAAGTTGGGGCAGATACAGATGACGTGGATAAGATCCTCGTTGCCTCTTCCGCATAGGCAACAGGACTGCGGACCTCCTCTCCTTTCCCATGGTGGGAGATGTGGGATGATCGGAACGACGCCTAGCCCTAACTTTAGGAATTTTTCCTTTGTCTTTATTTTGACTCCCATTATCAGGTAAGGTTGCGGATTGAGTGCTTTGTAGTCACTGAGCACTACCCAGCCATGTGCCCTTTTAGCGAGTGTTTCCTTGTCTTTGTTGGAATAAAAATGTTTTAGCTGAGTTACCCATGCATTGTATGTCTTAAGTTCGCATTCGCGGCACCATTTTATATTCAGCCGCCATTTTGAGCCATGATCGAAACTAACTTCTATCTCACTCTCTCTCTGCCCCAGCTGAAAGCAGCTGCGATAGTTTTCGTTTCTCCAAGGTTGAGCTTTGCTGTACTAATGAATACATGGTCCTTGTTAGTACATACCTTTCCCACTAGATAGGCCTGCTCGCACCCTTAGAGCGGTGGGTGCAGACAGAGTGACCTTGGCGCTGAGATAGCATGTGCCCGGTCTCAGGATCGAAACCCATCCTTCTGTATCTCCTTTGTTCACCAGCTACCAACTAGAAATTTCCAGTCAGGCCGTGCCTTTAATGGTTCTGTATCGTACATAATGTATCACCATGCTTGCTAAGGTCAGTCCCACTGCAGCAATCCCAGGAGGCTGGTCCAACTGGACTCCACTCGAGTGTACTTGAATAAAATACACTTGGTTTGTATTCTCTACTGTCTGACTGACTCTTCATTTGTATGGAAGGCTGAGAGGTGGTCATGAGTGACCCGGGTGACCCTAATCGGGTCACTTCCTTCAGTTGGCACCCGAACAGGGACCCCATCGGGTGACCCATCCTCGCCCACGGACGGGTGAGGAGGTCGGGCAACGTCGGGTCGGACGGGCAGACCAGGGATCCCTGTATGAGAGAGTCCTGAACTCGCAGCTGCCCCGTCTGTCTGACCGGTCGGTGCCTCGCCCAGCGATCATCCCGACTGGGGTCCTGAATGGCGAAACCCTTGGATCTGACCGCTTGGTCCGAAGAGTCGGCAGTGGAGAATAAATTCGCTTGACCTGTGTGCACTAGGTGAGTTTGCTTTGGTTCTTTGTGGATATGGTACCGTTTTGGTTTGCACTTGGGACGGTCTGAGGACCGATTTGGATACAAAGTGTCTGTGAACATTTTGCCCGGCAACATAACAAATTTGGCCTACTTTTGAAAATGCCGGTGTTAAGTCGTTTTTTGGTTTCGTGTTGTCGTTGTTCTGCTGATGCTCGACTGGAAGAAAATCAGCCAGCGCCTCTGGAAGGCACTCCGAATTTTGACATGTATGTAAAACATGGCATTGGCCCTATTATGTTTAGTACGTTATGGCACAAATATACGAGGGACAATGCCGAGTTGCAGTGGCCATTGACTGGAGAAGTTGTTTGCGAAAAGGAGTAGGCAGTCGATGTTTGATTCCCTCAGAACATGGCAAAAAGAGGCTAAACAGAGGTGAATGAAAGCAGAGAAAGAGGCCCGGAAGGGGAGGATGCAAACATTGACTCAGAAAGTTGTAGCGCAGGATAGAGAGAAGCAGGAGATAGGAATTGAACGTGAAGATAGGAGGTTTCGACTGAATATCAATAAATCATATGTAGCCCGAGAAGAAAATGACACTTTTGTAGAGGAACTGCTAGATGCTCGACCCCCACCTCCGTATGCCCTGCAGAGGGTATATCCCGCCCTTCTCCAACAGGCCCAGCTACCCGGTTCTTCCGTCTCAGCAGTTTCTGCTTCTGTTACTGTTGATCAGACTGCCTTGGCCACGGCACCTCCTGTCCTTTCTTTGTCTTCGCCGTCTGTGGCAACTGTGACTGTTAGTACTCCTGCAACGCTTATTGCTTCGGCGTCTCTTTCGCCAGCTCTTACACCCGTGACACAGCCAGCAGCGACATTAGTGCTTGCTCCCTCTGTTGTTACCCCCACTGTGTTCCTCCATTCCCCGACATCACTGAGTAGTGAGACACTGATGCGCGGCCCTCAGGCTAGAGAGTGGACGAAATTTAAAGAGCGCATGGGGCGGACATTGGTCCGGTCTTATGTGGGAGATGCAGAGAAAAAGGTGGGGGCTAATCAGGCAGCACAGTGGGCTCGTAACCCCATTTACAGTGTGAAAGATGTGTGGAGTGTGATGAAAGATTATGAGACTTTCATACAGCAACATGCCCTTAAGCACATGTCGGCTACTCGGTCTTTGGGAGCAGCATTTCAAGGGTGCAGCACCGCAGATTATATACGATATTAGGGATCATGTGTATGTTACTGATATGGAGCCTGCTCATGTCTTTGGTAATGTTGCAACATTGGTTGCTTATCGGGGAAGGCTACTGGAGAAGAGCCCCACCACAGTGTCTCAGTACCCGATGAGGGAGGTGCATCCCATATATCATCCTGAGATACCAGAGATATGGGATCAGCATGATCATGTGACTAGGCCAAGGGTAGAGGCCCATTTCCAGGAACAGTGGGTTTATACTCCATGGAAAAGGAGTGAAATCTTGTCCCTTAAAACTCAGTTACCTGACCCTAGGAAAAATCCTACTGCATATTATAAAGAATTGACTGAGGCCGCTTCATCAACAGTGATGACGCTTGCGGATAACGAAATGTTCTTTGGTTTGTTGGTGCCCTTTGATATTTGGAGGCAGGTACATACACAGGTTCACGTTGCCGAATTGGGTGGTACCTGGGATCAAATTAAGGTATGGGACCAGGAAAGGAAGCCTGGTGAGAAGCCTAAGGCAGAGATACTTGCTCTGCCTGGCCGTATTATCCCCTAAATGCATTCCCTTATCCCACCCCGAAAGATTGATTGGGACAAGCTATCGGCCTGTCGTCAGAAGAAAGATGAGTGTGTCTGATTTTTTTCACTCGATTTGAAGGTGTGTTTTTGGATTATAGTGGACAGGACTTGTCGATTGAGGGTGGTATACATTTGTTTGTTAGTAGATTTGTTTCAAATTTACTCCCCGAGATCGCGACTCGATTACAGGCTTCCGAGAACACCTGGTCCACCTCTTCTCCTTCTGTTGTCTTGAATATGGCGCAGTATTACGAGCACAGGGAAAATGAGGATAAGGAAAAGATGGAGAAAAGGCATAAGGATTTGAAGACGAAGGTGTTGTTGCAGCAGGCTTCTCGAGGGAATGGTAGAGGACGTGGTGGCCCGGCAGCTTCCTTGTACTAGCATGACTGCTACGCCGGTAGGGCCGAATCAGTGTGCATATTGTAAGGAGGAGGGACACTGGCGCAGCAAGTGTCCAGTGCTTTTGCAAAAGGTGGCGGTCCGAAGAGGACTGGGTTCTTGTGGACGGGGTCGTGGAGATGGTGGCCAGGGCAGGGCTCAGACAGCTGAGACATCACAGGGTCGTACTGATCGGAACTACTTTGACGACCCTCGGGGCAAACAGTACTACCATGATGACTATGATACGGATGAGGTGACTGGGATGTCTTACAGCTAGGACAGCCAGGGACAGGGTGAGGGATCGGTTTTGATACCCGTAGACCAAAGAGGTCCGTACGTTAGTGCGGACGTGCATGGTTCGACTAAGGAGTTTTTGGTGGATACAGGTGCGACGAACAGCTCTATTTCTCTTTCCTTGGTCCCTGGGGAGGCTCTGTCTGGCCATAATAATGTTTCTGTAGGATTTTCTGGTGTACCGGTTGTGAGCCCCATTTCCAAACCTCTTGCGTTGACTATTGGTCCTTTAACTGTGGATTCGCCGTTCTTATTGACATCTAATTGCAGAGAAAATTTAATGGGTCTGGATCTATTGAAGAAATTGCATGCCACGATATATTGCTCCCCGGAGTGTGTCTACATGACAATGGGTCATAATGTTGTGTGCGCTACGCAGTGTCTGTCTAAAGATGCACCTCTCCCTGCTGAATTTAGAGATGTGTCACCCACACTGTGGGCAGCGGGCGACACAGATGTGGGTTTGTTGCAGATATCGCCTGTTTCAATTCGTGTCAAGGAAGGTGCTATTTTACCCCGCATTCCTCAGTATAAGATACCGCAGGCAGGTGAGCGAGCTTTGATTCAAATTGTGCAAGACTTGATTGAGAAAGGAGTGGTTGAGGAGACGGCTGCTAATGTTTGTAACAGCCCCATTCTTCCGATCCTCGAACGGATGCCTTCGGGTCCCTCTGAGTATCGCGAAGATGTTTACCGTTTTGTGATTGATTTGCGTGAAGTTAACAAAATGGTGATTCCTCAGTTTCCGGTGGTTCCTGAATTACGACTCTCTTGACGATGATTCCTTCTTCCGCCAAATTCTTTTCTGTCATTGACTTGAAAAACGCATTTTTCAGTATTCCCATTCATCCTGACAGCAGATATCTGTTCGGGTTCACCCTGCTGGTAGAAGCTTTAGATTCTGTCGCGCTCCTCAAGGCTATACAGAGAGTCCGAGTACCTATAGTCGGGCATTGAAAAGTCAGCTGGATTCCTTGTCACTCCCCACAGGTAATGTATTACTTCAATATGTTGACGACCTGCTCATCTCCTCAGACACAGAACAAGGTTGTAGAGATAGTACAGTTAAATTGTTGCTTCATCTAGCTGACCATGGTCATAAGGTATCCCTTTCCAAATTCCAGTATTGTCGACTGGAGGTCACCTATTTAGGTCACCTACTGTCGAAGGAGGGTAGGAGATTGACCCCTGAGCGCATCAGTACCATTGTGAAAATGCCTGTTCCGCAAACTCAGAAAGATGTGCGCGCTTTCATAGGTATTACTTCCTATTGCAGGCAGTGGATACCTGGATACTCGCCGCTTATTAAGCCCCTGCTTCCCCTAACATTGAAAGATGTGCATGAGCCCCTGCCTTGGACGCCAGAGTGTCAGCAGTCTTTTGAGCAATTAAAAACTGTGCTTTGCTTGGCTCCAGTGCTCGGTACCCCTAATTATGCAAAATGCTTTGTGTTGTACGTCCATGAGCTGGGTGGTTACGCGCTTTCTGTTTTAACACAAAGATTCGGGGATAAGCAACGACCGTGTACTTATTTCTCTGCTGTGCTTGACCCTGTCGCACAAGCCCTCCCGAGCTGCCTAAGAGCGGCTGTGGCCGTCTCAATAAGACAATCGGCGGGACTCGTACTGTTGTATTCCTCTTAGGGTGTCCGTATATAGGTTTTCCTATATCATGTCCTTATATAGGCACATTTCGCCATGCCCTTATATAGGCATAAAATTCAAGTCCTTATTTAGGCATTAAACCGTGCACTCCAAATACAGGCATGGTCCCCGACATCCGTCCACCCTAACGTCACAACGAGTTCTTGAAGAACAGACCCTTAGGCTTCGGGAGTTTCCTAGCACAGGACTATTGATTTCTTCAAGGACTCATCTATTATGCATGAACCATTATACCTTAGGGGTTCATTCATGACGTCTTCCGCTGTCCGATTCACGTCAATGCTAACATTCTGAGGTACCTCTCAGGTATAAATATACCTTCCCTAGCCCTTGTAAACTAGAGGAGACCTCGACTTCAGAGGAGCCCGTTTCCTGGCCTGACGCACTGAGAAGACGCTGTCATCCCTGCACGCAGAGAATCCAGCTTCCAGTGATCTGACTTCCCTTGCGGGGTGTTGGAGCTCGAGTCTGGCAAGAGATTCCTACCTCTCTCATTCTTAAGGTATGGAGCTGACTAGAACCTAGAGGGACTCTTGGCATACTAGGCTTAACATACTCTTAGTATACCATAGTAAGGAATACTTCACCTACTTCATACCTCTCCCTACACCTAGGTTAGGTACGGTACATTGGGGTAGAACTAGCTTAGAAACGCATCGTATGAGTACTCGCATTTTTTAGTCTGTTATTTATGTAAATGAATATCTACTAAAGATCATGCTAGCGCTGTATTATTTATTTCTACTGCTTACACTGTACATTATTTATCTTGCATACTGTCTTGTGATCGTAACAGCACATATTACTTACACAAGAAATAAGACCGTTGAATAAACCTTTTATTGAAACGCCCGTCTATTCTTTCTGTGTAACTTTGAGAAAACTAAGTATGCACGAGTGAGCTGAGTGAAATAGTTATCTATTGTTTCCACGACTCTGGGACACGTTCTGATTCTAAAGGGAAACAAAGTGGTCATGTTTTGCGGCTGCCAGAAACTACTCCCTTCTTGTTTTTCAAGGAGTTTCTAGTGGCCTCTGAGCTAGCTGGCACAAGTAATTAAGTTTAATATACTCGATAAGGACATACTGACCTTAGTCCTATGTCAAACCTATAGGGGATATTATTCCAATGCGCAGAGCCTATTAGGGAAATAGGAGCTACACTACATGGCGCCCAACGTTTGGTAAGGCGGTAATTTAACGTTAGATACTGAGTAACTCAGCTGTGCGTTTTCTCTCAGAGACCCCTACCCATATACTCCAAAAGACGTCTGGAGTGGGCAGGGTTAGGTATCCACCACGGCTACATAGGGAAACACCCTTTATATTAGCTGGTTGGTTTGCTCAACGTTGAAGGATACAGTGTTCCAAAATATTGTGCACCTTATCTTTGTTTCCTTGAAACTTGTTCTACATTTTTCAAAAAACAAATGTCCATACACGGGGACGATGCCACCTGAAACGGTGGAGCTGCGGCTGATCCAGCCCAAGCAGCAGTTTTTAACATTACAGGTTTAATTGAAACCGAGGAGGGTGTCATAAACATCCCTCCAAACTTAAGAAGAGCCATCACTCTAAAACTCATAAAACACGGCCTACCACCAAGAGGCGGTAGAGCAGTTTTCGTGATAGAGGCACACGAATCCTTTCAGACAGAGGTATTCTATTCATGGGTAATATTTCCTGAATCCAATCCAGTAACACACACGTTTCACTTCTACAAAGAAGATGATCCACCAGAGGAATATATTCCTTTCGAGGATATTGAAATTCCACTAACATACCAGGAGCATCAGCTCTGGTTTAAAGGCGCCCTAAAACATCACAAAAACATTACCAGGCTCGGTCCACTAGGTAGACCAGGAGCAACATGGCCGATTCTAGTCAGGCTACACACCTCATCCTGACATTGAAGAGATGTCAGACGAGGAATTACTTACTCAACTTACAGAGTTAATAAAAATCTACAGACAATTGGTCCAATATGTCATGCGGACTTTCACAGTCCAACCACCATTAACCATTCCAAATCAAACTCCCCAACAGGGGAATACACTAAAAATTACACCACAGACTCTATACGCAGTCATGGGTAAAATGCCCACAAAACGTGAGCAAATGCCATTCTGGATAGCTCAAAAAATTACTCAAATCGAAGCAGTATTTCCAAATATTAGCCCGTATGAGAAACACAGAATCCTAACAATCAGTTTCCCGATGGAGATCACACCACAACTGGAAGACTGCACCACTTGGGGCTCAGTCTTTGCTGCCATCTATACTAAAACACATGGCATTCCGTCAATTGCGGTAATACCTGATGTCCTGAAACAAATTCAAAATGAATACGGGGCAGAGCCTGCTCTAAATTTAGGTATGAAATTACTGAAAAATTTCGACCAGGTTTCAACAATAATATTATCTAATATTAAAGGAGTGGCAGCAGCAGTGGCGATCCGCCAAAAATTAAGGGAATTCGATGTTACAGAACATCAGACGGAGCTACCCAGAATTATAGAACAATCTTATGCAGAATTAGGCAGAGATAGTTTGGGTGGAAGACCGGTGAAGCCGAAACTATCTGAAAGTCCTGAGAAGGACTCTATTAAACAAACTCCTACATCCTCAAAAAAGAAGTGGGAGACTAATAAACAAAATTCAAACGAGAAACATTCTCAATCCCGAGGTAGGTCTCCACAAAAGGAGCCCTCTGAAAGGAGGTATAACCTCAGGAATAGGGATAATTTGAGAAAACCTGACAGGTATCAAGATACTGATACACGTTCCTCTCGTCCCTTTCAGATCTCATCACAGACTTCGGAAAGAAGAGGACGGTCAGAACATAGAGAAGAACGCGTGAAATCCAAGGAAGGAAAACACGCTCCAAAAAATAAAACAAAACCTCAATTCTCCAAAAAGAAAGTAGCAGGTCTAAAGATCAGACATGCCGAGAATACTGAGAACACAACTCAAGAACGGAGAATGGGCTCAGACAATGCTGGACAGTGCAGCAGAAGTCACAATAGTTCGCCAGAACCTGAAGGAACTTCTGGAGATAGTGGACTTGAATGAGTACATTACAGTTGAGACTGTAGACACCAGGGTTAGTACTCCACAAAAGTTATATGAAATAACACTCCGAATGGAGTGAGACATACCTAGACAGGTGAAAGCACTTTTTTGGGAAAGACTATCGAGGGGCCATGACATACTTCTAGCAGAAAAAGACTGGCCACCACAATATGTCAGGGAGTGCCCACACGGCGAGGACATTATTATGCCTGCCTTCTCCAACCATATACCAATACACCTAAAATATACATATGCCAGGAAATGGGCAGTAGCCCAGGCCCCAGCATTATATAAAAACCATGTAGGATGGGATGAGGACTCACCTCACCATAAAATACATCTGAAGCATGAACCTACTGCACAAAGGCAGTATCCAATAAAGCAAGAAGCTAAAAAATAGGTCAGGGAGATCTTAGATCAACTTGAATACCAAGGGGTGATTGAAACATGCACCTCCTCAATGAACAATCCTTTGTTTCCTGTCTCCAAACCAGACAACACCTATCGTCTAGTTTTGGATTACAGACACCTAAACACTTGTTCAAAAACCTTTGCAGTACAAAATGCACATAGCACAGCATTAATGAATAACATTGTGCGTAAAAAATATAAAACCACACTAGACATCTCAAATGGTTTCTTTTGTCAAAACATAGCACCTGAAAGCAGGGACTTAACAGCATTCTCCATAATGGGGACCCAGCGTCACTTTTGTCGACTCCCACAATTGTTCAAGAACAGCCCGGGGTTATTCTCAGCGAGGGTAGCGGAGTTACTACAAATTTATGACAATGAGGCATTGTCCTATGTCGATGACATCTATCTGACAGACGATGACCTGGACAAACACTTGAACAGGGTGAGCACCATTATACTGGGCTTCGCCTCTGAGGGCTACAAGTTCAACTTTAAAAAGTCCAGAATTGCCCATCTCAATGTCCTATTTCTAGGATATGAGCTTTCAAGTGAAGGCAAGAGCTTGGCAGCTAACTTTTTAGAAAAATGTGCGCTGCTCCAACCTCCTAAAACGCTGAAAAATGTACAATCCATCCTGGGTTTCCTAAATTTTGGAAGACCATACATTCTAAATTACGAAGAAAGGGTTAAACCTCTCTACGCATTAATCAAACCTGATTATTCAATGAAAAACTGGACACAAGAACACACAGAAATCTTGCGTTCACTCCAGGCTAACATGTTAGCAACAAATCACTTACAAACACGCGTAAGTCAACGAAACCTGGTGATCCGAATAATTTCGGGTCAATGCGGATTCACCTACTTAACCTTCAATGAGGGTGAAAAAATACCAATCGCATACAAATCTCATTTGTACACACAAGCAGAAATGCGCTTCACTTCAACTGAAAAAATTCTGACAGCAGTTCAAACCGCTGTAGCAAAAGAAAGAGCCTTAGCCCAAGGGAAACGCATTATTGTCGTAACCCCGGTACCGGCTTTAGAAGCGGTCACAAAAGCAAGCATTCCAAATGCTAAAGCATTACATCCAAGATGGATACAGTGGGTTAATTCTCTTGCTGCAACAGATGTTGAATATGTTTTTGATCCTGATTTAAAAACACAAGCATTCCTGCAATATGAACAAGAATGTCCTCTGCCCACTGAAATTCTGCCTCTCGATCAGTACGAATTCATAATTTACACTGACGGATCCGCACAGCCCGCAACAGGGAGTAAGCATGCTTACAGTGCAGGGTGTGCAATCGTTAAAGGTCGCATGCGAGATGGCATCTTCAGACCTATGGTCACAAAAACTCAATCTCTAGGGGATTGTACAGCTCAGCGAGCTGAACTACAAGCATTCAAACTGGCACTTGAAAGTACAGATCGAGAACTCCCCACACTGATAGTGTGCGAATCCTTTTACTGTGTTCAGTCGTATAATGAATATATACAAAACTGGCTTGAAAATGGTTTCAAAGATACGAAGGGTGGCACAATAAAGCACAAAACGCTTTGGGAACAAGTAATTCAGTTGAAAAACGAACTACCAAAGGCGCACGTGATCCACACACTGAGTCATCAACGTGATGGCGTTCACGTTGCAGGGAATTCATTGGCTGATAAAGCCGCAAAGGGGGCTGTTCAGACAGCTTCCGTAGCTGCGATCACTCGTTCAAAAACAAAAATAGACGGTGAGATAATGTTGGCTGTCAATGCTTCAAGCAAGGGCAGCAGTGCAGCGTTACCAAAAAAGTTTCCACTCAAGTACTCTTATGTAATAGATGCGAACAACGTTCCTTTTGCTCGAATCCCTGGAGTGGGGGATAGGGTAATTCCAAACAAGGAACGTAGAGCGGCTTTGATTTATGAAGCACATTTGGGGGAGGGACTGTCACATCAAGGGATCTCTAAAACAATTTTGACGTTAAAAGAGATGTACTGGTGGCCTGGAATGAATTCAGAAATTCACATATTCATCAATAACTGCTTAGACTGTAAATTACAGCGAGAAAGCCACCAGACACCATGCTACGAATGTAGCTGCTCAGTACAGACACCACTGTTAGACAGCATTAGACTATCTACGCGCATGCGTCCTTCTGGACAAATGCAATCCCACAAATACTGAATGAAGGTTCCTATGGATATGGCCTCAGCGCTCGGCTGACGCTCGAACTGTTATAAAAGATTTGCGAGTCTTTATCGGCACATACGCAATTGGCACGCTACATTCTGACCAAGGCCCTGCGTTGAGCTCTCGGGCTTACAAAGAAGCCATGGCCAGTCTGGGCGTTGCATTGCGGTACTCCTCTCCTTTCCATCCTGAGAGAAATTCGGTTGTGGAAAGGAAAAACCGGGACATAAAGCAGTCTATAACAGCTAGGGTATTAGGTTCGGGTGATGGGTGGGTCAAACATCTTTATGGGGTCCAACGCTCATTGAACAATCTGCCAAGAAGTTCTCTAGGGGGGGTCACTCCATATGAGGTCCTATTTGGGACAAGAATGTGGGTACCAGATCTCAATGACGTAGGCACAGTGGTGGAAAATAAAACGTTTGATATCAAAGATCGTTTGGCTGTTTTACAGGATCTCAATGAGTTAAGAACGAAACAAAGCAACGTAGTCCTGCAGCCAACCACCACTGGAGAAAAACCGGCGGTCCCAGCAAGGCCTGTCTGGATTCCAAAAGTTGGGGATCTAGTTAGAGAAAAGATTGCGGACAAGAAGGAATTTGGACCTTCTTACAGACAACCAGTACCTGTCCTAGCAGTTCAAGGAACAAGAACAGTACTTCTGCCGCCCCTTGCTGGAAGAAAGGAGAAAAGATTTGTGTCCATCGACCTCATCAAACCACAGTATGTGGCCAATACTAAATAGTAGGCCTTGTGGACTCCGACCTAGTAGCAGACGCACTCCTCTCGCTACTATCCAAGAGGTTCAGACTGAAAGACTGATAACCATCGAGAATTCAGCTGTAACAGATTAAGGACTAAGCAACAATGCAATGGAACTCATCCCTCTTGAAAATCAAGTAACAGTTCATCCAAATACACCTGTCTACACCAATGTAGCAAGTGATCAACTGGTTCCAGCGATTTCTACAAATCCTGATGCAATTCCAACAATTGACAGAACTGCTTCTGGCTATTTCATTAACTTTGATACGTTCTCAGAAGATCCGAGTGAACCTGAAACGACGCCAGTATCATCAAAATTCAAGCAAGTACAAGACTTTCTTCACTTTCTGAAAAAGACTTATCTGGTTTCACCATGAATTGAACTCTGGATTATTTCTGGAATATTTGTTTTCCTGCTTTGGCTAGCTTTGGTTATGACTATGAGCGTGCTTATAAATGGCAGATACATCCATGTGAACAATGAAAGAAAAGATGTGAACTTACTTTTGAAACCTCCATAAATCTTCCCATCGTGAAGCAAGAGACTTGTCAACAGTGAACAGCACAGCCGTTCCTATACAGGATGGTATAATGTGGGACAAAACAGATTTTGATATCTTCGGCCCGACGGAACAATTGAACATTCCACATTTGTTTTAAATTTCACTAAGTGATCTCATTTCGTCCAGTACCTATTCAGATGATTGGGACTTTGAGACTGTTAATAACATAATGTTTGACCTAGAAAAATCTGCTGCATTTTCTAAAAATGAATATTTAGAGGGTTCATCAGACTATGAACAGCTGTATTGCTATAACCACTATGGTCATCATTATTTGCATAAATCTGCAAACCCTAGAAATGTGTTTGTTTAACCAATGGGAGCATTGTCCTACACCACCACACGGTAGTTCAAAAACATTTGCTAACAAGTTTCCATATTTTTCAGGTTACAATACATCTGATCCAGAAACGTTTTACTATAAAAATGTAAACAAAACAGGACTGAAAATTGTTAACTAATACAAAACAGATTTACACTGCTGCATTTATTGCCCAACTGTCTAGACAGGGTTTCGACTTGTAGAAAGACACAATAGACACAAAAACTGTGTGAGGTACTAAAGAATGGCAAGTGCAGGGGATAGAAGCTTTATTTAGAGCCTGTATCATCCCTGAACAAATAATGTTTTTGAATGAAACTGTCCAACAAACGTCTTGTCTTGACCTAGCCAAGATCAAAGAGATGAAAACACCTTCTGTACCAACACCTGCATGTGATAATAATACACAGGCAGTGGTGACAGTTGACAATATACTACAACTCAACAGATCTAATCCTGATTGGAAAAAATGGTTGATTTGGCCCACAGACACGAACAACTGTCAGGAAAGATTCCTGAATAAAACTCAGGGCTTTACTGTTCATAGGCCAGACCAAGATACGTCCAAAGACAGCATCCGGGGTAGTAACAACATACAGTGTAGGAAAATTATGCCTCGATTGGCTTCAGAAATCTACACTACAGGATGTGAAACAACACTTATCCTTACTTAAAGAAGACGCAGACCTTAGGGAATTCTTGCTTGGACCAAGAAAACCGCGTCAAAAACGTTTCATATATGCCGGCATTTATGCTGCCTATAATGATGCATGGAAAGTGTCACAGATGGAGGCCGCAGAACGAATACGTGAACTTGATCGTATTAATTTAGAGAAAACACTCACTGTGGTCGACAATGGGTTAACAACTTTGTCCTCCAGAATATATTCATTGGACAACATAGTATCCTCTGCTATCGACCTACTAGAACAAGATATGGCGATGTTACAGCAAGGCCAATCTCAATTACGTTCTATTGTGTTATTAAGCTGGACGCTGCAATCTTTGCGTGCGGGCTATGTGCCTTGGCGTTTCATCAACACATCGGCTCTGTTTGCAGAATACAATCTAACTGATAAACAGATCGAACTGGCACAAAGAGGAGCAAGGTATACAGTGTTGAGCATTGAAAAACTGGAAAAATTACCATTCACAGTGGCAGAAAAACCAGCTACAGAATGGCTCATTCATGGCAAAATCACATTACCTGTGACTACTTTTCAGTTTCAGTATTGCCTCAGACAAATGCAAGCAGGCAAATATGAAAGGTTGGGTAAGGAATACATGAAGACATCTTGGGATTTACTGTATACATATAGATGTTGGAGTGGGGATCGTGAAGTGTTTTTGAGCGGTACACACTGTAAAAGTGCACTGAGCGGTTCACTTATATGTCAGGACATTTCTTTACACGGGACTTGCAATGGTTCTGTGGCAAACTTGTCTTGCCACCAGCAGGGTACACCAGCTGCTGTGATTAATCCAACGTTTGGACTACTTTCGAATGGGAGTTACCTCATGTTGAATGATCAGAGTTGCTGCAGCATGTTGCCAGGCATCCCATATCTAGTAACGGTCAACTCCAGGGTCACTTGCTGTATGCAAGTATTGTTTGCCCCAATAGACCCAGTCAGGGAGTCGCCTTTGTGGCCTTCGCTGAATGTCTCTTTTATAAGATTTGATACTTTGAGCAGAATGAAAGCCATGCTTTTACAGCAAACAGTGCCTTTGACCTCGGCCAAAGAAACCTATGATCTACAAGTAGCAAGGACTTCGGCTGAGATACAGACTTTAATACGTACAAACTGCCCTATACATTTCGTGGAAATGATAGGACGTATCTTTAACATGTCAGATACAAGTGGAATTGTACATGTATTTAAGAGCATCTGCTCCGGTCTGTTAGCACCTTTCCAGGCAATACTCGGAATCATCCCGAACTTTGCACATTCGGTGTTTGGTGGCATACCATTAATTCTAGCACTTGTTGCCGGAATTCTATTTCTTTTCCTGCTATTGCGCTATGGCCAGCCTATTCGCAGACATCACTCCGAGCGAAATGGAGAAAGCTCTCCTTGAACGAAAGTGCCGTGAGCGAATAGTACAGCTTTTGGGCATGACTCTTCTACGGGACCTGAATACCGCGTGGTTCCTATCATTCAGACCAATCTGGCAAGATTGCATCTTACCTGTTCTACGATGCCTGCTATGCGGTGAAGAATGCGTGTTGGACACCTGTCTAACATTTCCATCAGCAACGCCTACGGATGTCGATACTCTGCTGGTCCCGATAACGGCCCATGCTCTGTGTTGTCCCCAGAGGCTACCAATCCTGATGTCAGCGTTCATTGAGATCTCACAGACGCTTCAGGCTGCTGCTGAGGTACGAGAAAGATCTACGGGCACACAGGTAACGACGGACGCGAACATTGCTGCGGCATCCTATGCTGAAAGTGATGCTTCACATCTTTGTGCAATTAATCTACTACACCAGGTGTTCCAACTAACACCAACTTCAGTGGACGATATTTTGTCTACAGAAATAGATGATCTCATGTTTACACCAGACCCGTAAACTGACTCTGATTCAACCCACAGTGTTCCAGAGATGCAGTAACAATTTGGCCTTCATACTTCAAAAACTTGGAACTTTTCCCAAAATTGAACTTTTTCCCATTTTTCGAACTAAAATGGCACTTCAATCTGCTTAAAGTAGAACTAGCCTTATAGTACAGACTTCGCGGTACTTCCACAGACACTTAGTCATCTTGTTTGTTTAAAAAGTTCATTAATTTCCATGATATGAAATGAATTTGATTTTGAACAAACTTATCGGTCATTTTTTTTGTCACATGTAAATAGTACTGCTTCTTTCATTCGAATTGCATTTTCTTTTGAATATATGCCTGAAATGAAAAGCAATGCTTAAAATGTACAGTACCTTTTGCATTCTAATAGGTTTTTTAAATGCCTTTTAAATGGTTTTAAGAAATATTTTAGCGATATGCGGTACTCCATTTAATGTTTAGCATTTTTAAATGTTTAGCATTTTAGTATTATCGTACACACGAAAGTGGAGTGGGTGTTGTATTCCTCTTAGGGTGTCCGTATATAGGTTTTCCTGTATCATGTCCTTATATAGGCACATTTCGCCATGCCCTTATATAGGCATAAAATTCAAGTCCTTATTTAGGCATTAAACCGTGCACTCCAAATACAGGCATGGTCCCCGACATCCGTCCACCCTAACGTCACAACGAGTTCTTGAAGAACAGACCCTTAGGCTTCGGGAGTTTCCCTAGCACAGGACTATTGATTTCTTCAAGGACTCATCTATTATGCATGACCTTAGGGGTTCATTCATGACGTCTTCCGCTGTCCGATTCACGTCAATGCTAACATTCTGAGGTACCTCTCGGGTATAAATATACCTTCCCTAGCCCTTGTAAACTAGAGGAGACCTCGACTTCAGAGGAGCCCGTTTCCTGGCCTGACTCACTGAGAAGACGCTGTCATCCCTGCACCCAGAGAATCCAGCTTCCAGTGATCTGACTTCCTTGCGCGGTGTTGGAGCTCGAGTCTGGCAAGAGATTCCTACCTCTCTCATTCTTAAGGTATGGAGCTGACTAGAACCTAGAGGTACTCTTGGCATACTAGGCATACTAGGCTTAACATACTCTTAGTATACCATAGTAAGGAATACTTCACCTACTTCATACCTCTCCCTACACCTAGGTTAGGTTAGGTACATTGGGGTAGAACTAGCTTAGAAACGCATCGTATGAGTACTCGCATTTTTTAGTCTGTGTTATTTATGTAAATGAATATCTACTAAAGATCATGCTAGCGCAGTATTATTTATTTCTACTGCTTACAGTGTACATTATTTATCTTGCATATTGTCTTGTGATCGTAAAAGCACATATTACTTACACAAGAAATAAGACTGTTCAATAAACCTTTTATTGAAACGCCTGTCTATTCTTTCTGTGTAACTTTGAGAAAACTAAGTATGCACGAGTGAGCTGAGTGAAATAGTTATCTATTGTTTCCACGACTCTGGGACACGTTCTGATTCTAAAGGGAAACAAAGTTGTCATGTTTTGCGGCTGCCAGAAACTACTCCCTTCTTGTTTTTCAAGGAGTTTCTAGTGGCTTCTGAGCTAGCTGGCACAAGTAATTAAGTTTAATATACTCGATAAGGACATACTGACCGTAGTCCTATGTCAAACCTATAGGGGATATTATTCCAATGCGCAGAGCCTATTAGGGAAATAGGAGCTACACTACAGTACTCGATACCGACCTCACAGTCATGGTACCCCATGCTGTGGATACACTTTCGAATAAGACAAGGACACAGCACCTCACCAGTGCGCGTCTGACCGGTTATGAGCTAACGCTCTTTCAAAAGCACATTATGATCAAACGCTGTGCCACTCTGAACCCAGCCACGTTACTACCCCTCCCTTCTGAGAATGAGGAGATTGACATACATGATTGTATCTTCCGGACAGAGGAAGAGACGAAGGGACGGGTAGACCTGACTGATGTTCCCTTATCTGAACCCCAAGGGGAACTATATGTCAATGGCTCTTGCTTTAAGTTACCAGATGGCACTACAACTGCTGCATACGCAATTACAACACTGCGCACGTTAGTTGAGACATCACGAGTTCCCTATCAGTCGGCCCAAGCTGCAGAGCTAGTCGCCCTTATTCGAGCCTGTGATCTGAGCGAGGGACTGGTTGTTAATATTTATACTGACAGCCAGTATGCCTTCGGGGTCGCCCATAATTTTGGGCGGCTCTGGGCAGAGAGAGGGTTTCTTACTTCCCACGAGGCACGCATTCAGCATGGTCCCCTTATACATAGGCTTCTGTCCGCTTTGACACTCCCTAAGAAAGTGGCCATGGTGAAGTGCAGCGCCCATAAGAAAATTGCTGACGATGTGGGAAAGGGGAACGCTTTTGCAGATCAGACAGCTAAGGAAACACCCGAACAAAGATGAAAAGAATGTTCGTAGCACGTCCCGCCAGGTGGGTGCCCGAGTTCTCCATGTTTGAGGATACACTAGAAAACGTGAAGGAGATCCAGAGTGAGGCCACGGTGGAGGAATTAGTGGTGTGGCAAGAAAGTACAGCGAATTTAAATGATGAAGGATGTTGGATTGACAAGTCAGGGAAGCCGAGATGGATGTTGCCAGATGCATATATTCTTCCTGTAGTGACAATGGCCCATGGCCCAGCTCATATCAGTGCTAAGGGTATTTGCAAGTTGTTAGACCCCGTATGGCAGAATGACAAGATCTCCAAGAAAGCTGCCCATTTAGTAAAATACTGCATGGTGTGCATGATGCACAATCCTGGCAAGGGTTCCCCTACACCACCCGGTAATTTTGCACCTCCCACTTTCCCTTTTGAGGTCCTTCAAATGGATTTCATTGAAATGGACAGGGTCAATAATTTGAAGTATGTGTTGGTGGTTGTTTGAGCGTTCAGTAAATGGGTTGAGGCTTACCCCACTAAAGAGAATACAGTCATTGTGACTGCAAAGATACTCCTGAAGGAGATCTTTCCTCGCTTCGACTTGCCCCGTTTGATCTGGAGTGATAATGGAAGGCATTCCAATGCCAAGGTTATTCAGCTAGTTTGCGAGGGACTACACATTAGGTTTAAATCTTTTTTATTGAAAATTGTCAACAAGCAACATGGGTAGCATCACTGACTTAGGCATGGCCTTGGTTACATGGCCGACATATGGTATAGCTAAGAGATCAGGACATGTAAAGAACATTTTGTAGTGGAGGCTACGCATAACATATCCTAAGACCTCAAATCGTATCCAATCATGGAATATCATGTCCTACCATATCATAACAGATTATATCATATTGTGTCATTAAAGGAAACTTAATCTAACCCCCACCCCCTCCCCTCCCACCCCGTCCCTTGTCCAGCAAAGAAACAACCAAAAGGTAGTGCCAGTGGCCCGTTATATAGATGCGGGCTTCAAGTCCCTGTTGCTTGCGGGTCAGAAAGCCGTAGGAGGCGGAGATACCTGGGGCAGGTGACCTCTTTGAATTCAGAGGAGAGCAGGGCCAAGAATGGTTGCCATAATTCAGCGAACATGGATCCCTTCCCCGCTAATGTCAGTCAACTTCTCCATCCCCATAACATGCCATAGTCTGTATAACCAGCCTGTGAACGTAGGAATTTGGTCTGTGCGCCAGTGTGTCAATATGTTTTGTACTGCCGAGCCTAGTGCTATGGCAATCAGACGTCCTCTGCGGGATGTAAGTGGGTAGGTCAATGGGTTCGGTAGGCCCAATAGGGCGTATGCGGGAAATCTCGGAATCTGAGTGTCGAAGTGTTTATCCACTTCATCCAGTACTTGCGTCCAGTAGGGCTGAAGGTGCCTGCAGTCCCATAACAGATGTACCAGGGTGCCCACCTCCCCGCATCCCCGCCAGCAGGTCGCCTCTCGGGTGGGATCCATTAGGTGTAGTCGCTCGGGTGTGTAATACCAGTATGTGACCAGTTTGGTAAAAGTTTCGGTCAGTCCCGTATGGTATGCAGAATGGCGGGCTCTGTAATACACCCCCTCCCACTCCTTGTGGCTGAGTGTCCTGCCCAGGACCCGTTCCCATCTCGCGCGGCTGGCGTTATACATGTGCGTATTTCTGTCTAGGAGCATCTTATACAGATCTGAGATCAATTTTTTTATCAGATGTCCGGGTGACTAGCCATTTCTCATAAATGGAGAGGTGTCTGCAGGCTGTCGGTCGAACCTGGGCATGCAGTGCCCAGTGTCTGACCTGGAGGTACCGAAGTCGCTCAGATTCGGGCAACCCGTAATCCGACCTGATTTGTTGAAACGGTATGATCCCGTCTATATCAAAGAGGTGGCCCAGGGAGCGACATCCAGTGGCACTCCACCGCGCAAAGGCTGTTACATCCGTGCCTGGGTGAAAGTCTGGATTGTCCAACAGCGGAGTGAGCGGCGAGGGAAAGGTAGTGAGCCCGTGTTTGATATTGGTGCGGTCCCACACTTTGAGGGTGCCCCGGGTGATCTGAGACGCGTATAAATTGGGGGGTCTGTGTTCTCTCCGAAGGAATGGGATTCCTTGTGAGGGTCTGGCGGCTATCGCTTGGTCCTGGAACAACCAGTGCTTACCGGACTCCTACCGGCTCCACTCCACTAAATGCCGCAATTGTGCCGCTTGGAAATAGATGTGGAGATCGGGGACACCGAGGCCCCCTTTCTCCGGTGGGAGCACCGTCGGGGCCCGTTTCATCCTTTGCTTGCGCCCGTTCCATATGAATTGTGCAAGTTCAGACTGAGTTTGTTGTATCCACCCGGCTGGAGGCCGGAGAGGCAAGGTTTGAAACAGATATAATATCTGGGGCAGAATAGTCATTTTGACCGCCGCTATTTTACCGAGCCAGGAGAGTGGGTAGTGTTTCCATTGATTCAGCTCCTTGCGGATTTTCACCCTCAATCGTGTGTAATTTGTGGCCGCTATGGTGGAAAGGGAGGAAGCCAACTGGATCCCTAGATAAGGAATCGTATCCGTAGCCCATTGGATGGGAAGGTGTCCCTGGAGGTACGTGCAGCATGTGCCAGGGAGAGGTCGAATGCCACCGATTTATCCATATTTACCTTAAACCCCGAGGCCCGCGCGAAGGTCTCCAGTTCTATGAAACACGCTGGCAGTGCATTGGTCGGATTGGACAGCGAGATCAGACAGGGGTGGGGGAAATCATATCGCCCGACGCCCGAACCATGTTGATTTTTACCACGGGCAAGAAGATGTAATGTCTATTTTGTCCGACGGACAAGTAGACATTAAATCGCATACATGATACAGGCTGTGGGCACTCTGGGGCTCACAGCCAATCAGAAAGGCTGGCGGGGAGCTGCAGACGCTTTTGAGGCCTCCAATTGGCTGGCAGCCCATGACTGGGCTCTAGCCAGTGATTGGCTGGGGGACTGAAACTTCTGTCTCAACAAGCGGCAGTCTCAGCATATCGGGTGTCTTGCTTTCTCAAGATCAATGGGGTGGACGTGCAGAACCGTGCGGAAGCTGTCTCCATTTTAACTCAAGAGGATAGCACAAATTTCTCGCTGATGGTGGCGCGACCTGAAACTGGGGTGAGGAGGCAGGGTGGCATTAATGTTGCCAGGCTAATGCCAAGTGAGCTTGCGGCATCAGGGGCGTAGGAATACAGTTAACTTTATCCTCGCTGCTCGCGAAGGGAAGAGGCCATGCAAACATCCTGCTGAGAGCTCAGCGGATTGCAGTCAAAGTAACGGCATTACGCTAGTAGTGCCCAGTTCAGATTCCACAAGAGAAAACAGAGCGCGCTAACTTGGGGTTTGGAGCGGACTGTTTTTTAATTGGAGCTCAGTTATGCAGCGACGCATATTATACTAAATGTGGCGTTCAAGAATTGTACTGGGGCGTAAACATTTAAAATTCCCGCGCTCAGTATCACCACACGATAGCATTAGAGCAAACGAGCAATATGTTTGTTTTACCGCGTACTGCCTGTGAAAGCTAGTGGATTTTAAAAGTGGTGCGGCGGATATGTGATTTGTATTAATTTCCTTTATAAGAGTGCGACAGAAGCTGCTATCCGTTACTTGAAAGTGCCTGATCGAAGTCGTCTACTTTTTTCCCGGATGAGAACTTGGGTAGTGAACAGTGAGCTGCTGTGTGCTGTTACATAATATATGTAAAAATTCCAGTGTCCCGAATCAGTCACCTATCGCAGACACTCATTCATTGGTGGGCTAATAGAGTATGCGTCTCACACTCATTGCACACAATGTGACATGAGTTATCAGTATTAGTCTCATTCGCCTTATTTTTCTCTCACGCGCCCATGATTCATGCTCTCTTTACTGCTATTATTCGGAACATGTGCCTGTGTAACAACATTATTAAATAACTGCTTGGCTCGTGAGGATCGTGAGTGCTGCGTGCAGCCACGTGCTGCAAGCGCCTCGGCCCTGTCTTTCTCCCCAGAGCCCCTCCTAAGAGGTTTCTTGCACCTCATTACTTGCAGTTTAACTGTATAGGTCAAACCACATCAGTTCAATCAGAGGACGCCTGGCACCCTCCCCCTTTGGCACATTACATGTTGCGCGTTCGGGGGCACACATTGTCTGCTTTCTTTCAGGAGACCACAAAGAAAAGCATTTCCAACTAGTGCTCTAACGTCAGTTGTAACTAGTGTGTATTTACAAGCTACGACGAAACTGGTGGAATTTTATATAATTGAAAATTGGCCAATCCCCTTGAAACTCACCTGGCACAGAATGTCCTGCATGTTGGCTGCACAGGAGGCATGCAGTGTTTGCAAGAGACACCCCAGCACTCTAGTAGCGTGTCCATGAGCTTCCAGTCACGAACGCCTCGCAGCAGCCAAACTCCGGTACTTTATCATAGTGAAATTTACTCCTTTCAGTCTTGTAACCTGCACACCTTAGTTATATTCTGCTCTAAAAACGACCCTCTCTCTCGCTCCCTGCTGCTAGACTGTCTGTGTCATAAACTAACTGAAAGAAATCAACACGAACTGCACATGAGTGCACAACCCAGTAATGCCCGACTAACTACTAGTCCTCGCAACCTCTTCACAGACTCCACGCACACAATTCGTTTTTTGCTAAAGCACCTCAAGTTAGGGTGTTCCTGCTGTTATAAAAATGTTCTCTGTAATCCTCCCTTAATCCTCCCTGTTGCTCCAGGCAGTTAAGTTAGACTATATCAACTACTAAGCATGCAATAAAGATACCAGCAACTCCACACTTCCTTGCACTAATACACGCTCACATGTAGTAAGTGTCTCTCTCAGTGTCTGTCTCTCTCTCTCTCGCTCTCTCTTTCTTTCTGTGTGTCTCTCTCTCTTTCTATGTGTGTCTCTCTCTCTTTCTATGTGTGTCTCTCTCTCTCACATCAAACCTTCAAACTAGCATACTGGCACATTGCAAACAGATCACTGAAGAAAAACTCTGCCTGCTGATCTAACCCACTGGGATCGGAGCAGGGGTACTGCAGGTGTCTTTACCTTGTATGTGGTAGCAGGTTCAAAAGCCCACCAAACTACCATACTCTTATCTATCTATGGCACGTAGGTTACAAACATATCACTGCAGCAGACTTTCGACTTCCTTAACTGTCCTTCTATCGGTAATGGAGGCTGAAATCAGAAAGTGTCACAGTTTGCCTGTGATGTGATCAGATTTTCTCAAGCTCTATTTAGGCAAAGAGCCCTCAATGCTTGGTTACATTAGAGGTACATGAAGAATGTTTAGACTGTTCTCCCCCCTATTGCCGCCCCTATACCTTATGCCCAGCCCAAAATCCCTCTAGAGGCCTGCACTTGCCCCCCCCTCATTATTTTTTATTCTGACTACAGAAATGATTTTCGGGGGTTCTCAGGGTCATAACCCCACATTGTCACTGGTTCAGTGTCACTACTAGGTGGCATCAAAGCCTTCAAGACAGGCCCCCGCGGATACAGAGCTGTTTCATTGCATGTGAACAGAACCCGCCCCTTCCACCTCCGGTGACCAGAACCTCTTTCAGCAGAGACCCAGTGTGCAGGCATCTCACAGCCTCCACCTCTACCCCAGGTAGTCCAGGGCTGACCCAGCTCTTTTGACAGTTTGATGTTGTCTCTGGTGGAGTTCAGTGGCCTGCAAGACGGCTGCCTGTGGCTAGCATCAGAAGTCTGCAGCGAAACTTGCACAGCCACCCGTGCATAGGGATGCATGTGCAGTCCGCACATGTGGGTGCCTGTGTCTAGGATAGTCTGTCAGAGATTCCTGCCTGCTGTCCTAAATGCTCATGGTTTGGTCAGTGCATGAACTAATAGAGGTTTCATAATGTCTGATACCGCATTTCCCACTGATCAACATAACTTTCATTTCAATTAAAGCTGTCCATTATTATACATGTAGTTACCTGAAGGTGAAAGACCACAAAAAGTTAGAAAATATTTTGGGTTTTTTAGCCACTGCTTTGACCCTGCCCCCAGACTCACTCACCCTGCCTCCCCCATTTCGTTCAGCATCACAGTTCCCATACTTTTTTTTAATGCACTTCAATCACTGAGCAGACAGCACCTTTTCCAGCCTGGCACACTGTGCCTGCTACCACCGCTGCACTCACACTGCCCTCTGAATACAGTATTCAGGACTTTCTGCCATGGGTGTGACATGAAATGTTGAGTGGTTGCAGTTACCTACTAGTCCCTGTCTCAATGATGCTCAGCTCTCCACTTCTAGATTTACTGTCTTTTCAACTTAACACTCCTTCCCTTCGCTGTGAGACTAACGCTTGCTTTCCAGCTGCGTGACTGCTACATGTCCTACATATCTGAAGGAGACAAACTTGAACATCCATTGCTGATCTGCACCTCTTCATGTTAGGGAAGCTTACTCTGCTGCTGCCATTACTATATGCAAGAGAGAACCCTGTACTGCTACTGCCAGTGCTGCATATGCTCTTTGTGTGGGAGAAGAATGTGGAGATGTAGCAGTGAGTGCACAATAATATAATCACATCACACCAGTCCAGAAGTGTAAAAGGAGAGATTGATTTAACCGCTCATTACTGCCTCTTGTGTATTTGCACTTGTGGATACTGCCTCAGTGAACCATAGCGCATCTGCTACGTGATTTTGCTGCCCCATGAACCGTTCATAAGCTCTGCCAAGAAGTGCAGTTATTCCCATCCACACGTTTATCAGCGCATCACATCTGAGGATTTTTGAAGCTGGACAGCTATGAGTTGGCCCTATGATGGAGAACACCCTTCTGTCCTACAGGTTCACATTTCGACACAGTCTGGACTGTGCCAAAAACACTTCAAGAAATGCTGTCTGCCCTCTGCCTTTAGGTGCTATTTCTCTACATATGAAAATGTGTTACTTGCAAAGTAGTTGATAATTGGGTGCAGTGCACACTGACACATCTGCACACATGCTGTACAGCCAGCCAGAACAACAGTTGCATTTAAGAGTGCATGACCATGCACTGCATAATTGGACTTGCACTTGAAATATATATTGCACAGTATGTTGCACTGACTGCAGTGCAGGGTCTCTCCGTGCAGACCTACCATAGTGATTTATGGAATAGGTGGGGCAAGCAGTTACCTTCCCAGGACAAGTAGATTTGTGTAACATTTTGTCCCCTGGCCAAGTAGATTTTTGAAAAATTTCCACACCCCTGCTGATTAGAACATCGTCTGCGTACAGACTAATTGTGTGGATATCCCCTCCGAATTTAATCCCCGTTATTTCTGGGTTGTGTCGGAATCGGTGGGCCAATGGCTCCATATAAAGTGCGAAGAGAAGGGGTGACAAAGGGCACCCCTGTCTCGTGCCTCTCTCTATGGGAAACCGGGAGGACGTGTAACCGTTTACCCGCACTGTGGCAGTTGGGAACCGGTAGCAATTTAAGATGTGTGTCCGAAATCTCTCCCCACCTTCTCGAGAACCTGCTCCAGATATGGCCAGTGGACCCTGTCAAATGCTTTCTCAGCGTCGATAGCAAGCAGCATATATTCCCTCTGCGTACATGTGGCCTTTTCGATGAGATGGAGGGCCCGTTTAGTGTTATCACTGGTTTGGCGCTGGGGGATAAAACCTGCCTGGTCCTGGTCAATCAGGTTAGGCATATGAGGCGCAAGGCGAGCAGCTAATATCCTGGTATATAGTTTAATATCAATATTGAGGAGGGAAATGGGGCGGTAGGCTCCACAGGCAGTCCTGTCCTTCCCTGGCTTCGGGATGACCACTATGGAGGCTTCGAGCATGTCTCCCGGTATCATTCCAGGGTCAGCGAAGGAATTAAAAAGTTTGGTGAGAACGGGGGCCACTAATGTACAAAAGGTTTTATAGAATGTTGCGGAAAAGCCGTCGGGCCCAGGGGCCTTGGCCAGCTTGAGGCGTGAAATGGCCGCAATGACCTCCTCAATTCCTATCGCCCTGTCTAGGTGATCAGCCTGAGCGTGAGTCAAAGCAGGGAGGTCGATGGTCGCGAGGTAGGCCGCTCCGTCTACGTTAGTCAGCTGCGAGCCGGCATATAGACATGCATAAAAATCTCGGAACGTCGCCGCAATCTCGGAATCCTCCGAGATACGTCGACCGTCTCTGTGCTGAATCTCCTGAACCCCCTGTCTCTGTCGAGTCTCCCTTAATTTATGGGCAAGGAGGCGACCACTTCTATCTCCCCCAGTATAGTAGGCGTGTCACAGCCGGAGGGCAGCGTATTCCGCTCTGTCTTGGTCCAGGGCCGCTAGCTGTTGGCGCGCGGCTTTCAGCTGGTGCCATATCCGTGGAGCCCCTGTCCGTTGATGCATCTGTTCTAGCTCTTTTGTTTTCTGGGTAAGATCGTCCCTTTTGCATTTGCGTTCTGTATTTTCTGCAGCTGAAATGGCCACCAGTTCCCCGCGTATGACAGCCTTAAGTGCGGCCCACTGTGTGGATAGGGAGGTGTCGTCAGCATTCTGAGAGAGAGAGTCTTTTATGGAATGCTGTATCTGCTCTACCACTGTTGTGCGGTGTAGTAGTGTATCGCGGAGACGCCACCGGCGAGAGGGTCGCCGCAAAGGAGGGAGAGTGAGAGTCGCTATTACCGGCGCGTGGTCAGATAGAGAAGCTACACCTATCTCGACCTCTGTCGCCAATGCCTGCATAGGGGTGGAGGCCAGCAAGTAGTCCAATCTAGCGTACGTTTTGTGTGCGTTAGAGTAATAGGAGTATTCGCGGCTGTGGGGGTGAAAGCAGCGCCACATGTCTTTAAGGCCTAAGTCGTGCAATTGTGTCACTCCAGTTGCCGATAGGGCTCCCGTCTGGCTGGCACGTTGACAAGATCTGTCTGCGTTATTATCGAATACTAAATTCAAGTCCCCTCCCAGCAGGATCCTACGCTCTGTCGTAGCCGTCGCTTCGGTGAGCGCCGTGTGTAAGAACTTCTCTTGTCCCTCATTAGGGGCATATACTGAGCCTATGATGAATATAAGCCCCCCTAGTGTGAAGCGGTATGTTAGGAGCCGCCCCTTAATTTCGGCGTCCTTTTGGAGGACTTCCCCCTGAAACCCCTGGGCAACCAATATGGCGACCCCTGCCGTTTTAGTGGGCCCAGAGGAAAACAGCTGGGTCGGGAATTTGCGGGATTTGAGGCGCTGGCAATCTTTAGATAGTAGGTGTGTCTCCTGCAGAAGACATATATCTGCATTAGTGTTCTCTAAATACGACAGGACTGCCTTGCGTTTTACCGGGTTGTTGAGACCCCTAACGTTCAGGGTGAGTATCCTAAGCAGGGTGGGGGCCATGTATCTGGGAACGGTTGGGTTGAAGCATTGAAGGGATCCACGATCCCCTGCCATAATAAGAAGTGATCGAGTTGTGACATGGGGATGTTCTGCTTCTGAGTAGCGAAGTGGTTAGTGTAACAGGCTGGACAAGGGACCCCAAAACCCCCAAAAAATAACCCCGAACAAAAGGTCATATGCAACCCATCTGCAATAAGCAAAAATATAAAAGGGAACTTGTGAATATCAGAACATTGTCCATCATCCTCGGATGATCGGAATAGATTCGCAAAGGGGGACATATTGTGGCCAAGTACGTCCCTCCGCCCCCCCGCCAGCTGCCCATAAACAGCAGAGACACATCAATGTGGCTTCTGAGTCCGATGAATGTCAGGCAGGTTGCGATTGGGCCAGCACGGCAGGCAGGGACACAAGTGCCGCCTTCCGACCCTTCCGGATTTCTGCGGGATCTGGTTTCTTAGGGCGACGCCGGCGCCCCTGCTGTCTCCACCGCGGTCGTGTGTCCCCTGCACCGGGGGCGGGGCTGTCGTCTTCATCCTCTTCGACTGGGGGGTCAATTCCCAGCAGGCGACAGGCCTCCGAAAGGGAGCGGAGCTGGAAGAGTTTGCCATCCATACGGAAAATCAATCGAAACGGGTGGCCCCAGCTATAGGAGATAATGTGTTGGCGAAGGTGGGAGGTGATGGGTCTAAAGGTTCTCCTTTTTTGTAGCGTGAGTGCCGCCAAGTCCTGGTACAGGACAGGGTTCTGTCCTCGGAATGTTAGGGGATGCATCTGTCGGGCTTTCTGCAGAATTTCTTCTTTGGTACGGAAGTCCTGTACACAGACCAGGATGTCAGATGGTGGAGCTGTGGCAGGTCGTGGTGGTCCCACCCTGTGCGCCCTGTCCAGCTTAATTTCAGCGTCTGGTGGATTGCCCATGATGTGGTTAAAGAGTTCCCGAGTATATTTGAAGATGTTGCCCGTTTCTTCGTTGGCCTTCACTCCCCGGATCCTGATGTTATGGCGACGGGAGCGATTTTCCAGATCCTCGAGGTGCGACTGCAGGTCTACTTGTTGCTCATGAATTCGAATGACTTCTTGCTGGAGAGTCGATAGTTCCGTGTCTCTCCCATCACTCTTCTCCTCCAGCTCGGCAACCCTCTCTCCAATGCCATCCATGTCCCGTCGGACATCTTTGATTTCGGTCATAAGATCCTGTTTAAGGGTTTGCAAGTCCTCCCTTAGAGACATGAACATGGACTCCAGGAAGGCCTTCGTGATGGGTTCCCCACCTTCCCCGCTCGTTTGCGCGGACATTGCGTTGTCCGAGGGCATACTACCCGCTTGGGTTTCTCCCTGGGTCTTCGCGAATAAGTCCTTGATGGTTCTTTCTCTCCGTCCGCGGGAGGTGGACATGCTGTGTCCCAGCAGGCGCCCAGTATCGGCCCAGAAGGGCCCCCCGGAAGGCCACTTGGTCCGCAGTACTGTGGGGTGGGTCCCCGACGTCTTCACCAGTCCTCTCTCGGAGACGGTGTGCTGCTACCTGGTTTCACCCGGCCCAATTGTGTCCCTCGGCCCCCAGGGTGACCCTCCTGCCGCAGGCCGTCTATATGGACCCTCTAACAGCTGTTGCGGGGCTCCAGGGGAACCCTCTCCTGCCCCGGGCCTGACCCTGCCGCCGTGCTGTCCCTCCCTCGGCGTGCTCGTTAGCTACTACCCTCACTGATCCAGGGTATGTGCCTCGAAGGGCGCGCAGGGGGTGCAGCGCCTCCCTCCGATGGTGTGCAGCTGGTCTGGTGCGTCCCCGACGCCACCCGGGACCGTCGCAGTAATCACCGGGTCGGCCCCCGGCAGGCCCCTTGGGCTCGTCCGCTAATGCCTCCCGGGTTGGGCACCCCATGCGGTGCTCCCGATGTGAGTCAAGGGGCTAGGCCCCACTCGAAGCGCTGGGCCCACCTCGCCACAAGGCCTTCCTCAGACGAGCCCGCTGCACTCCCCAGGCTGCCTCTTGGCTGTGGCCAGGCGTCGGAAACAGCGCTACCACCTCCCGGGCCCCCCGATGCCAGCCGCTCCCCGTTCTCCTCACTCCCAGTGTTGAATATACACTGCGACTTTACCCCCAGCCCTGGTCACTTGCCTGGTTCACGGCAAACTAGCGGGGCTCCAGAGGAACAAGGGATCGCTGAACTGCCGCTGGGCCTCGACACTGAATGGCGGGTGTTCTCCTGCGTCTCCGCCCGCGGCGCCGCGCCGATATCTGCTCACCTCCGCCCCGTGCAGGGAGCGCCCCAGCTGTGGGTACCTATCCGTGTCCAGGTGGGTCAGCGGGGCTCCGGGGGGGTCTCGTCGCCGCAGTCGTGGGATTGTCGACCCGTGCTTGGCCTCGCTGCAAAATGGCGGGTGTTCTCCTGCACCACCGCCTGCGGTGCTATGGCGATGCTCGTCGCCCCCACACGGTGCAGGAAGCGCTCCTGTCTCACCAGTGATCCCCCGTCTGGGCCGCAGCCGGCCAGCGGGGTCCCCGGTGCCCTACGGCGCCGTCCGCAGCTTGCAGGCTTGCCGAGCTGTCAAGGAGCCTCCCTGCAAAATGGCGGACGTCCTCTCTCACGCTGCCTGCGGCGCAGCTCCGCTGTCCGATCGTCCTCCCGCGGCGCAGGAAAGGCGCCTGTCCCCATCAGCGTGCTCCTGGTCTTGCCACAGGGGGTCAGCAGGGCCACGTGCCCCCCCGCATCGCCAGCCGCTTGTGGGATCGTCAGGTTGCTGCTGGGCCTTGTCGCCAAATGGCTGCCTCGGAGACCGTCCGTCTCCGCCCGGTGTAGGCAGTGTTCAAGTCGCCTGGGGCGCTCCAGGCTCCATCGGCCGCCCGGGCTGCTTCCTCCGTCACAGTCCCACCAGGGGAGCCAGCCCACTCCCGGAGCGCGAGAATCCGGCTACCCGCCGCCCCAGCGCAGGTCCGCACTTGGGGAGGCCTCTCCTCTGCCGGGCCGCTCCTGGCTCCGCAGCTATGTACCGCGCTGCGAGCTGGATCTCAGCTATTGCTCACCCCAGATGAGCCTCTACTGCCAGCGAAACAGGTAGGCATAGATATCTCGATGTCCGGTTGCTTGTAACGGCGGATCGCCGGTGCTTTGCGCGGCGCTGGCGGGAGAGACAGGCCTACACGTCCTATCGAGTCGCCATCTTGGCCACGCCAGGGACTACACATTAGACAGAAGTTTCATGCTGCGAATCACCCCCAGTCAGCCGGTTTGGTTGAGAAGTACAATGGTACTCTCAAACTGAAATTGGCAAAGATTCAGAAGACCACAGGGTTGCAGTGACCAGATGCTTTACCATTAGCCCTTTTGTCCACAAGAACAGCAGCACATTCTAGGACAGGATTGTCACCTTACGAGGTCGTGTTCGGGCGCCCCACGGCCGTGTAAGTTTTCGGAAATAGAGTATCCTTTGCTGACAGATTACCTGTGTGAGTTAACTAAAAGTCTGCGTTCTATTCACCAACAGATACATGACTCCCTGCCACCTGTACCCGAGGTGCCAGGACATGATATTTGTCCGGGTGACTTCGTCTTGGTGAAGAATTTCCAGCGGAAAAAGAGTTTGGAGCCCCTCTGGAAGGGACCTGTCCAGGTCCTCCTTGCTACCCGCACAGCCGTGAAGGTCACCGGCTGAAAGAACTGGATCCATTCGCACCACTGCCGCAGAGTACCCCTGCCCTTGCCCTATGATCAGTGGGTAAAGGAGGGCATTGGGGACCCGGAACATGAGAAGGTGCCCCGGTTCATCCCATTCAGTGATGCAGTTTTAACGTGGACCCAAACGGATGCCGAAAATAATGAGATGGTAAATGCGGCAAATCCCCCGGAGGTCAGAGCAATTCAGGAGCCCCTTTCCACTGACCCCCCTGTGCCTGAGCCCCTTTTCATTGTCCCCTCTGTGCCTGGAGTCACAAGGTACAATTTGCGCCCTCGAGTGAAGGACAGGGCACCAAAGGAGAAGTCAGACTAGTTAGGGATGGACTGTGCAAGTCAGGGTGTACTTTGTCAGTAGTACCAACGGTGTTAGTTTAGGGTGAGGCGAGATGGGCGCATTGTTCTGACATTGGACAGGATAAATCAAATGTGCTCCCCTGGAGGGGGGTACATTATCCTGGACGACGTGGGATTAATCGCGAGCTAGGACTGAGCAGCTCCACGGCCGGTGCTCAAGAGCGCCAACGTTGATGAACAATAGGAGTCTACCAGTGAGGCTCAGACGGACACTGGGAACACTTGCCCCTTGCCATCAGTTTTATTGCATTCCCTTTTCCTTGCTTCATAATGTATCCGTTTGGTAGGCCTATTACTGAGGAAGAACAGCCATTTGCACCTCCGCGTCCAGTGCGGGGTTGGTCTACGAAAAGTAAAATCGTTTTTGCATCAATAGTTGCGGTTGGGTTAATAATTGTACTGGGGGATATCCTGGTTTTTGGAAGAGAAGTATCCTGTGCATTCTTTGGTTGGTGCAACACCGATTCCTCCTGAACACATTTTTGTCACTTTGGCCCCTCACAAAGGAGAGCACCGAAAGTCTTATAAGGATAATGTATTTATACAAATGTTGCATCAGGCTCATGAGGTGTTGAATACAACTAATTGTTGGGTTTGTGGGTTACTTCAGTGACTCATAAAAGTGATAACTTGTTGTCCAAGCCTCTGTCATACATCAGTAGTTGCGAGGGTTGGTTTGCATTGCTCAGTATGGTGCGTCCCCATCCCCAATTCGATACTCTGGATAGGACACCTGCTGATACTCGCACTGTGGTACAGAATGTGCATTTCCATCATAGGGTCCCCCACGGTGGTCCGACAGGCCAAGAGGCCTTTGGTAAATCGTTTTTAAGGACCTGCATGAATGCATACAAAAGTGTAAAGAACGGGACATGGTCCCGAATGGAAATAGCTGATTTCCAAGGGTTCAACACGTCCGAGTACTTCCAGTCTTTCCAGGCTCGTAATGTTACTGAGGACAAGCCAATACCAGTGTCGGTGGTCAACACAACAGCTAGTTTCTGTGTCCAGGGGGCCGGGAGGATAAAAGTAGGGGAGAGCAGGTGCAATTCCACATATGAGTTGAGAACGACCAATAGTCCACCCTTAATACCACCCCCTAATGTCTGTTTTGTCTGTGGATCCCAAGCTTATGTCTGGCTCCCGGAGGGATGGTCGGGCAGGTGTTATCTCTCTTTTCTCCTTCCCCCTGTGTATATAGCTCTGTCCAATTACCATAAAGACCACCAGCTACAGCGTAGGAGTGTACACTTACCCCGAGTGAGAAGGGTCATTGACACAAAGGATATAGACCAAACAGATACTACCTTACAACAGTTTGAGGATGCCATGAAGGGTATCGTACCTTTTTGGGGCCCCATGTCAAATAGCCTTAACATTCGTCGGCTCACAAGACTTGTAGAAGGGGTTATTAATACAACAGCAGGGATACTGACCAATATCACTGCTGGGCTCCAGGCTACGAGGCTCGTCACCTTACAAAACAGGATGGTGTTAGACGTCATCCTTGCTGATCGGGGAGGGGCCTCTTGCGTTATTGGCAGTAGTTGTTGTGTGTACATTCCTGACCACGCCCCCAATGTGTATGCTGCCATACAGAAGTTGCATAGACTTTCATCTGACATACACCAAGAAAATGGTACTTGGACCTTGTCTGGATGGTTCTGGGATATGTTCATGTCCTGGGGTTGGAACATTCTTATCTTTCTGGTTGCAGTTGCTGGTATTATCTTTACATGTTGTCTTTGCATACACTGCCTCCCGGCTTGTTGCGCTTATTGTGTAAGTACTCTGACGCCTAAGCCAAAGATATCAGTCCATGACACTAATGCCACGATCATGATGCTGAAAGATATTAGCGCCATTATGTTGATTGATGAAGGTATCTTTGAATATTAACCATGCGTACATCAGTTTGTAGTGGTAGCTCTTATTTTCTGCAATATGTTATCTGTTTCTAGGTAGTAATAAAATGGTTTAGCGACTGCTAAAAGGAGGGACTGTTGGAATAAAAATGTTTTAGCTGAGTTATCCATGCATTGTATGTCTTAAGTTAGCATTCGCTGCACCATTTTATAGTCAGCCGCCATTTTGAGCCATGATCGAAACTAACTTCTGTCTCACTCTCTCTGCCCCAGCTGAAAGCAGCTGCAATAGTTTTCGTTTCTCCAAGGTTGAGCTTCGCTGTACTAATGAATACACTGTCCTTGTTAGTACATGCCTTTCCCACTAGATAGGCCTGCTCCCACCCTTAGAGCGGTGGGTGCAGGCAGAGTGACCTTGGCGCTGAGATAGCATGTGCCCGGTCTCAGGATCGAAACCCATCCTTCTGTATCTCCTTTGTTCACCAGCTACCAACTGGAAATTTCCAGTCAGGGCGTGTCTTTATTGGTTCTGAATCATACATGTATCACCATGCTTGCTAAGGTCAGTCCCTCTGCAGCAATCCCAGGAGGCTGGTCAGACTGGACTCCACTCGAGTGTACTTGAATAAAATATACTTGGTTTGTATTCTCTACTGTCTGACCAACTCTTCATTTGTATGGAAGGCTGAGAGGTGGTCGCGAGTGACCCGGGTGACCTTAATCGGGTCACTTCCTTCATCTTCTAAGACAGATACCATTTGTGAGATACCATTTGTGTTACCTTTGTCATCATTGTTTTAAAGGATAGATGATCTGTTGGGGTTCCCCAAAGGTCCGTCAATCCCAGTAACTTAAGGGAGTAGAGCAAATATTTCCTGGCTGATGATTTTCCGTGGCGAAACAACTCGATCCAAAGATGGGAGTTTAGGGATCCTGCCTCGGCGGTTCGGATCTTGTGCCAACTTTTTATGTACGCGCCCCTTCTTTCCACCAATTGTTTTTGGAGCCCGAATTCTAACCGTATTTGGGCCGATGAAACATATTTTGGTAGATGGAAAATTACTCTGTAAGAATTAGCTATTACTATGTCCAAGCTGCAGCATCTTTCCCTTTGATTGATTCGCTCCCGTATGTTAATGTTGGCTGCAATTTTGCACGCAGTACCTTTAGCAAGGTATTGAGTGTTAGATCGGGCAGCATTTTCTTCAGGGGCTTCATCGCTAGATAGGTCATGGTTCCCTTTCTCCGCAGGGAATCCAGCTGGGGTTTAAATGAGCTTTTGTGGTCCAGAAGTATTCCAAGATATTTGTAGCTGGTTGTCTGGTCCAGGCATTGCCCATCTAAGTACCAGTTAATTTTTTTCTTTTTGTGATAATTTACTGACGTGATTTTAGTTTTCTTAAGATTTATTTTTAGGGCGTTCCGTTGTGAGAAACTGTGTCGTGTTCAAGAGATGTTGAAGACCGATGGGGGTCCAACTTAACACTAGGTCGTCCGCATATAACAGATTTGATAACATTTTTTCCAGTTTCGGAGCATGTGATGTACTCTTGTCCAGTTCCCCTGAGAGATCAGCTAGGAAAAGGTTGAAGAGTAGAGGTGCTAGGACGCACCTTTGCTTTAGCCCTTTGGAGGTGGGGATTCGTTTTGAGAGGTGTGTCCCTGTTCCTAGTTTGAGCCTGATCCAAATGTCAGTATGTAAAAGTTTAAGCGGGTCTAAGAGGGGTTTTGGTGTCCCCCAGCTTTCCAGTTTTTGCCAAAGTTTGGCTCGGTCAACGTGGTCAAAGGCCGCAGTGTAGTCTATAAAACAAAGAAATAGGGGATGTTTTGCCTCTTTAGCTGCGTCCATTAACAAGGCTAATGCCATGATGTTGGTTGTGGTTCCTTGTCCCCGGCCAAACCCGGTTTGGTTTATTGGGATTATAGAGTTTTCTGATGCCCAAGATGTTAGTTTGTCCAAAATTGTTCCTGCATAGTACTTTGTCTCTATGTCCATGAGAGCGATTAGTCGGTAGTTGTTTGGAGCTTTCCTATCACCCTGTTTAAAAATTGGGCTGATAATTGATCCTTTCCAGGACTCTGGGATTGTTGTTGCGCAATTTATGTCCTTAAAAACCGGTGCTAGTGCTCTGCTCGAGTATTCTGCGTTGTGTTTGTACAGCATTGGGGGGATACCGTTGGGGCCGTGTGGCGCCTGCGAGTCTGCCCCTGGCTATTTGTCTCTTTATCTGCGTCGCTGTTGGACCGTGGCGCTCCTCTTCGGTGGACAATGAGAGGTCTGAGCCTGCTGCCGGTTCAATCCCCTGATGTTGTTGCGTTTTCCTGGGGGAGTCGTTGTGCTCTGCTGGAGTGAAGTTGTGTGTTATTTCTTCCCTGTTGATGTCGCCTCTGTCCTTGCTTGCGTTCTCCAGTTCTTTCAATGCTTCGTCATCCTTTTGCACTTTGTTGTTAAAGTGGTTGAAGAGGTAATCTACCCAGACTTCCTCTGTTATGTTAGATTTTATTCCAGGGTGATTTGGTTGCTGGATTCTGTTGATTGTTTGCCAGAACTTGGCACTGTTTTTTTGTTTGGCATCATGAAGTAACTTGGCCCATAGTTCATCATTCTTTGATCTTTTTTTCCCCATTACTTTCTTTTTATTAGTGCCTTCAGTTTCCGGAGGACACATTGCAGGTCCAGATTTTGTGGAGTTTTGCGAAGCCGCCTTAGTGTTTGATTTATGGTACGTTTGAGATTTTTTGATTCTAGACTGGTTGCCATCCTTGTTAGGGTGGCCGCCGTTTGTCTCAAGTTTGTCCCTGTCCCGGTTGCGAGTTTCCTACCAAGAGTCGTGATGAAGCTTTCCCATGCTTTCACTGGTTGGGTTGATGTGTCTTTCCCTTGGTTGTGTAATGTTTTAGCAGTAGTTGATATTGCTTCGATGTTACTGGGTTTACACCTTATTCGCTTGAGATTTGAGGTCTCTTCTGTGCCAATGGTTTTGCATGCCTCTAGTGTGAGGGCTGTGTTTGCTTTTAGTATCACTTCCTGAGGTAGGTGATCGCTGTGCTCGTTGTCGCCTATTCTGAAGGAGGCAATCTTATTGAACATGGTTAGGGTTGTGAAGGTAAAATCTAGGTGAGAGGAGGTTTTTGATGAGTGGAATGTGGTGACCGGTGGATTGTCCCCCTCAAAGCGGCCGTTCAGTGCTCTCAAGTTTAGGTGTTCGAGTTCCTGAAGCAGGTGCTTCGAGCGTCTTGTTTGTTTCTCAATATTTGCTAGGCCCTGATTCGGTATTCCCAAGGCAGCAGTTAGGTCTTGCACAGGGTCCTCGTCTTGTCCGGGCCCTAGAAGATGTAAATTAAAATCGCCTGCTAGGATGACGTGATCAGCGTCCTGCTCTTCCATAACCCTTTTTATTTCTTTGTCCAGCTCTTTAGCTGTATTTGGTTTTTGGTTGGGGTGCACATAGGTGTTGATTATTATAACTTCCTGGCGTTCCTTGTTGAACTTGAGCGTTATCATCACAGCCTGGATGGCGCTTGGAGTTGCAATTTGTGCCTCTATGGGTGAGATTTCTCCTATTGTGGTTATTGAGGCCAGTATAATTAGACCCCCCGAGCGATGACCAAAGTTGGATCCCTTTGTAGCTGGAACGAAGTGGGAGGTGTGCCTCTGAAGCTCAAAAGCCTCGTCTTCCCAGGTTTCCTGGAGCAGTATCATGTTGAATGTGTTTAGGTAATTTGATACCTCAAGGTCTTCAGTGTTACTGGCTAGGCCATTGATGTTCCAAACGCACATGCTGGTTCTGTCTCGCTCTACTGGGGCTGTCGGCGAGCTGCGCATCCCTTGTCAGTTGGGTCGCTCTATTGTTATTGTTCGCTGTATTTGCTTCCAGTTCTGAGTTGTAGATGATGGAGTTATGCCTAGTTGCCTGAGGCCTGTATTCAAATTGGAAGCCTTTGTGCGCATTATGTGCGCTCCAGGGGTGCTGTTCCCTGCTCCTTTTAATACTGAGGTGGTGGTTTTGGGTGGTCTGTTAGTATGGGCATTTAAAAAGGCTGTTGGGTAGGGTGGTTTTGATTCAGCTTCATCCCCCAGTGTTGGAACTTGTTTTCTTCTTTAATGATTTTGTTAGCTATCTCGCTAGTGTTCCATCTTGTTTTAGTCGCCTCTGGGCATTGCGGGTTGTTGGTTGGTTGAAATTCTATGGATAACAAGTCTACAGAGCTTATGTTTTCTAGGCTCGTGATGGAATGTAGGAGCCTTAGTACGTTCCCTCTGTTTAGTATGTCCGCTCTTCCCCGTGATTCATACTCAGGAAAGAATATGATGGTGTCCGTTCCCTCTGCGTCTCGTGCCTCCGTTTCCTGGGTAGGGATTTCCTCGTGAGGCGGGGGCCTTATTTGAGCATAGTTGCTCTTGCCGGCTCCTGGGTTGGCGCTAGTGTGGGAAGTTTGCAGAGGATCAATTGATATCCAGATTGATAGCGTATTTGTTCTGTGCTCGTTCTCCCTCGTTGACTGTTGTGATGACTCCCTATGGTTGTTCGGTGGGTCGTCTTGCAGGTTCGGCCTTGGGTTTTGTTCCACTTCGGTGCTCTTGCTGGGTTCTTGCGTTGGCGTGGCTAGCTCCTTTCTTATTTGAATGATCTCCTGTTTGTTGTCATCTGTTGGGGTGCTTTGTGTTGATGATCTTGAAGATAGCCCCACGGTTGGTGCCCGAGTAATGTTGGATCTTGCGGTGGGGTATTCTGACCTGTGAACTAAAGTGGGAGTGGGGGCACGCCTGATGTCCTCGAATTCAGGTTCAGCGGGGGTTGTCTAGAGCTGATTTTTGGCGCAAAGACCCAGGGCGGCTAACTTCCTGTTTCTTTCCTTCCTTTTTTGTTTGAGGCGTGCTTTCGGGGCGAGTTGTTCTTGTTGGCTGCACTCTCTTTAATTGTTGCTATTGCCTCACTGCCGCCGGGGGAGTGGTGTGAGTTGATTGGAGTCGACCCCGTTTGTTGATGCCCGGGTGTTATTATTTCTGTCTTGGGTAATTCATCACTCGGGTAAATGTGCGATGTGGCGTTTGTTTTTAAGTCTGATAGTAAGTCTCCTAGCATTGATGGTAACGTGAGTAATTTGACGATTATTGGATTGCAGGTGCATTCTGGTTGTGGAGTTTGAGTTCCGTGAGCCGCTTCTTGCCCCCGCTTTATGAGACCGTTGAGTTTTGCTAGCATAATAGTATTGACGCTACCTAATGGGAAACATTTCTCATCATTTAATAACATGCAAATGAGCAATGGACAACCGTATATCCCAGCAGAACTAATGTTAATGTACTTTGGCACATGCATCCACTCTTATAAAACTGTCCACAAATGTAGAGCAGATCTAGCCACTAATACACAATAAAATCCACCATTAAACAATACCTTTGTCATCTCCAAAATTGCCAGTCATTTATCAAGGCTGTTCAGTTCTTCCAGGTTCACAAACCTAAGTGTAATTTTTTTTTATATTGGGCATTAATAATATCACTTTTAGTGGTGCCGCTAACCGACCAATGGATGAAGGCAGCTGGCTGAAGGATCCCTTAAATAAGGATATTACACACATAATTTTAGTTAAGTCAAAAGGTCTTTGCTAATGCTAAATCCAAATACGCCTACGGAGTGAAGTGAGCACAATGGATTTCAAAGCCCATTATACTTAGAGCCCTTTGAGCAAGGTTAAATAGTCTGCCTAGTGGGCTAAAGGGGAAGGCAGACTTTGAGCATTATATCCCAAAGGCCACACCTCATGTCCTGCTGACTCTTAATATATAAACGCAAAGGGGTCTTATCCAATAAGACATAATACATGGGGAGGGATCAATATCACAATACAAGTGTGAGTTAGTGTATATATCTGTATTGTCTGTACCAAATGGACAAGATTATCATAAAAATGGAAAATATAAGTGAAAATAATACTCGTGAAATTAGATAAATACTCGAACACACTAGATTAATGTGTATGTTGCATTTTTCAATTGATGTTTACCAATGGCCATGTGGGGTATTCTATAGATTTTGTACAGCAGACTCTTAAGGCATGGAAACCGGGAGTGGCCAAAGCCCGGTGCCTGTGTCCACAGCCCACCTACAGGATCTGTGGTAAGTGGGCTGGATGCAGGAAGAGTCCGAATTTAGAGAAGAATTGTACCTCTACATTCAAGCAAGAACATTGTGAATTCAGACTGTGGATATATATATATATATATATATATATATATATATATATATATATATATATATATATATATATATATATATATATGTATATTTATATATGTGTATATCCATATCCTACTGGCAGTCGCCAGTAGGTAGTTCTAGTTTGATCTAGTTTCCATAGGAAGAGCGTTTTTTCATTTGCCAATAACTTTGGCGTCTTTTGACGAATCCTCGCGAAATTTTCAAAACTAATATGCCAGTCACTTCAGCTGCTGTCTTGAAAGTTTAGGGATGATCCGTCAAGCGGGGGCGAAAAAAAGGGGGTGGTCCCAAAATGCTTTTTCTCGTTGTTAATTTCCATTGGAAATGTTAGACACGGCTACAGCCCGAACTGCTGAATGGAATACACCAAATTTGGCAGAAAGGTAGCTCTTGGTTCAGAAAGCACTCTTTTTGTTAAATGGTGTAAATCCGTTCAGTAGTTGCTGAGAAAATTAAAGAAATTCCCTGTTGCATATCTAGGGACGCAAAGGATCCACGAACCCTCCCGATCTTGTGCCTGAGATCTGATTGGCTATCAACACTTCAATCCAGGAAGTGTTGGCAGCCATCTTGTGACTCGGTTGAACCGAGTCACTAGAAAAAACGTTAAAAAAGAAAAGGAGGCAGGGTAGAAACACCCTGACCCCTTGGCCTGTTCAGGGTTTCCACAGAGACCCCCAGGGCCAAAAAAAGTATATATTTTTTATGTTTCGGCAGGATTTGCATTGGATCCATGAATTCGGCCGAAATGTTTTTAAGAAAACAAAGCGCGGTCTCCTGCACTTTATTTAATTTAGGCCCCGGGGTAGGCCAGGTCACAGGGGTAATAAAAAATTACTGGGGGCCCCACGCAGGCCCCCTGCAGCCCCGGGGACCGCCACCTCCCCGGAGCTGAGTCAGTGAAATGCGGGGGGGAGGGGCACGTTGGCCACCCGCAGCTCCAGGGACTGCCACCTCCCCAGGGCTAATATATTATGTGGAGGGGCCACCCGCTGCCCCGGGGACCGCCACCTGCCTGGGGCTGTATTAAATTAAAATGTGTGGGGGGGCTCCAGCCTCCCTACGCAGCCCGCGGGATCACCACCTCCCCGGGGCTTAATATTTGTTGGGGGGGAGAGGGCAGCACAGCCCCCTCATGGAGCGATATTTGGCTCTGGGGACCGCCACCCCCCCCTAGGGCCGGCTCCAGCAATGTCCCGGGGTGCGCACCCCCAGGATATTGCAGTTTGCTATGGCTTATCGGGAGCACTGCTACCGCCAAGCCATAGCAAACTCTGCTCCGGTTCATGGAAGCGAGAGCAGTAAAAATGCTCTAGCTTCCGTAAAGCGTTGCAGAATTGCTTTTGGACAGAGGGAACTGTATGTTTGCAGCTTCCTTTGTCCAAAAGCAATGCCGGCTCCCGCAGGCGGGGAGCCTGCAGGAACCGTGGGGGCCTTGAGGCTTACCCCGCGGTCCCCAACATGGTGGCCATGCCCCGGGGGATGGGGTCATCGGGGCAATATCGGCCCGGGGAGTGGGGCCGTGCTGGTCCCCTCCCCATTAAAAAAAAATTGTTGAAGGCCTGCCCCGGAGGATTGGGTCCCCGGGGCCGAAATAGGCCTGCGGAGGGGGTGCCGCGCTGCCCATCCTCCCATGTCAAAAAAAAATCAAGGCCTGGTCCTGGGGGTCGGGGGGGCACATGGCCCCTCCTATTTATTTCCGGCCCCCTCCCCTTTGTACTTTTAAAAAAATAAAGGCCGGGCCCCAGGAGATGGGGGTACCTGGGGCTGTAATCGGCAGGGGAGGGGGCGCGCGGGCCCCCTCCCGTTTTTTAAATAATTTTTTTTTTTAAATGATCAGGCCCCGGGGGATGGGGTCCCTGGTGGTCCAAAATGGTCCAGGGAAGGGGGGGCCTGTGAATGGTTGTGTGGAAGTGGCAGTGGGTGCATAAAAGATTCTATAGGAGTGTGAGTGGGTGGGTCAGAGTTGCTGTGGATGTCATCACTGATGTCATTTGAGATGTCATCAGTGATGTCACTGACCATGCATGAGTGATGTAATATGTGAGGTCATAAGCAGTGCATGGTGGGGGCGTGAGTTATAGTTAACTCGGCTAACTATAATGGCTGAATTTCTCTGGTTTTGTATGCGTAAAATCTGTCCCTAACTATAACGTCCCTGTAACCTTTGATTTTTTTAGTGAATTTCTAAGTTTTTTTTAAATGCTTAATCCTAACTCTAACGTCCCTGTAACCTTTGTGTGTGTGTATATACATACAATAATTGATAAATATCATGGAAGGAACTAGTGTATATGAAATCTAGCAAAATTGGTATTCACCAGCAACATAGATCTTGATGGATAGTAAACAATTCCAACATTGCTGAAGTTAAAGAAAACTGCGACAATACCTGAATTGGGTGTGTGCCTTTTGAAAGCTCTGGTGATGGTCCAAAAACAGCAGATGGAGTGAAATGTGTAGAAGTCAAAACGTGATGAAATTGAATGGAAATAGACGCTTGGAAGAAATTCATGTTTCTTTGTGCGCAGAACATTAAGCTGCCGTACCCAGATCAGTATTCTAGGTTATTTCTGTCATCACATGTGTGTATCAACACAACCAATTTGGATGCTAACCTTTACTTTACATCTTTGTATGAGACAATGTAAAATAACTTTGTCTGTCTGATCTTGATGTCACTGTCTTCCCCACCATCATTTCTCATAGTACTGCCTAGGTAGGTGAACTCTTCAATCATGGCTAGGTACTTTCCATCCACCTTGATTATTGAAGGGTTTGGGATGTTGAGTGGCTTGACTTCTGATTTCTTCGTGCTCATCTTCAGGCCCACTGGCTGTGCATAGATAGCGAGGCGTATTTTTCTGCATATGCTGGGATCTGTGTGAGAGAGCAAGGCTAGGTCATCCGCATAGTCAAGGTCCTCTAGTGTAGAGAATAAGGTGCATCTGAGGCCTCTGGCTTGGTCTTCTGTTGTGCGATGCATCACCCAGTTGATGACTAGGTTGAAGAGCAATGCTGACATCACACATCTCTGTCTCAAATCGGTCTTGACTTCGAAGCTTTGCTCACAGCCTCTAACCTTGTAGTAAAATTATCATAGAAATTCTTGATGAGGAGAACTATCTGCTGCGTTTTGCCATAGTCTCTCCATATAACCCAGAGGCTGTCACGATGGATACTGTCAATGTTTCTCAAAATCAATTAAGTTGATGTATAGTTGTCTTTGCCACTCCATGCACTGCTCCATGATGTTGCGTAGAATAAGGATTTGATCAACACACCCTCTACCCTTGTGCAACCCAGCCTGTTCTCTTAGCTGCTTTTCCGCAGCATCAAAAATGCCCTGTAAAATGATTTTCACCAGGATTTTAGTCTGGATTGACAGAAGGGTGATTCCACTCCAGTTGTTAGTTAGTAATTGCTCTTTCAGATCTGAATGATGATACCTTGGTTCCAGTCATCTGGTGCTTTCTTTCCCTCCTAAATTGATGTAAACGTGGTTGGAGAATCTTGGCTTATGTTTCAGAGTCTGCCTTGAACTTTTCTGCATTCAGGTTGTCTTGGCCAGGAGTTTTTCCATTCTTGAGATATCTGGCGGCAGTGACAATTTATTCTTTCTGTGGTGGGGCTGTGTTCATATTCAAGTCTGCCTCTTCTTGTTGTATATTTGCATGGCTAGTCGGTACTGGTCTGTTTCAAGACTTCTTTGAAGTGGTTGGCCCTGCATGGTTCCTGCTCTTTCTTTTGTCTGAGTAGTCTTCCTTGGTTGTACATGATAGGGGTGTTGTACGTTGCACGAGATTTACCACAAACTATTAAAAATCTCAATGTAATAACATTAGGTTTCAAACTTTTAGGGTTGACAAGAGGGTCAACTGTGTGCAGTTTCTCTGCTGATTTATTTTATATTGCTTTAACGTTACAAGTTTGTTACCATGTCAATACATATTTTAATTGTGTTTCTCTTCACAGGCTCGAGCAACCCTATTTTTCCGCAAATGCCCAGTTCTTCCAGACTCTGAGCCAGTGCTGCTCTCTCCAGCGGCTTTGCATTATTTCCAGGAGTGGAACCTTTCAGCCGGATGCAGTCATGTCATTCATGTCTAGCTGTCGCAAGGTGATGGTGTGCCATATGTTTACAGGAGACTCTTTTATTGCCTGCAGAACTCTCCAGCAGGCTATATTACGTAGGTGAGTGTGGAGAAATGAGAATAAAACTGTAACACAAATTTGTATTTGTAACCCCACTGTTAAATTGGTCTCTTAGGTACCATGTTGTCTTTTTGTTCGAAGTGTTCTTTTCTTTCAGCTCAGGATGTAGTACAAACTTTCTTTGCAATAAGTGTCCCTTAGAAATTAGTGATGTGAAGAGAGTACAGGAGGCACGTGAGATCACTTGTGTAAGGAACAGCACACTGTGGACCCTCTTTATCCATGGAAGGATAAGATTTTGTTCTGCAGTGGAGAATTCTGATTGATCTTGTTCCTGGGGCACAATGCCATGCCATCTTTCAGTGTGGGTTGCATGATCAGGTCTTGGTAAACTGCCTCCATAAGAAATCTATGCTTTAGTAAAACCTCTGACTACTCCAGCCTCACCTCTCCACCAGTGGTGGAGCCTACTCCATATCAGTGCAGTTGCCTCCTTCGTTCGGCCTAGAGGAAACTGTGCTGCGTTCACCACACTGCCTGGTTCCACTGTATCCTCACATATCACAAACAAAATTGTTGCCATCTTGTAGCTATCTGTGCAAATCTCTAATGTAAACTTGTCAAGCTTAATTGATTCTGTTGCAAACAGACTCCTTTAAAACCATAATGATAGCCATAAAATGTACTCAAGGGCCTGTTTAAAACATTCACAGCTTCTTTAAGTCCAGGTGCTGTGAATACTGCATCTCACCTCGAGCAAAAACATTAACCACTTCTTTGTAGCAAAACATCCCAAGCATGCATTAAAAGTAAAATAGCTGTTACTCTCTGTGCCTTGCACCACCAATCAACGAACCCAACTCAATGTCAAGTCTTCACCTATCATTCATGATCTCCAAAGTTCCTTGCATGCCTTTAGTTATACCATACGTGCCTTTCTTGCAAGTGGGCATGTATTCATTGTCTCCAAACCTCTAAGTGGATTTACATACTATTCTGGTCTGTCTGTCTTTTCTATTAGTGTGCCTCTCCTTTTTTGTTGGAGTTGTAGTGTGTCTGTACTGTAGAACTAGTTTGTCATATAAATTGTGCAGTATGGAAGATTCCATAACTTTGATGTACTCCGAGGATCGCCCTGCCTTGGTGGTGTTCTCCTCTACTTTTGACTGAATAAACTTCCTGTCCAATTAACCTGATTTTGAGCATAATATGGTGGGTTCACCATACTACTGGTGATGGGGAGACCCTGTAGGTTGACTGGCTAACATTGAAGCACCACCAGCTCCCTCTGAAAATTCTGCCTCCTTGAACCCACTATCAGAGCCTGCCATTCAGCCTTGGGAACACTGAAACACTGCAGTATGTTGTACGTGTTCTTATGCATTGTACAAACAGTCAGTTACATGGAAGTGGGTTTTTTTTCTGAGTGCAACTGAAGCAGCGAAATTGGTGAGTTGCAATGGTTCATTCAAACACTGACACACACTACCAATACTGAGAACTTGGCATGTGACTGAAAGTGTGGTGATGTCAACATTTTGATCAGGTCAGCCTTCTTGGGGGAAACTAGACCACTGACCCGAGAGTACTAATATAAGGTTACTTGCACCACACGCGTCATAGCACAATGTGGCAGCTGTCTTATGAGGGACCAGTGCACTGAATGCGCATTACAGTAATTGCAGAGGTTGGGTGACCAAGATTTCAGAAGTGGCAGGGTTACTCAATTGAAATGCAGCTTTATTACCAAGCCTCCTGAGAAATAAAGTGCAGTTTTGAATATTGAAGAAGACGATGCACAAGTGGACAGTGGGAGCGTATTCATTTGTGAGTGAGAGGTTCTAGCTGACTCAAGCTTGCTATACGCCATGGCAGGAGACAAAAATTGGGACAAGTATATTAGTGTTCACAGTATTGTGCTATTACTTCTGGTTATTAGTCGTGGGGGTTATAGTGTTGCTAAGATTTATGTGTTGGGCTTTGCTGTAACGAGGATACGATTATGAGTTAGAGAGACTGTGGGTAAGGTGATAGTCCCAATGCGAGAAGACACTCTTTTAGTTTGGCGTTACAGAGGGAGATGAGCATCTTTAACCGCAGTGCACCTGAGCAAGTCATGCTGGTGGCCTACATGGGCAATGTTGTGGACATATGTGAGCAATTATAATTCCAAAAACTTAGGGCAACTCAAACATGATCACAAACATGACAATAGTTCATGACTAAACGTGAAGGGACGAGGACACCATATTATAAACCAATACAAAAGTTAATTTTATTGAAGCGATACAATAAATATTAATGATAAAAAGATCTGCATGCGTACTCCACTCGTTTCAACATTCACTATAACATCATTCTGTACAGTAAAGACAGGAAATACATGGACATAAACAATGACAAGAAACAAGAAAGTATCTTATCTTTTCTCATTTATAATGCATATTTCATCCTAAGAATCTGATCTGTCCACATAAACATGATATGATCATGAATGGCTAAGAGCCAAATTCTTTTCAGTGGTTGAGAAGCAAATTCATTTCGGCAACAATCAGTGGCTGAGAACCATATAGTATCAATATGTGAGGAATTGCCAGGGATGCTTAAGTACGATAAATATCTTGGAATCCTAGCAATGTTGGGAAGGGCCAAAGTGTTTAGTGTAATGAACTTATTGTCTGCCTATCACCAGGCCATGTTACTCGAAGATTTTAGATTATTGGCTGTTATGCCGTTACAGGCATACAGGTTTATTAGAATGCTGTCTGGACTAGTGTCTGCTGCTTCATGTTTCCAAAGAGTGACGGAGATGGTGTTGGACTGAGTGCCACGAGTGTTATTTTTCTAGGATGACATTTTGGTGTTAGGAAGGATGGGAAAAGCCATGATGAGCTCCAGAGTCTTGTGTTAAAGCAGCTTTTAGAGAGTAGGCTCACCTTAAAAAAGAGTGTCAGTTCTGGGTTAAGTCAGTGACTTGCTTTGGTCACTCCATCTGAGAAGAGAGCATTAGTCCCAAATTGGAGCTATCTGATAGTACAACTAAGGCCCCAGCAGTCCTGAGTCTCAGAAATAGTGAGGCCTTTTCGAGAAGGGTCGGATGTGCGAATAGTCAAGGGCTTGTGATTAGGATGTAATTTTTAATACCATCATATAAAAGGTTAGTAGCATGCTCTCTTTGTGTCATTTGGTGCATGCAGGAAGACAGTTCTAACTATGGACACCAGCCTAAAAACTTCCTTCAATGTAAACTAGGACTACTGACCCCTCTTCCAAATTTTGCCTGTAGAGGTGGCGAGAACGTTTCCTCAGCATCCAAAGGTAGATCGAAGATTTGAGTGAATTCAGTTTCCAAGTGTAGTGTCTGCAGTGTGTGGAATAAAATGCTACAGACGGTCAGTCACATCAGCCTGTAGAAGGTAGCATTAGTATCATAGAGTTACCATTGGTTAAATGGTTTAGAGAAGATGACCTTGGGAAGGAAGAATGTGGGTAGGACAGACCTAGGAGTGAGGTATCCTGAACTACTATGGAACTGGTTGCCAGAACTTGGCTAAATTATGGAAAAGTAATTGAGCAGCTCGTATTATTTTGTATTGTGAGGAATTAATCATATGTGGGTGAAGGTAAAATGATAATGGGTAAAACATAGTGTTCCTCAGAATGTCATGGGGGAAAATACCATGAGGGACCTCTCAGTAGGAACCTCACCGAGGCTAGGGAAATATTGGTGTCCCTAAGTGAATTGAGAAGATGAGGCAGTTGTGAGAGAGTGTGTGCTATTTGCTGGGAATTACAAAACTCAAGTAACTCTTTATTTTCCTTTGTCACCATTGAAATACCGGAAGAGCCTTGGGTAAAGCTGGGCAATGTCACAATAGGCAGTTTAAGTTATTGGGTCTGACAAAGCAGTTTGTGTTGTTGCTTGTGGTCTACATATCCAAATGGTTCTCCACCAGGTGTGAGAGTTTGGTACACACACAGGATTTACTGGAGTTTTTTAGGGTGACGGTATACTTTGTCATTGATAATGGTATTCAATTTGTGTCGTAGGAGATGCAAGATGTGCTAAAAAGCTTGTTCATAGTGCACCATTGAACTGCTCACTAAGCACCCCAGGTTAATGGTTTAGCTGAACAATTGAATAGGGGAGTATAATCCTGTGTCCACTGGGGAAATAGATTCAAGATACCACTCAAGAAAGTTGTACTTGAAACTCGGTGGGCAGACCACACTACTCCCAATATAATATGACCTTGAAGTTTCCTTTCAAGTGCCTGAAAGGGAGAGTCGCTGGCACAAAACTTAATCCAGTTTGGTTGACCGCAGAGCAATACGCTTGATGGGTAGGTGTTCATATAGAGGCTTAAAAGTTACCAGTAGAAATACAGGAGTAGATATGATAGTGAAGAATGTGCTCATGAAGGTTTGTGGAAGGTGGATGATGTGGTCTAGATCGAAAGAGCTGGTAAAGTGAAAATGAGCTGGTCAAAGTTCATTGGCCCTTTCTCAGTTGTTGAGATGAATTGACATGTGGTAGTAGTGGACACAGGCGATGCAGGGAGCATGTCCATATTAGGAAGTGGCAGGCCCTCTGGTGGAGTACCCAAGGCTTCATGGACTGTGACATAACTCTAGCCAGTCAATGTGAGGTACGGATTCTGGATTTTATGTTCAGGTCAGTGTCCACAGTGATGGTGGTGGCGTTTTCGGTTCTGTGGATTCCACGGAGCCCCACTGCCAAGTCAAAGTTTCACGCTTCAATTCCACATTGAAGAAAAAACCCATCTGGTGGAAAGACTTTGTGGAGCCGTAGGTGTACTGGAACTAGATTTGGCTGGATGGCTTTTCTGTGCTTTGCCAACTTGTTTTTGCTTGTTCTTTGGATTTGTTTGCTATTGTATATTCTTCCTCTCTTATCCCCTGTGCCTTTACTCTTTTGTGACTTTTATACCTTGTCCTTTCTTTTTCTTGATCTGAAGAAGTGGCGTATGTTGTGGTTTGTCTTCCTGATCCCTCATTCTCTCTCCTTTGTCGTTAATGGAGCACCACTTGTGCATGTATGTACTTTAGAAATAGTGTATGTCATATAAATTGGTCAATGTGGAAGATCGCCTTGCCGTGTGTTGGAGGTGGCGTTCTCTACTTTTAACTGATTAAACTCCCTATTGGATTAACCTGGAGTTGGAGCCTGCTGTGTGGAAGGGAGAACTTAACAAACATTTTGAAGAATATGCAACGTGCTGCACCTTTAAGAATCCCGGAGTAAATGATGGATAAAGAGAACAAATGCATACATTAAATAAGCTGCTCCTTGACATCTGGATTAGTGCCTAGACTTTAAAAATAAGCCAGCCTTACACTTCTTCTTCCTTGGATCCAACATTCCTCAACACCTACAGGGTTATCACTGCTTTTATCCAGTACTCCCAAACTACAGGTTAGGCTGAGTTCTTCCGAAATAACTGGAACATGCAATTTTGTCTCAACTTATTCTCTTCCTTGCCATTCTTAACATGTTTGATCCACAGCTGATCCAGGTTCCATCCCAGGCATGCTGCTGAAATGAGTCTCATTTCTCCCTAGAATGATATACTTTTAATAAATAACAGATGACTCTCTTCATGATGATCTTCCTTGACATCTCTGTGGCATGGTACTTCATAAAGTCAAATAACACCCGTATCGACAATAATGTACACCACAGATCATCATTGTTTTATTATTACCCTTTCTGAGTGCCTTCGGTAATGTAATGCACATGGCCTTTGATAGTCCCAAAATACCCTGTAGTAATCAGCAGTTTAGCTATATAACAATTCTGTGCACAGTGATTTCAGATTCTTTACATATAGGGAGGCTGTTAACCACCTCTTGGTTCCAAACTAGGACCGGTCATCTCTTGTCAGTTCTCAAACAATAGGCGCAGCTTCAACATGTTGGAATCTACTGGCAGCAAGTAGAGCTACTACATGGCCACTCGTTGCTCAGTATGAAACATTTGAGACCTTCCAAACCAGCTCCAAGGAGTCACTCCACCAATTCTAACATTGGCCCACTTCACTTGTGTTACAATGCTCCTGATCAAGAATGCATGGTGTTGACTTAGTTAGCCAGCATAAGGAGATTTCATCTCAGTCACTTGTCTGTGGATTCATTCCCCTAAGTCTTTGCTGTGTAATCGTAACCGAGTCTTCGGCTCCCACATACTTAATGAGCTCCGCTTTTCATAGTGACATTTGTGGTGCATAATTAGATTTCCATATCATCGCCAATTGCCTTTCGGCCTATGTAATGGCGAGGTTGATGGATCAGTAGGCCTTGGGCAGATACATTTTTTATGAATCCCGAGACGGAGTGTGGCAGGACTGTTGAAGGATAATGGACCTGAGTGCGTTTCCCGTATATTGGATGGCATGAGCGGTGTGCTGCAGGAGAAAGGTAAAAAATTGCTAAGGGAATTGCTGTGGTTATTAGTATGAACACCCCAGTGTTAATTGAAGCCTCCAAGTTAGATGCTGGAATGGTGCCCTGATAATGAGTTAGAAGTGAGATACATTATGGCAAGATGTTGATGTCAAATTTGATAAGTGTCACTAATGGAAGTGGCATTGGAGAATGATGAAACAGTTGAGCAGCATAGGATATAGAGGGAGAGAACAAAGATGACAAAAGAAACACAATGCGTGAATGGAAAGGGAATTACTGAGTTTTGAGAGCTATGAGTAGAAGTGTGCGAGCGGTGACTTTGTGAGGAGCTGTTTGCATGAATCTGGAGCAGACGAGAGAGGGGAAAATGGAACAACTTAAGTAGAAGGAATTGGCATAGTGGTGGAAGGCAACTGATGGTGGCAGAGGAAGCTGAGGCTGTGAGAGAAGGAAGTTTTGGAGGACAGAACTCCTACTTCTGAAGTAACTGGAATACGATAATGAGAGGAAAATGCTGACCAAGAGATAGCTCTCTGCCCTTGATGTACTGTGCAACCAAGAATGTAGAATTTAAAGGACCTGAAGTGGTTTAGTTGGTTTTAGAAAGGTTGAGGCGGAAGGTGCACATTTGTTGAAAGGCTCCAGCAATTTCCAATTTGCGCCAAAAATCCAAATTCATGGAAGAAAAGGAATTGCTTCCCCAGTCTGGATTTATAAGAAAGGTGTGACTGGTAGTTATACTCACAAAAAATAACAGACTTGTAGACATTCCAGTGATGAGGTTGCCTTTCATAGTGATTTGGCGCAGTTTATTGCGGTCTTAGTACTCTCTCTTGAGCATTCGAACCCTGGCTTGAGGATAGTCTGCAGCTTGATGGTCTAGCTAGCTCTAACTTTTTTTGTAATGCTAATTTCTGAAAAGCTACTGACCAGTTATACACTAGATCGAGCAAAGGCACTCATTGAGTTAAGTTCTAGGTTCATGTTTGGTGTAATTCCTTTCATTGATGCTCTCTAGGAGCAAAGGTTTATAGCAAAAGTTTATAGTAAAATCAAAAACACCTTTCAATAGAAACTGGCCTAGCTATAACTACACTGTCACTATTACCAATAGTGATATTGATATACATTTATATGCATGTATATATGTAATATATGCGCATTTTGAATGTGTATGTAAACCTCTGTTTCTTTTTTCTATCCCAAGCATTCTCTGTGAAACCCTTAATATGGGTTCATTCATATCTGTGCATATTGATTGCACCAAATGCAAATTCGTAAAACAAACATAACTACTAAACCAAATTACCCCTGGGTTCAACCTTTGTTTTTGCTCAGTATGGGGAGCTGATTATTAACCATCTAGGTGACCAGTAAGATTGTACCTTTGAGTACAGCAAGAATAAGAAAGACGATGAAAGGGGCAGAGTTTAGGATCATAATAGAAATGTGATGATACAGGCTTGCGAGAGCGATCAAGCAATCCATTTACAAGAAAAGCATAAAATTGAAGAGGAGAAGAAGTGTAATTAAAAAACTTGAAACAATGCAAATGCAATAAAATTGAAAAAAGGAGATGCACTGGTAGACGACGAACATGTGCAAAATAAGGAGAAAGTGAAGCTGGGGCAGGTTAGGACCACTGACTTCAAAATGGACCAGGGCTTAGTGTGCCTTTTCCCCCCATATCAAAGGGTACGGCTAATGGCATTTCCTCAGAAAGAGCAAGGAGCTAAACGTCAGGAGGCTTGCCAGTATTTTAGATCATTCAGGAAGTTTAATGACAGAGTACTCTAAAATTGTCTCTCTTTTGAGTGGAGCTGGTGATGAATAACTAGACTTTCTGAAAACATAAGATTCCAAAACACATTAAAAGGCTTCCAAGTCATGTTTGAACACTATAAAATTACACACATACTTTAAATTGTGGTTCTAACTGCTGGATGTTCAAATGTACAAATAACTCCACTTAAAAGCTGTCACATTTGCTGTAACAACGATAATCAAAAAACCGCTCTAAGGACTCTTCCCCATGGTGAAATCTAACAATTTTCTCCTTCATACTGTTCCCTTTGTTGACCACTTCCCTCTCTAGCTCTTCATTTCTTTGGCAAAGATTGACATCCTGATTTGCTGAGGAAGAGGCGGTTGCAACAGAGAACTGAGGCAGTGTATGATGCAGAAGGGAGAGGGAGTTGAAAAGAGGCAGTATAGAGAGATGGTTGAGGGAGGTGTGATACAGACATAGGCGATTTAGATCTCTGTTGAAGTATGTAGGTGAGGTGCAAAGTTAGAGGGGAAGTAGCCAGAGGAGTGAGATAGATGTAGGCAGAGAGGGTACAGGGAGAAAGCTTAAGTAAAGAGAGGTGAGGAGAGAGCTGATGTAGATGGAAAAAGGTGACCTAGAGAGAGAGAGATGGGTGTGGAACTAAAAAGTTAGGAGAGTGAGCTGAGGTATGTCGAAGAAGTCAAGAGAGTAAGGAAGCGAAGATAAATGCAGATCTGAGGTAGAGTGATAGGTTGGGTAGAGAGAATGAGGTAAAGAGAAAATGTGAGGCAAAGAGGTAGCTCAAGAGATCATGGTCCCTAAGTTTGTTCAAATGTTTTGAAAGACCTTTATCAGGAGTTCAAGAGGCGCATTTCCTAACCATCTCTAGTTGACACACCCTCTGCCATGTGTTCTTGTAAATTGCAGCCAGTCGACCTCCTAAATTGGGCTTGGACAATGAACGTCAGTTTGCCATTATTGTTTGGGGTGAACAAGTAGCTCAACCATGAACGAACTGTTCAGTCCACCATGAAGTAAACATAGCTTCCCCATTTATCTTTTATAAAGTTGACTGTAAATATCCCCTGCATGCAGGAGGACTTCACCACTATTTACAAATTAAACCTGATTAGCCTTAATGATTTAACATTTTCTTTGAGTTTGAAAACAATGGAGACTTCGATGATCCCCCATTGCTTTTTTTTCCTTTCTTTCTTACCTTGTCTCCCGCAACCTCACTATAGATTGCACTTTGATTGATATATATATATATATATATCTATATCTATATCTCTCTCCCACTTGCAGTCGCCAGTAGATAGTTATAGTTAGGATCTCATTTCTATTCAAAAGCGTTTTTTCTTTTGCCAATATCTCTGGTGCTGTTTGACGAATCTACACAAAATTTTCAAAACTAATGGTTTGCTCAGGTCCGGTCTTGAAAGTTTTGGGGTGATTCGTCGAGCGGGGGCCAAGAAAAAAGGGGGGGGGGTCCCAAAACCTGTTTTCTCCATGTTAATTTCCAGAGGAAACTTTAGACAAAGCTACAGTCCGAACTGCTGAACGGAATTGCACCAAATTTGGCAAAAAGGTAGGTCTTGGTTCAGAAAGCAACCTTTTTTTAAATGGTGTAAATCAGTTCAGTGGTTCCTGAGAAATTCAAAAATAAAAAATATCGATATCTGATGACCGAGGAGTATTCGCGAACCCTCCCGATCACGAGCTTCATTTTGATTGGCTGTCAACACTCCAAACCAAGAAGTGTTGGCAGCCATCTTGTGACCCGGTAAAACAGTCACAAGAAAAAAGAGAATACAATTATTTAAAAAAAGAAAAGGGGGCAGGGTAGAAACACCCTGACCCCCCTAGGTCTGGTCAGGGGGTCCCACAGGGACCCCCAGGGCCTCAAAAAGCTTCTTTTTTTTTTTTTAAACGGCAGGATTCGCGCTGGGTGCGCGAATCCCGCTGAAATGTTTTTTTAAAAATGATGCGCGGTCTCCCGCGCTTTGTTTTAATAAGCCCCCAGGTGGGCCAGGACCCGGGGGCAATATGGAAAGTATATGTGTGGGCCCGCGGGGGCCCCCGCAGCCCCGGGGACTGCCACCTCCCCAGGGCATGATTGATATTATGCCCCCCCCGCAGCCCCGGGGACCGCCACCTCCCCGGGGCTTGTGTAAATTATGCATGGGGAGGCTCCTGCCCCTCCCCACACTGCCCCGGGGACGCCACCTCCCCGGGGCAAACTTTAATTACGGGCGGGGGTCCGTTGCGGACCCTCGGGCTCCGGGGACCACCACCTGGGAGGGGGCCTACGCGGACCCCCTCCTGGAGCCCTCCTTGGCCCTGGGGACCGCCACCCCCCAGGGCCGGCTCCCGCCACCCCCCAGGGCCGGCTCCCGCCCTGTCATTGCAAACTATGCTTCGCTTCATGGAAGCGAGAGCAGGAAACCTGCTCTCGCTTCCATGAAGCGAAGCAGATTGCTTTTGTAGAAGGGGACCTGCATGTCAGCAGCTCCACTTGTCCAAAAGCAATGCCGGCTCCCGCAGGAGGCGGGAAGCCGGCTGGGACCGCGGGGGCATTGAAGCTCCCCCCACGGTCCCCAACATGAGGCAAGGCCCCGGGGGATGGGGTCCCCGGGGCCAGAAGTGGCCAAGGGAACGGGGGCCACGAGGCCCCCCTCCCCTTTTTCATTTAAAATATATATATATAAGGCCGGGCCCCGGGGGATGGGGTCCTCTGGGCCAAAATTGGCCTCAGGAGGGGGGGCCATGCGGCCCCCCTCCAAAATAAAAAAAGAAAGGCTGGGCAGGCCTTGGGCGATGGGGTCCCCGGGGCCAAAAATGGCCTCAGAAGGCGGACCACGCGGCCCCCCTCCTTTAAATGTTTTTTTTTTTTTAAATTAAAAATGTGGCCATGCCCCAGGGGATGGGGTCCCCGGTGCCGAAATCGGCCTCAGGAGGGGGGCCGTGCGGCCCCCTTCCCGTTTTTTTTAATAATGTTTTTTTTTCCAATGGGTCAGGCCCTGGGGGATGGGGTCCCCAGGGCCCCAAAAATAAGAGCAGGGGGGCCACACAGCCCCCCTGCTAACAACAAAAAAAAAAGCTGGCATCTCGCCGGAGGCTCTGCCCCCTCCCTGCATCACTCTGCAAACGCGCCTCCTGGCGCGTTCTAAGTTGGGGGATTAAGTCCCCTTGAATCCTGAGGGTCCCTGGGGGCCAAATAGCCCACCAGGTACCTGCAGTAAGCCCCACACAGTGGGATTGCTGAGAGGTGGTCCGGGACCATGCCCCTTTTTACGCTACTCTGCAAACGCGCCTCTTGGCGCACTGCTGGTGGGGCGATGAGGTCCTCTTGTGTCCTGAGGACCTCAGGACTAAAGTGTACTTCATCCCCCGAACAGCAGTGCCCCATGAGGCGCGTTTGCAGAGTAGTGTAAAAAGGGGGCGTGGCCTCGGACCACTCTCAGCAATCCAGCTGTGTGGGGCTTACTAGAGATAACAGGAGGGCTAGTTGGCCCCCAGGGACCCTCAGGAGGCAAGGGGACTTCATCCCCTAACCAAGAGCGCACCAGGAGGCACGTTTGCAGAGTGGTGGAGAAAGGGGGCGTGGCCTGTGTCCACCTCTCAGGAATCCCACTATCTGGGGTTTACTGGCGGTATCGGGTAGGCTAGTTGGCCCCTAAGCACCCCCAGCAGCGAAGGGGACTTTAATCCCCATCGAAGAGCGCGCCAGGGAGCGCGTTTGCAGACTGGTAGTCAAAGGGGGCTTGGCCTACTATGAGTACTTACCAATGCTGCTGTGTGGGACTTACTGGAGGTAATAGAAGGGGTAGTTGGCCCCCAAGGTTGTCCTTGGGGGGCCAACTACCCCTCCTGTTACCTCCAGTAAGTCCTACACAGTGGGATTGCTAAGAGGTCTTCTGAGGCCACGCCCCCCCTTTCTCCACCACTCTGCAAATGCACCTCCTGGCACACTACGGGTTGGGGATGAAGTCCACTTTACTCCTGATGGACTTTGGGGGCCAAGAAGCCCTCCTGGTTCCCTCCTGTAAGTCCTACGCAGCAGAATTCCTGAGCGCTGGTTGGAGGCCCAGCCCCCTTTTTCCACCACTCTGCAAACGTGACTACCAGTTAGAGAAGCATTTGTAATGTAATAGGTCTCGCATTTGCAAGAGTTAGAGCTATTGGCATAAATGTAAAAGTTTTTTACTAATGTTTTTTTGGAGTGGAGTGGATGTACGTTGTGTAGTGGAATTATGTGGTATGTTGTGCAGTGAAATTATGTTGATAGAAAGTATGTGGTATTTAGTGTATAGGAATTATGTAGAGTGGGATTATGTGTTATGGAGAGTAATTATGTGGTATGGTAGTCTGTGTTGCGGAGTGGTAACCTCAGGTTTATTCTTCCTCGTTTCCATAGAAGCTAAACTATATGAGACAAAAAAAAAGAAGGAATCACTGAGGAGCACTTCTGGACCTAGTCAGAGGTATGAGCAGGGCCACTGGAATTATGCGACTGTTTGGCTGCACCGACTTTCGCACAATTATAAATTTTCCGCATTAGCCACTTAATCCATCATCTGCTGCATAATCTCCAGATTTGAACAAAAAAAGCCTTGTTTCTAGCTCAAACGTTACCAAAAATGCAGCGTCCAGTGTTACAGCGTGGTGGAAGGTCCTTTGCAAACCTAGAATGGTCACCTGTTACTTATTGCTAAATGTGGTTGTTAAATTGGTACTAATAGTGTGCAAACAACTCTTGCTTCTTTCTGTGCCTCTCTTGCCTTTTACTGCATTTCTCTTGCTTCTTTCGGCACCTTCCTTCTTTCTGCACTTCTCTTCCCTCTTTTTTCACCCCTCTTCGCTATTTCTGCACCTCTGTTGCTTCTTTCTGCACTCCTATTCTTTCTGCACCTCTCTTGCATCTTTCTGCACCACTTGTGCTTCTTTCTGCACCCCTCTTGCTTCTTTTTGCACCCCTCTTGCCTCTTTCTGCACCTCTGTTCCTTCTTTCTGCACTTCTTTTGTTTCTTTCTGCACCTCTCTTGCTTCTTTCTGCACCCCTCCTGCCACTTTCTCCAACCCTGTTCCCCCTTTTTGTGTCTCTGTTGCTTCTTTCTGCACTTCTCTTGCCTCTTTCTCCACCCCTCATCCCTCTTTCTGCACCTCTGTTGTTTCTTTCTGCACTTCTCTTGCTTCTTTCTGCACCTCTGTCCCTTCTTTCTGCAACCCTTGTGCCTTATTCTGCACCCCTCTTTCTGCACCTCTGTTCCATCTTTCTGCACTTCTTTTGTTTTTCTGCTCCTCTCTTGCTTCTTTCTGCCTCGCTCTTGCCTCTTTCTCCACCCCTCTTCCCCCTTTCTGCACCTCTGTTGCTTCTTTCTGCACCTCTGTTGCTTCTTTCTGCACCTCTGTTGCTTCTTTCTGCACCTCTGTTGCTGCTTTCTGCTCCTCTCTTGCTTCTTTCTGCCTCACTCTTGCCTCTTTCTCCACCCCTCTTCCCCCTTTCTGCATCTCTGTTGCTTGTTTCTGCACTTCTCTTGCTTCTTTCTGCACCTCTGTTGCCTCTTTCTGCACCCGTCGTGCCTCTTTCTGCACCCGTCGTGCCTCTTTCTGCACCAGTCGTGCCTCTTTCTGCACACCTGTTGCTTCTTTCTGCACCCCTGTTGCTTCTTTCTGCACCCCTGTTGCTTCTTTCTGCACCCCTGTTGCTTCTTTCTGCACCCCTGTTGCTTCTTTCTGCACCTCTGTCCCCTCTTTCTGCAACCCTTGTGCATCTTTCTGCACCTCTGTTCCTTCTTTCTGCACTTCTTTTGTTTCTTGCTGCCTCCCTCTAGCCTCTTTCTTCACCCCTCTTCCCCCTTTCTGCATCTGTTGCTTGTTTCTGCACCTCTGTTGCTTGTTTCTGCACCTCTGTTGCTTGTTTCTGCACCTCTGTTGCTTCTTTCTGCACCTCTGTTGCTTCTTTCTGCACCTCTATTGCTTCTTTCTGCACCCGTCGTGCCTCTTTCTGCACTTCTCTTGTCTTTTTCTGCACCCCATTTCCCTCTTTCTGCACCTCTGTTGCTTCTTTCTGCACTTCTCTTGCTTTTTTCTGCACCCCTCGAACCTTTCTACACCCCTCGAACCTTTCTACACCCCTCGAGCCTTTCTACACCCCTCGAGCCTTTCTACACCCCTCGTGCCTTTCTACACCCCTCGTGCCTTTCTACACCCCTCGTGCCTTTCTACACCCCTCATGCCTTTCTACACCCCTCATGCCTTTCTACACCCCTCATGCCTTTCTACACCCCTCTTCCCTCTTTCTGCACCTTTCTTGCCTCTCTCTGCACCTCTGTTCCTTCTTTCTGCACTTATTTTGTCTTTCTGCACCTCTCTTACTTCTTTCTGCACCCCTCTTGCCTCTTTCTCCACCCCTTTTACCCCTTTCTGCATCTGTTGCTTGTTTCTGCACTTCTCTTGTCTCTTTCTGCACTTCTCTTGTCTCTTTCTGCACCTCTGTTGCTTCTTTCTGCACCTCTGTTGCTTCTTTCTGCACCTCTGTTGCTTCTTTCTGCACCCCTCTTCCCTCTTTCTGCACCCCCTCCTTCCACTTTCTGCACCTCTCTTGCCCCTTTCTATACTTCTTTTGCCTCTTTCTACATTTCTGTTGCTTGTTTCTGGACTTCTCTTTCCTCTTTCTGCACCCCTCTTTCCTCTTTCTGCACCTCTCTTGCCTCCTTCTGCACCTGTTGCTTCTTTCTGCACTTTTATTGCCTCTTTCAGCACCCCTCTTGCCTCTGTCTGCACCAATGTTGGTTCTCTCTGCAGTTCTCTTGCTTCTTTCTGGACCTCTCTTGCCTTTTTATGTGCATCTCTTACCTCTTTCTACTCTTCTCTTGCCTCTTTCTGCACTTTCTGCGCTTCTCTTGCTTCTTTCTGTGCTTCTCTTCTTTCTGCGCTTCTCTTGCTTCTTTCTGCGCTTCTCTTGCTTCTTTCTGCACTTCTCCGGCCTCTTTCTGCACTTCTCCGGCCTCTTTCTGCACTTCCACTTTTCTTGCCTTTTTCTACATTTCTCTTGCTTCTTTCTGCGCTTCTCTTGCTTCTTTCTGCGCTTCTCTTGCTTCTTTCTGCACTTCTCCGGCCTCTTTCTGCACTTCTCCGGCCTCTTTCTGCACTTCTCCGGCCTCTTTCTGCACTTCTCCGGCCTCTTTCTGCACTTCCCCGGCCTCTTTCTGCACTTCCACTTTTCTTGCCTTTTTCTACATTTCTCTTGCTTCTTTCTCCACTTCTCTTGCCTCTTTCTGCAACCACCTTGCCTCTTTCTGCACCCATGTTGCTTCTTTCTGCACTTCTCTTGCTTGTTTCTGCACCTCTTGCTTCTTTTTTCACCTCTTGCCTCCTTCTGCACCTCTTTTGCCTCCTTCTGCACCTCTCTTGCCTCCTTCTGCACCTCTCTTGCCTCCTTCTGCACCTCTCTTGCCTCTTTCTGTACCTCTTGCCTCTTTCTGTACCTCTCTTGCCTCTTTCTGTACCTCTTGCCTCTTTCTGCCTTTCTCTTGCCTCTTTCTGCCTTTCTCTTGCCTCTTTCTGCCTTTCTCTTGCCTCTTTCTGCACTTCTCTTGCCTCTTTCTGCACTTCTCTTGCCTCTTTCTGCACTTCTCTTGCCTCTTTCTGCGCTTCGCTTCTTTCTGCACTTCTCTTGCTTCTTTCTGCACTTCTCTTGCTTCTTTCTGCACTTGTCCGGCCTCTTTCTGCACTTCTGTTGGTTCTTTCTGTACTTCTCTTGCCTTTTTATGCACCCCTCTTGCCTCTTTCTGCACTTCTCTTGCTTGTTTCTGCAACCACCTTGCTTCTTTCTGCACCCCTGTTGCTTCTTTCTGCACCCCTGTTGCTTCTTTCTGCACCCCTGTTGCTTCTTTCTGCACCCCTGTTGCTTCTTTCTGCACCCCTGTTGCTTCTTTCTGCACCCCTGTTGCTTCTTTCTGCACCCCTGTTGCTTCTTTCTGCACTTCTCTTGCTTGTTTCTGCACCTCTTGCTTCTTTTTGCACCCCTCTTGCGTCTTTCTGCACCTCTCTTGCCTCCTGCACCTCTCTTGCCTCCTGCACCTCTCTTCCATCTTTCTACAGTTCTCTTGCCTCTTTCTGTACCTCTGTTGCTTGTTTCTGCACTTCTCTTGCCTCTTTCAGCACCCCTCTTGACTCTGTCTGCACCTCTGTTGGTTCTTTCTGCAGTTCTCTTGCCTTTTTCTGCGCATCTCTTGCCTTTTTCTGCGCATCTCTTGCCTTTTTCTGCGCATCTCTTGCCTCTTTCTGCGCATCTCTTGCCTCTTTCTGCGCATCTCTTGCCTCTTTCTACATTTCTCTTGCTTCTTTCTGCAACCACCTTGCCTCTTTCTGCACCTCTGTTGCTTCTGTCTGCACTTCTCTTGCTTCTTTCTGCACCTCTGTTGCTTCTTTCTGCACCCCTGTTGCCTCTTTCTGCACTCGTCTTCCTTCTTTCTGTACCTCTCTTGTCTCTTTGTGCACCTCTGTTGTCTATTTGTGCACCTCTGTTGTCTCTTTCTGTACCTCTTTGCCTCTTTGTGCACTTCTCTTGCCTCTTTCTGCACCTCTGTTGCTTCTTTCTGAACTTCTCTTCCCTCTTTCTGCATTTCTGTTCCTTCTTTCAGCACTTCTTTTGCCTCTTTCTGCACTCCTCCTGCCTCTTTCTGCACCCATGTTCCCTATTTCTGCACCTCTCTTGCCTCTGTCTGCACCCGTGTTCCATCTTGCCTCACCTTGTTTGCCTGTTTGTGCAACTCTCTTTCCTGTTTGTGCAACTCTCTTGCCTGTTTGTGCAACTCTCTTCCCTCTTTCTGCCCTTCTCTTGCTTCTTTCTGCCCTTCTCTTGCTTCTTTCTGCACTTCTCTTGCTTCTTTCTGCACTTCTCCGGCCTCTTTCTGCACTTCTGTTGGTTCATTCTGCACCCCTCTTGCCTCTTTCTGCACCCCTCTTGTCTCTTTCTGCACCCCTCTTGCCTCTTTCTGCACCCCTCTTGCCTCTTTCTGCACCCCTCTTGCCTCTTTCTGCACCCCTCTTGCTTCTTTCTGCACCCCTCTTGCCTCTTTCTGCACCCCTCTTGCTTCTTTCTGCACCCTTCTTGCTTCTTTCTGCACCCTTCTTGCTTCTTTCTGCCCCCCTCTTGCTTCTTTCTGCACCCCTCTTGCTTCATTCTGCACCCCTCTTCCCTCTTTCTGCACCCCTCTTCCCTCTTTCTGCACCCCTCTTCCCTCTTTCTGCACCCCTCTTCCCTCTTTCTGCACCCCCTCCTTCCACTTTCTGCACCTCTCTTGCCCCTTTCTATACTTCTTTTGCCTCTTTCTACATTTCTGTTGCTTGTTTCTGGACTTCTCTTGGCTCTTTCTGCACCCCTCTTTCCTCTTTCTGCACCTCTCTTGCCTCCTTCTGCACCTGTTGCTTCTTTCTGCACTTTTATTGCCTCTTTCAGCACCCCTCTTGCCTCCGTCTGCACCAATGTTGGTTCTCTCTGCAGTTCTCTTGCCTCTTTCTGTGCATCTCTTACCTCTTTCTACTCTTCTCTTGCCTCTTTCTGCACTTCTTTCTTTCTGCGCTTCTCTTGCTTCTTTCTGCGCTTCTCTTGCTTCTTTCTGCGCTTCTCTTGCTTCTTTCTGCACTTCTCCGGCCTCTTTCTGCACTTCTCCGGCCTCTTTCTGCACTTCCACTTTTCTTGCCTTTTTCTACATTTCTCTTGCTTCTTTCTCCACTTCTCTTGCCTCTTTCTGCAACCACCTTGCCTCTTTCTGCACCCATGTTGCTTCTTTCTGCACTTCTCTTGCTTGTTTCTGCACCTCTTTTGCCTCCTTCTGCACCTCTCTTGCCTCCTTCTGCACCTCTCTTGCCTCCTTCTGCACCTCTCTTGCCTATTTCTGTACCTCTCTTGCCTCTTTCTGTGCCTCTCTTGCCTCTTTCTGCCTTTCTCTTGCCTCTTTCTGCACTTCTCTTGCCTCTTTCTGCACCTCTCTTGCCTCTTTCTGCACTTCTCTTGCCTCTTTCTGCGCTTCTCTTCTTTCTGTGCTTCTCTTGCTTCTTTCTGTGCTTCTCTTGCTTCTTTCTGCGCTTCTCTTGCTTCTTTCTGCACTTCTCTTGCTTCTTTCTGCACTTCTCTTGCTTCTTTCTGCACTTTTCTTGCTTCTTTCTGCACTTTTCTTGCTTCTTTCTGCACTTCACTTGCTTCTTTCTGCACTTCTCTTGCTTCTTTCTGCACTTCTCCGGCCTCTTTCTGCACTTCTGTTGGTTCTTTCTGTACTTCTCTTGCCTTTTTATGCACCCCTCTTGCCTCTTTCTGCACTTCTCTTGCTTGTTTCTGCAACCACCTTGCCTCTTTCTGCACCCCTGTTGCTTCTTTCTGCACCCCTGTTGCTTCTTTCTGCACCTTCTTTCTGCACCCCTGTTGCTTCTTTCTGCACCCCTGTTGCTTCTTTCTGCACTTCTCTTGCTTGTTTCTGCACCTCTTGCTTCTTTTTGCACCCCTCTTGCGTCTTTCTGCACCTCTCTTGCCTCCTGCACCTCTCTTGCCTCCTGCACCTCTCTTCCATCTTTCTACAGTTCTCTTGCCTCTTTCTGTACCTCTGTTGCTTGTTTCTGCACTTCTCTTGCCTCTTTCAGCACCCCTCTTGCCTCTGTCTGCACCTCTGTTGGTTCTTTCTGCAGTTCTCTTGCCTTTTTCTGCAGTTCTCTTGCCTTTTTCTGCGCATCTCTTGCCTTTTTCTGCGCATCTCTTGCGCCTCTTTCTGCGCATCTCTTGCCTCTTTCTGCGCATCTCTTACCTCTTTCTACAGTTCTCTTGCTTCTTTCTGGACTTTTCTTGCCTCTTTCTGCAACCACCTTGCCTCTTTCTGCACCTCTGTTGCTTCTTTCTGCACCCCTGTTGCCTCTTTCTGCACTCGTCTTCCTTCTTTCTGTACCTCTCTTGTCTCTTTGTGCACCTCTGTTGTCTCTTTGTGCACCTCTGTTGTCTCTTTCTATACCTCTTTGCCTCTTTGTGCACTTCTCTTGCCTCTTTCTGCACCTCTGTTGCTTCTTTCTGAACTTCTCTTCCCTCTTTCTGCATTTCTGTTCCTTCTTTCAGCACTTCTTTTGCCTCTTTCTGCACTCCTCCTGCCTCTTTCTGCACCCATGTTCCCTATTTCTGCACCTCTTTTGCCTCTGTCTGCACCCGTGTTCCATCTTGCCTCACCTTGTTTGCCTGTTTGTGCAACTCTCTTTCCTGTTTGTGCAACTCTCTTTCCTGTTTGTGCAACTCTCTTGCCTGTTTGTGCAACTCTCTTCCCTCTTTCTGCCCTTCTCTTGCTTCTTTCTGCACTTCTCTTGCTTCTTTCTGCCCTTCTCTTGCTTCTTTCTGCACTTCTCTTGCTACTTTCTGCACTTCTCCGGCCTCTTTCTGCACTTCTGTTGGTTCATTCTGCACCCCTCTTGCCTTTTTCTGCACCCCTCTTGCCTTTTTCTGCACCCCTCTTGCCTTTTTCTGCACCCCTCTTGCCTCTTTCTGCACCCCTCTTGCCTCTTTCTGCACCCCTCTTGCCTCTTTCTGCACCCCTCTTGCCTCTTTCTGCACCCCTCTTGCCTCTTTCTGCACCCCTCTTGCCTCTTTCTGCACCCCTCTTGCTTCTTTCTGCACCCCTCTCTGCACCCCTCTTGCCTCTTTCTGCACCCCTCTTGCTTCTTTCTGCACCCCTCTTGCTTCTTTCTGCACCCCTCTTGCTTCTTTCTGCACCTCTCTTGCTTCTTTCTGCACCCCTCTTCCTGCACCCCTCTTCCCTCTTTCTGCACCCCTCCTTCCACTTTCTGCACCTCTCTTGCCTCTTTCTATACTTCTTTTGCCTCTTTCTACATTTCTGTTGCTTGTTTCTGGACTTCTCTTGGCTCTTTCTGCACCCCTCTTTCCTCTTTCTGCACCTCTCTTGCCTCCTTCTGCACCTGTTGCTTCTTTCTGCACTTTTATTGCCTCTTTCAGCACCCCTCTTGCCTCTGTCTGCACCAATGTTGGTTCTCTCTGCAGTTCTCTTGCTTCTTTCTGGACCTCTCGTGCCTTTTTCTGTGCATCTCTTACCTCTTTCTACTCTTCTCTTGCCTCTTTCTGCACTTCTTTCTTTCTGCGCTTCTCTTGCTTCTTTCTGTGCTTCTCTTCTTTCTGCGCTTCTCTTGCTTCTTTCTGCGCTTCTCTTGCTTCTTTCTGCGCTTCTCTTGCTTCTTTCTGCACTTCTCTTGCTTCTTTCTGCACTTCTCCGGCCTCTTTCTGCACTTCTCCGGCCTCTTTCTGCACTTCTCCGGCCTCTTTCTGCACTTCCCCGGCCTCTTTCTGCACTTCCACTTTTCTTGCCTTTTTCTACATTTCTCTTGCTTCTTTCTCCACTTCTCTTGCCTCTTTCTGCAACCACCTTGCCTCTTTCTGCACCCATGTTGCTTCTTTCTGCACTTCTCTTGCTTGTTTCTGCACCTCTTGCTTCTTTTTTCACCTCTTGCCTCCTTCTGCACCTCTTTTGCCTCCTTCTGCACCTCTCTTGCCTCCTTCTGCACCTCTTGCCTCCTTCTGCACCTCTCTTGCCTCTTTCTGCCTTTCTCTTGCCTCTTTCTGCGCTTCTCTTGCTTCTTTCTGCGCTTCTCTTGCCTCTTTCTGCGCTTCTCTTGCTTCTTTCTGCGCTTCTCTTGCTTCTTTCTGCGCTTCTCTTGCTTCTTTCTGCGCTTCTCTTGCTTCTTTCTGCGCTTCTCTTGCTTCTTTCTGCACTTCTGTTGGTTCTTTCTGTACTTCTCTTGCCTTTTTATGCACCCCTCTTGCCTCTTTCTGCACCCCTGTTGCTTCTTTCTGCACCCCTGTTGCTTCTTTCTGCACCCCTGTTGCTTCTTTCTGCACCCCTGTTGCTTCTTTCTGCACCCCTGTTGCTTCTTTCTGCACCCCTGTTGCTTCTTTCTGCACTTCTCTTGCTTGTTTCTGCACTTCTCTTGCCTCTTTCTGCACTTCTCTTGCCTCTTTCTGCACTTCTCTTGCCTCTTTCTGCACTTCTCTTGCCTCTTTCTGCACTTCTCTTGCCTCTTTCTGCACTTCTCTTGCCTCTTTCTGCGCTTCTCTTCTTTCTGTGCTTCTCTTGCTTCTTTCTGCGCTTCTCTTGCTTCTTTCTGCGCTTCTCTTGCTTCTTTCTGCACTTCTCTTGCTTCTTTCTGCACTTCTCCGGCCTCTTTCTGCACTTCTGTTGGTTCTTTCTGTACTTCTCTTGCCTTTTTATGCACCCCTCTTGCCTCTTTCTGCACTTCTCTTGCTTGTTTCTGCAACCACCTTGCCTCTTTCTGCACCCCTGTTGCTTCTTTCTGCACCCCTGTTGCTTCTTTCTGCACCCCTGTTGCTTCTTTCTGCACTTCTCTTGCTTCTTTCTGCACTTCTCTTGCTTCTTTTTGCACCCCTCTTGCGTCTTTCTGCACCTCTCTTGCCTCCTGCACCTCTCTTCCATCTTTCTACAGTTCTCTTGCCTCTTTCTGCACCTCTGTTGCTTGTTTCTGCACTTCTCTTGCCTCTTTCAGCACCTCTCTTGCCTCTGTCTGCACCTCTGTTGGTTCTTTCTGCAGTTCTCTTGCCTTTTTCTGCGCATCTCTTGCCTTTTTCTGCGCATCTCTTGCCTTTTTCTGCGCATCTCTTGCCTCTTTCTGCGCATCTCTTGCCTCTTTCTACATTTCTCTTGCTTCTTTCTGGACTTTTCTTGCCTCTTTCTGCAACCACCTTGCCTCTTTCTGCACCTCTGTTGCTTCTGTTTGCACTTCTCTTGCTTCTTTCTGCACCTCTGTTGCTTCTTTCTGCACCCCTGTTGCCTCTTTCTGCACTCGTCTTCCTTCTTTCTGTACCTCTCTTGTCTCTTTGTGCACCTCTGTTGTCTCTTTGTGCACCTGTTGTCTCTTTCTGTGCCTCTTTGTGCACTTCTCTTGCCTCTTTCTGCACCTCTGTTGCTTCTTTCTGAACTTCTCTTCCCTCTTTCTGCATTTCTGTTCCTTCTTTCAGCACTTCTTTTGCCTCTTTCTGCACTCCTCCTGCCTCTTTCTGCACCCATGTTCCCTATTTCTGCACCTCTCTTGCCTCTGTCTGCACCCGTGTTCCATCTTGCCTCACCTTGTTTGCCTGTTTGTGCAACTCTCTTTCCTGTTTGTGCAACTCTCTTTCCTGTTTGTGCAACTCTCTTGCTTGTTTGTGCAACTCTCTTGCTTGTTTGTGCAACTCTCTTGCCTGTTTGTGCAACTCTCTTGCCTGTTTGTGCAACTCTCTTCCCTCTTTCTGCCCTTCTCTTGCTTCTTTCTGCGCTTCTCTTGCTTCTTTCTGCGCTTCTCTTGCTTCTTTCTGCACTTCTCCGGCCTCTTTCTGCACTTCTGTTGGTTCATTCTGCACCCCTCTTGCCTCTTTCTGCACCCCTCTTGCCTCTTTCTGCACCCCTCTTGCCTCTTTCTGCACTTCTCTTGCCTCTTTCTGCACCTCTCTTGCCTCTTTCTGCACTTCTCTTGCCTCTTTCTGCACTTCTCTTGCCTCTTTCTGCACTTCTCTTGCCTCTTTCTGCGCTTCTCTTGCCTCTTTCTGCGCTTCTCTTGCTTCTTTCTGTGCTTCTCTTGCTTCTTTCTGTGCTTCTCTTGCTTCTTTCTGCGCTTCTCTTGCTTCTTTCTGCGCTTCTCTTGCTTCTTTCTGCACTTTTCTTGCTTCTTTCTGCACTTCACTTGCTTCTTTCTGCACTTCTCTTGCTTCTTTCTGCACTTCTCCGGCCTCTTTCTGCACTTCTGTTGGTTCTTTCTGTACTTCTCTTGCCTTTTTATGCACCCCTCTTGCCTCTTTCTGCACTTCTCTTGCTTGTTTCTGCAACCACCTTGCCTCTTTCTGCACCCCTGTTGCTTCTTTCTGCACCCCTGTTGCTTCTTTCTGCACCTTCTTTCTGCACCCCTGTTGCTTCTTTCTGCACCTCTTGCTTCTTTTTGCACCCCTCTTGCGTCTTTCTGCACCCCTCTTGCGTCCTGCACCTCTTGCCTCCTGCACCTCTCTTCCATCTTTCTACAGTTCTCTTGCCTCTTTCTGTACCTCTGTTGCTTGTTTCTGCACTTCTCTTGCCTCTTTCAGCACCCCTCTTGCCTCTGTCTGCACCTCTGTTGGTTCTTTCTGCAGTTCTCTTGCCTTTTTCTGCAGTTCTCTTGCCTTTTTCTGCGCATCTCTTGCCTTTTTCTGCGCATCTCTTGCCTTTTTCTGTGCATCTCTTGCCTCTTTCTGCGCATCTCTTGCCTCTTTCTGCGCATCTCTTACCTCTTTCTACAGTTCTCTTGCTTCTTTCTGGACTTTTCTTGCCTCTTTCTGCAACCACCTTGCCTCTTTCTGCACTTCTCTTGCTTCTTTCTGCACCTCTGTTGCTTCTTTCTGCACCCCTGTTGCCTCTTTCTGCACTCGTCTTCCTTCTTTCTGTACCTCTCTTGTCTCTTTGTGCACCTCTGTTGTCTCTTTGTGCACCTCTGTTGTCTCTTTCTATACCTCTCTTGCCTCTTTGTGCACTTCTCTTGCCTCTTTCTGCACCTCTGTTGCTTCTTTCTGAACTTCTCTTCCCTCTTTCTGCATTTCTGTTCCTTCTTTCAGCACTTCTTTTGCCTCTTTCTGCACTCCTCCTGCCTCTTTCTGCACCCATGTTCCCTATTTCTGCACCTCTCTTGCCTCTGTCTGCACCCGTGTTCCATCTTGCCTCACCTTGTTTGCCTGTTTGTGCAACTCTCTTTCCTGTTTGTGCAACTCTCTTGCCTGTTTGTGCAACTCTCTTCCCTCTTTCTGCCCTTCTCTTGCTTCTTTCTGCACTTCTCTTGCTTCTTTCTGCACTTCTCTTGCTACTTTCTGCACTTCTCCGGCCTCTTTCTGCACTTCTGTTGGTTCATTCTGCACCCCTCTTGCCTTTTTCTGCACCCCTCTTGCCTTTTTCTGCACCCCTCTTGCCTTTTTCTGCACCCCTCTTGCCTCTTTCTGCACCCCTCTTGCCTTTCTGCACCCCTCTTGCCTCTTTCTGCACCCCTCTTGCCTCTTTCTGCACCCCTCTTGCCTCTTTCTGTACCCCTCTTGCCTCTTTCTGCACCCCTCTTGCCTCTTTCTGCACCCCTCTTGCTTCTTTCTGCACCCTCTTGCCTCTTTCTGCACCCCTCTTGCTTCTTTCTGCACCCCTCTTGCTTCTTTCTGCACCCTCTTGCTTCTTTCTGCACCTCTCTTGCTTCTTTCTGCACCCTCTTCCTGCACCCCTCTTCCCTCTTTCTGCACCCCTCCTTCCACTTTCTGCACCTCTCTTGCCCCTTTCTATACTTCTTTTGCCTCTTTCTACATTTCTGTTGCTTGTTTCTGGACTTCTCTTGGCTCTTTCTGCACCCCTCTTTCCTCTTTCTGCACCTCTCTTGCCTCCTTCTGCACCTGTTGCTTCTTTCTGCACTTTTATTGCCTCTTTCAGCACCCCTCTTGCCTCTGTCTGCACCAATGTTGGTTCTCTCTGCAGTTCTCTTGCTTCTTTCTGGACCTCTCGTGCCTTTTTCTGTGCATCTCTTACTTCTTTCTACTCTTCTCTTGCCTCTTTCTGCACTTCTTTCTTTCTGCGCTTCTCTTGCTTCTTTCTGTGCTTCTCTTCTTTCTGCGCTTCTCTTGCTTCTTTCTGCGCTTCTCTTGCTTCTTTCTGCGCTTCTCTTGCTTCTTTCTGCACTTCTCCGGCCTCTTTCTGCACTTCTCCGGCCTCTTTCTGCACTTCTCCGGCCTCTTTCTGCACTTCTCCGGCCTCTTTCTGCACTTCCCCGGCCTCTTTCTGCACTTCCACTTTTCTTGCCTTTTTCTACATTTCTCTTGCTTCTTTCTCCACTTCTCTTGCCTCTTTCTGCAACCACCTTGCCTCTTTCTGCACCCATGTTGCTTCTTTCTGCACTTCTCTTGCTTGTTTCTGCACCTCTTGCTTCTTTTTTCACCTCTTGCCTCCTTCTGCACCTCTTTGCCTCCTTCTGCACCTCTCTTGCCTCCTTCTGCACCTCTCTTGCCTCTTTCTGTACCTCTCTTGCCTCTTTCTGTACCTCTCTTGCCTCTTTCTGCCTTTCTCTTGCCTCTTTCTGCACTTCTCTTGCCTCTTTCTGCGCTTCTCTTCTTTCTGCGCTTCTCTTCTTTCTGCGCTTCTCTTGCTTCTTTCTGCGCTTCTCTTGCTTCTTTCTGCACTTCTCTTGCTTCTTTCTGCACTTCTCTTGCTTCTTTCTGCACTTCTCTTGCTTCTTTCTGCACTTCTCCGGCCTCTTTCTGCACTTCTGTTGGTTCTTTCTGTACTTCTCTTGCCTTTTTATGCACCCCTCTTGCCTCTTTCTGCACCCCTGTTGCTTCTTTCTGCACCCCTGTTGCTTCTTTCTGCACCCCTGTTGCTTCTTTCTGCACCCCTGTTGCTTCTTTCTGCACCCCTGTTGCTTCTTTCTGCACCCCTGTTGCTTCTTTCTGCACTTCTGTTGCTTGTTTCTGCACCTCTTTGCTTCTTTTTGCACCCTCTTGCGTCTTTCTGCACCTCTCTTGCCTCCTGCACCTCTCTTCCATCTTTCTACAGTTCTCTTGCCTCTTTCTGTACCTCTGTTGCTTCTTTCTGAACTTCTCTTCCCTCTTTCTGCATTTCTGTTCCTTCTTTCAGCACTTCTTTTGCCTCTTTCTGCACTCCTCCTGCCTCTTTCTGCACCCATGTTCCCTATTTCTGTACCTCTCTTGCCTCTGTCTGCACCCGTGTTCCATCTTGCCTCACCTTGTTTGCCTGTTTGTGCAACTCTCTTTCCTGTTTGTGCAACTCTCTTGCCTGTTTGTGCAACTCTCTTCCCTCTTTCTGCCCTTCTCTTGCTTCTTTCTGCGCTTCTCTTGCCTCCTTCTGCACCTCTCTTGCCTCCTTCTGCACCTCTTGCCTCTTTCTGTACCTCTCTTGCCTCTTTCTGTACCTCTCTTGCCTCTTTCTGTACCTCTCTTGCCTCTTTCTGTACCTCTCTTGCCTCTTTCTGCCTTTCTCTTGCCTCTTTCTGCCTTTCTCTTGCCTCTTTCTGCGCTTCTATTGCTTCTTTCTGCACTTACCTTGCCTCTTTCTGCACTTACCTTGCCTCTTTCTGCACTTCTCCTGCTTCTTTCTGTGCTTCTCTTGCTTCTTTCTGCGCTTCTCTTGCTTCTTTCTGCGCTTCTCTTGCTTCTTTCTGCACTTCTCCGGCCTCTTTCTGCACTTCTGTTGGTTCTTTCTGTACTTCTCTTGCCTTTTATGCACCCCTCTTGCCTCTTTCTGCACTTCTCTTGCTTGTTTCTGCAACCACCTTGCCTCTTTCTGCACCCCTGTTGCTTCTTGTCTGCACCCCTGTTGCTTCTTTCTGCACCCCTGTTGCTTCTTTCTGCACCCCTGTTGCTTCTTTCTGCACTTCTCTTGCTTCTTTCTGCACTTCTCTTGCTTCTTTTTGCACCCCTCTTGCGTCTTTCTGCACCTCTCTTGCCTCCTGCACCTCTCTTCCATCTTTCTACAGTTCTCTTGCCTCTTTCTGTACCTCTGTTGCTTGTTTCTGCACTTCTCTTGCCTCTTTCAGCACCCCTCTTGCCTCTGTCTGCACCTCTGTTGGTTCTTTCTGCAGTTCTCTTGCCTTTTTCTGCGCATCTCTTGCCTTTTTCTGCGCATCTCTTGCCTTTTTCTGCGCATCTCTTGCCTCTTTCTGCGCATCTCTTGCCTCTTTCTACATTTCTCTTGCTTCTTTCTGGACTTTTCTTGCCTCTTTCTGCAACCACCTTGCCTCTTTCTGCACCTCTGTTGCTTCTGTTTGCACTTCTCTTGCTTCTTTCTGCACCTCTGTTGCTTCTTTCTGCACCCCTGTTGCCTCTTTCTGCACTCGTCTTCCTTCTTTCTGTACCTCTCTTGTCTCTTTGTGCACCTCTGTTGTCTCTTTGTGCACCTGTTGTCTCTTTCTGTGCCTCTTTGTGCACTTCTCTTGCCTCTTTCTGCACCTCTGTTGCTTCTTTCTGAACTTCTCTTCCTCTTTCTGCATTTCTGTTCCTTCTTTCAGCACTTCTTTTGCCTCTTTCTGCACTCCTCCTGCCTCTTTCTGCACCCATGTTCCCTATTTCTGCACCTCTCTTTCCTCTGTCTGCACCCGTGTTCCATCTTGCCTCACCTTGTTTGCCTGTTTGTGCAACTCTCTTTCCTGTTTGTGCAACTCTCTTGCCTGTTTGTGCAACTCTCTTGCCTGTTTGTGCAACTCTCTTCCCTCTTTCTGCCCTTCTCTTGCTTCTTTCTGCCCTTCTCTTGCTTCTTTCTGCGCTTCTCTTGCTTCTTTCTGCACTTCTCTTGCTTCTTTCTGCACTTCTCCGGGCTCTTTCTGCACTTCTGTTGGTTCATTCTGCACCCCTCTTGCCTCTTTCTGCACCCCTCTTGCCTCTTTCTGCACCCCTCTTGCCTCTTTCTGCACCCCTCTTGCCTCTTTCTGCACCCCTCTTCCCTCTTTCTGCACCTCTCTTGCCTCTTTCTGCACCCCTCTTGCCTCTTTCTGCACCCCTCTTGCCTCTTTCTGCACCCCTCTTGCTTCTTTCTGCACCCCTCTTGCTTCTTTCTGCACCCCTCTATCTTTTTTCTGCAGCCCTCTTGCGTCATTCTGCACCCCTTCCCTCTTTCTGCACCTCTCTTGCCTCCTTCTGCACCTCTCTTGCCTCCTTCTGCACCTCTCTTGCCTCTTTCTGTACCTCTGTTGCTTCTTTCTGTACTTCTTTTGCCTCTGTCTGCACCTCTGTTGGTTCTTTCTACAGTTCTCTTGCCTTTTTCTGTGCATCTCTAGCCTCTTTCTGCAGTTCTCATGCCGCTCTCTGCACTTCTCTTGCTTTTTTCTGCACTTCTCTTGCTTTTTTCTGCACTTCTCTTGCTTTTTTCTGCACTTCTCTTGCCTCTTTCTACATTTCTCTTGCTTCTTTCTGCAACCACCTTGCCTCTTTCTGCTCCTCTCTTGCTTCTTTCTGCACCCCTGTTGCCTCTTTCTGCATTCATCTTCCTTCTTTCCGTACCTCTTTGTGCACCTCTGTTGTCTCTTTCTCTACCTCTTTGCCTCTTTGTGCACTTCTCTTGCCTCTTTCTGCACCTGTATTGCTTCTTTCTGCACTAATCTTCCCTCTTTCTGCATTTCTGTTCCTTCTTTCAGCACTTCTCTTGCCTCTTTCTGCACTCCTCCTGCCTCTTTCTGCACTCCTCCTGCCTCTTTCTGCACCCCTCCTGCCTCTTTCTGCACCCATGTTCCCTATTTCTGCTCCTCTCGTGCCTCTGTCTGCACCCCTGTTCCATCTTGCTGCACCTTGTTTGCCTGTTTGTGCAACTTTCTTGCCTCTTTCTGCAGTTCTTTTGCCTCTTTCTGCACCTCTGTTGCTTCTTTGTGCACTTCTCTTCTTTCTGTACCTCGCTTGCTTCTTTCTGCATCCCTCTTTCTGCACCCCTCCTTCCACTTTCTGCACCTCTCTTGCCCCTTTCTATACTTCTTTTGCCTCTTTCTACATTTCTGTTGCTTGTTTCTGGACTTCTCTTGGCTCTTTCTGTACCCCTCTTGCGTCTTTCTGCCCCCCTCTTTTCGCACCTCTCTTGCCTCCTTCTGCACCTCTATTGCCTTTTTCTATAGTTCTCTTGCCTCTTTCTACACCTGTGTTGCTTCTTTCTGCACTTTTATTGCCTCTTTCAGCACCCCTCTTGCCTTTGTCTGCACCAATGTTGGTTCCTTCTGCAGTTCTCTTGCCTCTTTCTGTACCTCTCTTGCCTCTTTCTGTACCTCTCTTGCCTCTTTCTGTACCTCTCTTGCCTCTTTCTGTACCTCTCTTGCCTCTTTCTGTACCTCTCTTGCCTCTTTCTGCGCATCTCTTGCCTCTTTCTGCCCTTCTCTTGCCTCTTTCTGCCCTTCTCTTGCCTCTTTCTGCCCTTCTCTTGCCTCTTTCTGCCCTTCTCTTGCCTCTTTCTGCCCTTCTCTTGCTTCTTTCTGTACTTCTTTTGCTTCTTTCTGCGCTTCTCTTGCTTTTTCTGCGCGTCTTTTGCTTCTTTGACGCCTTGACGCCCTTGGGCTTAGTTCGCGCTTTACAAATTTTATATTCATTCATTCATTCTTTCTGCATTTCTCTGGCCTCTTTCTGTACTTCTGTTGGTTCTTTCTGCACTTCTCTTGCCTCTTTCAGCACCCCTCTTGCCTCTGTCTGCACCTCTGTTGGTTCTTTCTGCAGTTCTCTTGCCTTTTTCTGCAGTTCTCTTGCCTTTTTCTGCGCATCTCTTGCCTTTTTCTGCGCATCTCTTGCCTTTTTCTGCGCATCTCTTGCCTCTTTCTGCGCATCTCTTGCCTCTTTCTGCGCATCTCTTGCCTCTTTCTGCGCATCTCTTGTCTCTTTCTGCGCATCTCTTACCTCTTTCTACAGTTCTCTTGCTTCTTTCTGGACTTTTCTTGCCTCTTTCTGCAACCACCTTGCCTCTTTCTGCACTTCTCTTGCTTCTTTCTGCACCTCTGTTGCTTCTTTCTGCACCCCTGTTGCCTCTTTCTGCACTCGTCTTCCTTCTTTCTGTACCTCTCTTGTCTCTTTGTGCACCTCTGTTGTCTCTTTGTGCACCTCTGTTGTCTCTTTCTATACCTCTTTGCCTCTTTGTGCACTTCTCTTGCCTCTTTCTGCACCTCTGTTGCTTCTTTCTGAACTTCTCTTCCCTCTTTCTGCATTTCTGTTCCTTCTTTCAGCACTTCTTTTGCCTCTTTCTGCACTCCTCCTGCCTCTTTCTGCACCCATGTTCCCTATTTCTGCACCTCTCTTGCCTCTGTCTGCACCCGTGTTCCATCTTGCCTCACCTTGTTTGCCTGTTTGTGCACCTCTCTTTCCTGTTTGTGCAACTCTCTTGCCTGTTTGTGCAACTCTCTTCCCTCTTTCTGCCCTTCTCTTGCTTCTTTCTGCACTTCTCTTGCTTCTTTCTGCACTTCTCTTGCTACTTTCTGCACTTCTCCGGCCTCTTTCTGCACTTCTGTTGGTTCATTCTGCACCCCTCTTGCCTTTTTCTGCACCCCTCTTGCCTTTTTCTGCACCCCTCTTGCCTTTTTCTGCACCCCTCTTGCCTTTTTCTGCACCCCTCTTGCCTTTTTCTGCACCCCTCTTGCCTCTTTCTGCACCCCTCTTGCCTCTTTCTGCACCCCTCTTGCCTCTTTCTGCACCCCTCTTGCCTCTTTCTGCACCCCTCTTGCTTCTTTCTGCACCCCTCTCTGCACCCCTCTTGCCTCTTTCTGCACTCCTCTTGCTTCTTTCTGCACCCCTCTTGCTTCTTTCTGCACCCCTCTTGCTTCTTTCTGCACCCCTCTTGCTTCTTTCTGCACCCCTCTTCCTGCACCCCTCTTCCCTCTTTCTGCACCCCCTCCTTCCACTTTCTGCACCTCTCTTGCCCCTTTCTATACTTCTTTTGCCTCTTTCTACATTTCTGTTGCTTGTTTCTGGACTTCTCTTGGCTCTTTCTGCACCCCTCTTTCCTCTTTCTGCACCTCTCTTGCCTCCTTCTGCACCTGTTGCTTCTTTCTGCACTTTTATTGCCTCTTTCAGCACCCCTCTTGCCTCTGTCTGCACCAATGTTGGTTCTCTCTGCAGTTCTCTTGCTTCTTTCTGGACCTCTCGTGCCTTTTTCTGTGCATCTCTTACCTCTTTCTACTCTTCTCTTGCCTCTTTCTGCACTTCTTTCTTTCTGCGCTTCTCTTGCTTCTTTCTGTGCTTCTCTTCTTTCTGCGCTTCTCTTGCTTCTTTCTGCGCTTCTCTTGCTTCTTTCTGCACTTCTCCGGCCTCTTTCTGCACTTCTCCGGCCTCTTTCTGCACTTCTCCGGCTTCTTTCTGCACTTCCACTTTTCTTGCCTTTTTCTACATTTCTCTTGCTTCTTTCTCCACTTCTCTTGCCTCTTTCTGCAACCACCTTGCCTCTTTCTGCACCCATGTTGCTTCTTTCTGCACTTCTCTTGCTTGTTTCTGCACCTCTTGCTTCTTTTTTCACCTCTTGCCTCCTTCTGCACCTCTTTTGCCTCCTTCTGCACCTCTCTTGCCTCCTTCTGCACCTCTCTTGCCTCTTTCTGTACCTCTCTTGCCTCTTTCTGCCTTTCTCTTGCCTCTTTCTGCACTTCTCTTGCCTCTTTCTGCGCTTCTCTTGCCTCTTTCTGCGCTTCTCTTGCTTCTTTCTGCGCTTCTCTTGCTTCTTTCTGCGCTTCTCTTGCTTCTTTCTGCGCTTCTCTTGCTTCTTTCTGCACTTCTCCGGCCTCTTTCTGCACTTCTGTTGGTTCTTTCTGTACTTCTCTTGCCTTTTTATGCACCCCTCTTGCCTCTTTCTGCACCCCTGTTGCTTCTTTCTGCACCCCTGTTGCTTCTTTCTGCACCCCTGTTGCTTCTTTCTGCACCCCTGTTGCTTCTTTCTGCACCCCTGTTGCTTCTTTCTGCACCCCTGTTGCTTCTTTCTGCACTTCTGTTGCTTGTTTCTGCACCTCTTGCTTCTTTTTGCACCCCTCTTGCGTCTTTCTGCACCTCTCTTGCCTCCTGCACCTCTCTTCCATCTTTCTACAGTTCTCTTGCCTCTTTCTGTACCTCTGTTGCTTGTTTCTGCACTTCTCTTGCCTCTTTCAGCACCCCTCTTGCCTCTGTCTGCACCTCTGTTGGTTCTTTCTGCAGTTCTCTTGCCTTTTTCTGCGCATCTCTTGCCTTTTTCTGCGCATCTCTTGCCTCTTTCTGCGCATCTCTTGCCTCTTTCTACATTTCTCTTGCTTCTTTCTGGACTTTTCTTGCCTCTTTCTGCAACCACCTTGCCTCTTTCTGCACCTCTGTTGCTGCTGTTTGCACTTCTCTTGCTTCTTTCTGCACCTCTGTTGCTTCTTTCTGCACCCCTGTTGCCTCTTTCTGCACTCGTCTTCCTTCTTTCTGTACCTCTCTTGTCTCTTTGTGCACCTCTGTTGTCTCTTTGTGCACCTCTGTTGTCTCTTTGTGCACCTGTTGTCTCTTTCTGTGCCTCTTTGTGCACTTCTCTTGCCTCTTTCTGCACCTCTGTTGCTTCTTTCTGAACTTCTCTTCCCTCTTTCTGCATTTCTGTTCCTTCTTTCAGCACTTCTTTTGCCTCTTTCTGCACTCCTCCTGCCTCTTTCTGCACCCATGTTCCCTATTTCTGCACCTCTCTTGCCTCTGTCTGCACCCGTGTTCCATCTTGCCTCACCTTGTTTGCCTGTTTGTGCAACTCTCTTTCCTGTTTGTGCAACTCTCTTGCCTGTTTGTGCAACTCTCTTGCCTGTTTGTGCAACTCTCTTCCCTCTTTCTGCCCTTCTCTTGCTTCTTTCTGCGCTTCTCTTGCTTCTTTCTGCACTTCTCTTGCTTCTTTCTGCACTTCTCCGGCCTCTTTCTGCACTTCTGTTGGTTCATTCTGCACCCCTCTTGCCTCTCTCTGCACCCCTCTTGCCTCTCTCTGCACCCCTCTTGCCTCTTTCTGCACCCCTCTTGCCTCTTTCTGCACCCCTCTTGCCTCTTTCTGCACCCCTCTTGCCTCTTTCTGCACCCCTCTTGCCTCTTTCTGCACCCCTCTCTGCACCCCTCTTGCCTCTTTCTGCACCCCTCTTGCCTCTTTCTGCACCCCTCTTGCTTCTTTCTGCACCCCTCTTGCTTTTTTCTGCAGCCCTCTTGCGTCATTCTGCACCCCTTCCCTCTTTCTGCACCTCTCTTGCCTCCTTCTGCACCTCTCTTGCCTCCTTCTGCACCTCTCTTGCCTCCTTCTGCACCTCTCTTGCCTCCTTCTGCACCTCTCTTGCCTCCTTCTGCACCTCTCTTGCCTCTTTCTGTACCTCTGTTGCTTCTTTCTGTACTTCTTTTGCCTCTGTCTGCACCTCTGTTGGTTCTTTCTACAGTTCTCTTGCCTTTTTCTGTGCATCTCTAGCCTCTTTCTGCAGTTCTCATGCCTCTCTCTGCACTTCTCTTGCTTTTTTCTGCACTTCTCTTGCTTTTTTCTGCACTTCTCTTGCTTTTTTCTGCACTTCTCTTGCTTTTTTTCTGCACTTCTCTTGCCTCTTTCTACATTTCTCTTGCTTCTTTCTGCAACCACCTTGCCTCTTTCTGCTCCTCTCTTGCTTCTTTCTGCACCCCTGTTGCCTCTTTCTGCATTCATCTTCCTTCTTTCCGTACCTCTTTGTGCACCTCTGTTGTCTCTTTCTCTACCTCTTTGCCTCTTTGTGCACTTCTCTTGCCTCTTTCTGCACCTGTATTGCTTCTTTCTGCACTAATCTTCCCTCTTTCTGCATTTCTGTTCCTTCTTTCAGCACTTCTCTTGCCTCTTTCTGCACTCCTCCTGCCTCTTTCTGCACTCCTCCTGCCTCTTTCTGCACTCCTCCTGCCTCTTTCTGCACCCCTCCTGCCTCTTTCTGCACCCATGTTCCCTATTTCTGCTCCTCTCGTGCCTCTGTCTGCACCCCTGTTCCATCTTGCTGCACCTTGTTTGCCTGTTTGTGCAACTTTCTTGCCTCTTTCTGCAGTTCTTTTGCCTCTTTCTGCACCTCTGTTGCTTCTTTGTGCACTTCTCTTCTTTCTGTACCTCGCTTGCTTCTTTCTGCATCCCTCTTTCTGCACCCCTCTTTCTGCACCCCTCCTTCCACTTTCTGCACCTCTCTTGCCCCTTTCTATACTTCTTTTGCCTCTTTCTACATTTCTGTTGCTTGTTTCTGGACTTCTCTTGGCTCTTTCTGTACCTCTCTTGCGTCTTTCTGCCCCCTCTCTTTCGCACCTCTCTTGCCTCCTTCTGCACCTCTATTGCCTTTTTCTATAGTTCTCTTGCCTCTTTCTACACCTGTGTTGCTTCTTTCTGCACTTTTATTGCCTCTTTCAGCACCCCTCTTGCCTTTGTCTGCACCAATGTTGGTTCCTTCTGCGCTTCTCTTGCTTCTTTCTGTGCTTCTCTTCTTTCTGCGCTTCTCTTGCTTCTTTCTGCGCTTCTCTTGCTTCTTTCTGCGCTTCTCTTGCTTCTTTCTGCACTTCTCCGGCCTCTTTCTGCACTTCTCCGGCCTCTTTCTGCACTTCTCCGGCCTCTTTCTGCACTTCTCCGGCCTCTTTCTGCACTTCCCCGGCCTCTTTCTGCACTTCCACTTTTCTTGCCTTTTTCTACATTTCTCTTGCTTCTTTCTCCACTTCTCTTGCCTCTTTCTGCAACCACCTTGCCTCTTTCTGCACCCATGTTGCTTCTTTCTGCACTTCTCTTGCTTGTTTCTGCACCTCTTGCTTCTTTTTTCACCTCTTGCCTCCTTCTGCACCTCTTTTGCCTCCTTCTGCACCTCTCTTGCCTCCTTCTGCACCTCTCTTGCCTCTTTCTGTACCTCTCTTGCCTCTTTCTGTACCTCTCTTGCCTCTTTCTGCCTTTCTCTTGCCTCTTTCTGCACTTCTCTTGCCTCTTTCTGCACTTCTCTTGCCTCTTTCTGCGCTTCTCTTCTTTCTGCGCTTCTCTTCTTTCTGCGCTTCTCTTGCTTCTTTCTGCGCTTCTCTTGCTTCTTTCTGCACTTCTCTTGCTTCTTTCTGCACTTCTCTTGCTTCTTTCTGCACTTCTCCGGCCTCTTTCTGCACTTCTGTTGGTTCTTTCTGTACTTCTCTTGCCTTTTTATGCACCCCTCTTGCCTCTTTCTGCACCCCTGTTGCTTCTTTCTGCACCCCTGTTGCTTCTTTCTGCACCCCTGTTGCTTCTTTCTGCACCCCTGTTGCTTCTTTCTGCACCCCTGTTGCTTCTTTCTGCACCCCTGTTGCTTCTTTCTGCACCCCTGTTGCTTCTTTCTGCACCCCTGTTGCTTCTTTCTGCACTTCTGTTGCTTGTTTCTGCACCTCTTGCTTCTTTTTGCACCCCTCTTGCGTCTTTCTGCACCTCTCTTGCCTCCTGCACCTCTCTTCCATCTTTCTACAGTTCTCTTGCCTCTTTCTGTACCTCTGTTGCTTCTTTCTGAACTTCTCTTCCCTCTTTCTGCATTTCTGTTCCTTCTTTCAGCACTTCTTTTGCCTCTTTCTGCACTCCTCCTGCCTCTTTCTGCACCCATGTTCCCTATTTCTGTACCTCTCTTGCCTCTGTCTGCACCCGTGTTCCATCTTGCCTCACCTTGTTTGCCTGTTTGTGCAACTCTCTTTCCTGTTTGTGCAACTCTCTTGCCTGTTTGTGCAACTCTCTTCCCTCTTTCTGCCCTTCTCTTGCTTCTTTCTGCGCTTCTCTTGCCTCCTTCTGCACCTCTCTTGCCTCCTTCTGCACCTCTTGCCTCTTTCTGTACCTCTCTTGCCTCTTTCTGTACCTCTCTTGCCTCTTTCTGTACCTCTCTTGCCTCTTTCTGCCTTTCTCTTGCCTCTTTCTGCCTTTCTCTTGCCTCTTTCTGCACTTCTCTTGCCTCTTTCTGCACTTCTCTTGCCTCTTTCTGCACTTCTCTTGCCTCTTTCTGCGCTTCTCTTCTTTCTGTGCTTCTCTTGCTTCTTTCTGCGCTTCTCTTGCTTCTTTCTGCACTTCTCTTGCTTCTTTCTGCACTTCTCCGGCCTCTTTCTGCACTTCTGTTGGTTCTTTCTGTACTTCTCTTGCCTTTTTATGCACCCCTCTTGCCTCTTTCTGCACTTCTCTTGCTTGTTTCTGCAACCACCTTGCCTCTTTCTGCACCCCTGTTGCTTCTTGTCTGCACCCCTGTTGCTTCTTTCTGCACCCCTGTTGCTTCTTTCTGCACCCCTGTTGCTTCTTTCTGCACTTCTCTTGCTTCTTTCTGCACTTCTCTTGCTTCTTTTGCACCCCTCTTGCGTCTTTCTGCACCTCTCTTGCCTCCTGCACCTCTCTTCCATCTTTCTACAGTTCTCTTGCCTCTTTCTGTACCTCTGTTGCTTGTTTCTGCACTTCTCTTGCCTCTTTCAGCACCCCTCTTGCCTCTGTCTGCACCTCTGTTGGTTCTTTCTGCAGTTCTCTTGCCTTTTTCTGCGCATCTCTTGCCTTTTTCTGCGCATCTCTTGCCTTTTTCTGCGCATCTCTTGCCTTTTTCTGCGCATCTCTTGCCTCTTTCTGCGCATCTCTTGCCTCTTTCTACATTTCTCTTGCTTCTTTCTGGACTTTTCTTGCCTCTTTCTGCAACCACCTTGCCTCTTTCTGCACCTCTGTTGCTTCTGTTTGCACTTCTCTTGCTTCTTTCTGCACCTCTGTTGCTTCTTTCTGCACCCCTGTTGCCTCTTTCTGCACTCGTCTTCCTTCTTTCTGTACCTCTCTTGTCTCTTTGTGCACCTCTGTTGTCTCTTTGTGCACCTGTTGTCTCTTTCTGTGCCTCTTTGTGCACTTCTCTTGCCTCTTTCTGCACCTCTGTTGCTTCTTTCTGAACTTCTCTTCCCTCTTTCTGCATTTCTGTTCCTTCTTTCAGCACTTCTTTTGCCTCTTTCTGCACTCCTCCTGCCTCTTTCTGCACCCATGTTCCCTATTTCTGCACCTCTCTTTCCTCTGTCTGCACCCGTGTTCCATCTTGCCTCACCTTGTTTGCCTGTTTGTGCAACTCTCTTTCCTGTTTGTGCAACTCTCTTGCCTGTTTGTGCAACTCTCTTGCCTGTTTGTGCAACTCTCTTCCCTCTTTCTGCCCTTCTCTTGCTTCTTTCTGCCCTTCTCTTGCTTCTTTCTGCGCTTCTCTTGCTTCTTTCTGCACTTCTCTTGCTTCTTTCTGCACTTCTCCGGCCTCTTTCTGCACTTCTGTTGGTTCATTCTGCACCCCTCTTGCCTCTTTCTGCACCCCTCTTGCCTCTTTCTGCACCCCTCTTGCCTCTTTCTGCACCCCTCTTGCCTCTTTCTGCACCCCTCTCTGCACCCCTCTTGCCTCTTTCTGCACCCCTCTTGCCTCTTTCTGCACCCCTCTTGCCTCTTTCTGCACCCCTCTTGCCTCTTTCTGCACCCCTCTTGCTTCTTTCTGCACCCCTCTTGCTTCTTTCTGCACCCCTCTATCTTTTTTCTGCAGCCCTCTTGCGTCATTCTGCACCCCTTCCCTCTTTCTGCACCTCTCTTGCCTCCTTCTGCACCTCTCTTGCCTCCTTCTGCACCTCTCTTGCCTCTTTCTGTACCTCTGTTGCTTCTTTCTGTACTTCTTTTGCCTCTGTCTGCACCTCTGTTGGTTCTTTCTACAGTTCTCTTGCCTTTTTCTGTGCATCTCTAGCCTCTTTCTGCAGTTCTCATGCCGCTCTCTGCACTTCTCTTGCTTTTTTCTGCACTTCTCTTGCTTTTTTCTGCACTTCTCTTGCTTTTTTCTGCACTTCTCTTGCCTCTTTCTACATTTCTCTTGCTTCTTTCTGCAACCACCTTGCCTCTTTCTGCTCCTCTCTTGCTTCTTTCTGCACCCCTGTTGCCTCTTTCTGCATTCATCTTCCTTCTTTCCGTACCTCTTTGTGCACCTCTGTTGTCTCTTTCTCTACCTCTTTGCCTCTTTGTGCACTTCTCTTGCCTCTTTCTGCACCTGTATTGCTTCTTTCTGCACTAATCTTCCCTCTTTCTGCATTTCTGTTCCTTCTTTCAGCACTTCTCTTGCCTCTTTCTGCACTCCTCCTGCCTCTTTCTGCACTCCTCCTGCCTCTTTCTGCACCCCTCCTGCCTCTTTCTGCACCCATGTTCCCTATTTCTGCTCCTCTCGTGCCTCTGTCTGCACCCCTGTTCCATCTTGCTGCACCTTGTTTGCCTGTTTGTGCAACTTTCTTGCCTCTTTCTGCAGTTCTTTTGCCTCTTTCTGCACCTCTGTTGCTTCTTTGTGCACTTCTCTTCTTTCTGTACCTCGCTTGCTTCTTTCTGCATCCCTCTTTCTGCACCCCCTCCTTCCACTTTCTGCACCTCTCTTGCCCCTTTCTATACTTCTTTTGCCTCTTTCTACATTTCTGTTGCTTGTTTCTGGACTTCTCTTGGCTCTTTCTGTACCCCTCTTGCGTCTTTCTGCCCCCTCTTTTCGCACCTCTCTTGCCTCCTTCTGCACCTCTATTGCCTTTTTCTATAGTTCTCTTGCCTCTTTCTACACCTGTGTTGCTTCTTTCTGCACTTTTATTGCCTCTTTCAGCACCCCTCTTGCCTTTGTCTGCACCAATGTTGGTTCCTTCTGCAGTTCTCTTGCCTCTTTCTGTACCTCTCTTGCCTCTTTCTGTACCTCTCTTGCCTCTTTCTGTACCTCTCTTGCCTCTTTCTGTACCTCTCTTGCCTCTTTCTGTACCTCTCTTGCCTCTTTTTGCGCATCTCTTGCCTCTTTCTGCCCTTCTCTTGCCTCTTTCTGCCCTTCTCTTGCCTCTTTCTGCCCTTCTCTTGCCTCTTTCTGCCCTTTCTCTTGCCTCTTTCTGCCCTTCTCTTGCTTCTTTCTGTACTTCTTTTGCTTCTTTCTGCGCTTCTCTTGCTTTTTCTGCGCGTCTTTTGCTTCTTTGACGCCTTGACGCCCTTGGGCTTAGTTCGCGCTTTACAAATTTTATATTCATTCATTCATTCTTTCTGCATTTCTCTGGCCTCTTTCTGTACTTCTGTTGGTTCTTTCTGCACTTCTCTTGCCTCTTTCAGCACCCCTCTTGCCTCTGTCTGCACCTCTGTTGGTTCTTTCTGCAGTTCTCTTGCCTTTTTCTGCAGTTCTCTTGCCTTTTTCTGCAGTTCTCTTGCCTTTTTCTGCGCATCTCTTGCCTTTTTCTGCGCATCTCTTGCCTTTTTCTGCGCATCTCTTGCCTCTTTCTGCGCATCTCTTGCCTCTTTCTGCGCATCTCTTGTCTCTTTCTGCGCATCTCTTACCTCTTTCTACAGTTCTCTTGCTTCTTTCTGGACTTTTCTTGCCTCTTTCTGCAACCACCTTGCCTCTTTCTGCACTTCTCTTGCTTCTTTCTGCACCTCTGTTGCTTCTTTCTGCACCCCTGTTGCCTCTTTCTGCACTCGTCTTCCTTCTTTCTGTACCTCTCTTGTCTCTTTGTGCACCTCTGTTGTCTCTTTGTGCACCTCTGTTGTCTCTTTCTATACCTCTTTGCCTCTTTGTGCACTTCTCTTGCCTCTTTCTGCACCTCTGTTGCTTCTTTCTGAACTTCTCTTCCCTCTTTCTGCATTTCTGTTCCTTCTTTCAGCACTTCTTTTGCCTCTTTCTGCACTCCTCCTGCCTCTTTCTGCACCCATGTTCCCTATTTCTGCACCTCTCTTGCCTCTGTCTGCACCCGTGTTCCATCTTGCCTCACCTTGTTTGCCTGTTTGTGCACCTCTCTTTCCTGTTTGTGCACCTCTCTTTCCTGTTTGTGCAACTCTCTTGCCTGTTTGTGCAACTCTCTTCCCTCTTTCTGCCCTTCTCTTGCTTCTTTCTGCACTTCTCTTGCTTCTTTCTGCACTTCTCTTGCTACTTTCTGCACTTCTCCGGCCTCTTTCTGCACTTCTGTTGGTTCATTCTGCACCCTCTTGCCTTTTTCTGCACCCCTCTTGCCTTTTTCTGCACCCCTCTTGCCTTTTTCTGCACCCCTCTTGCCTTTTTCTGCACCCCTCTTGCCTTTTTCTGCGCCTCACTTGCCTCTTTCTGCACCCCTCTTGCCTCTTTCTGCACCCCTCTTGCCTCTTTCTGCACCCCTCTTGCCTCTTTCTGCACCCCTCTTGCTTCTTTCTGCACCCCTCTCTGCACCCCTCTTGCCTCTTTCTGCACTCCTCTTGCTTCTTTCTGCACCCTCTTGCTTCTTTCTGCACCCCTCTTGCTTCTTTCTGCACCCCTCTTGCTTCTTTCTGCACCCCTCTTCCTGCACCCCTCTTCCCTCTTTCTGCACCCCTCCTTCCACTTTCTGCACCTCTCTTGCCCCTTTCTATACTTCTTTTGCCTCTTTCTACATTTCTGTTGCTTGTTTCTGGACTTCTCTTGGCTCTTTCTGCACCCCTCTTTCCTCTTTCTGCACCTCTCTTGCCTCCTTCTGCACCTGTTGCTTCTTTCTGCACTTTTGTTGCCTCTTTCAGCACCCCTCTTGCCTCTGTCTGCACCAATGTTGGTTCTCTCTGCAGTTCTCTTGCTTCTTTCTGGACCTCTCGTGCCTTTTTCTGTGCATCTCTTACCTCTTTCTACTCTTCTCTTGCCTCTTTCTGCACTTCTTTCTTTCTGCGCTTCTCTTGCTTCTTTCTGTGCTTCTTCTTCTTTCTGCGCTTCTCTTGCTTCTTTCTGCGCTTCTCTTGCTTCTTTCTGCACTTCTCCGGCCTCTTTCTGCACTTCTCCGGCCTCTTTCTGCACTTCTCCGGCTTCTTTCTGCACTTCCCGGCCTCTTTCTGCACTTCCACTTTTCTTGCCTTTTTCTACATTTCTCTTGCTTCTTTCTCCACTTCTCTTGCCTCTTTCTGCAACCACCTTGCCTCTTTCTGCACCCATGTTGCTTCTTTCTGCACTTCTCTTGCTTGTTTCTGCACCTCTTGCTTCTTTTTTCACCTCTTGCCTCCTTCTGCACCTCTTTTGCCTCCTTCTGCACCTCTCTTGCCTCCTTCTGCACCTCTCTTGCCTCTTTCTGTACCTCTCTTGCCTCTTTCTGCCTTTCTCTTGCTTCTTTCTGCACTTCTCTTGCCTCTTTCTGCGCTTCTCTTGCCTCTTTCTGCGCTTCTCTTGCTTCTTTCTGCGCTTCTCTTGCTTCTTTCTGCGCTTCTCTTGCTTCTTTCTGCACTTCTCTTGCTTCTTTCTGCACTTCTCCGGCCTCTTTCTGCACTTCTGTTGGTTCTTTCTGTACTTCTCTTGCCTTTTTATGCACCCCTCTTGCCTCTTTCTGCACCCCTGTTGCTTATTTCTGCACCCCTGGTGCTTCTTTCTGCACCCCTGTTGCTTCTTTCTGCACCCCTGTTGCTTCTTTCTGCACCCCTGTTGCTTCTTTCTGCACCCCTGTTGCTTCTTTCTGCACTTCTGTTGCTTGTTTCTGCACCTCTTGCTTCTTTTTGCACCCCTCTTGCGTCTTTCTGCACCTCTCTTGCCTCCTGCACCTCTCTTCCATCTTTCTACAGTTCTCTTGCCTCTTTCTGTACCTCTGTTGCTTGTTTCTGCACTTCTCTTGCCTCTTTCAGCACCCCTCTTGCCTCTGTCTGCACCTCTGTTGGTTCTTTCTGCAGTTCTCTTGCCTTTTTCTGCGCATCTCTTGCCTTTTTCTGCGCATCTCTTGCCTCTTTCTGCGCATCTCTTGCCTCTTTCTACATTTCTCTTGCTTCTTTCTGGACTTTTCTTGCCTCTTTCTGCAACCACCTTGCCTCTTTCTGCACCTCTGTTGCTGCTGTTTGCACTTCTCTTGCTTCTTTCTGCACCTCTGTTGCTTCTTTCTGCACCCCTGTTGCCTCTTTCTGCACTCGTCTTCCTTCTTTCTGTACCTCTCTTGTCTCTTTGTGCACCTCTGTTGTCTCTTTGTGCACCTCTGTTGTCTCTTTGTGCACCTCTGTTGTCTCTTTCTGTGCCTCTTTGTGCACTTCTCTTGCCTCTTTCTGCACCTCTGTTGCTTCTTTCTGAACTTCTCTTCCCTCTTTCTGCATTTCTGTTCCTTCTTTCAGCACTTCTTTTGCCTCTTTCTGCACTCCTCCTGCCTCTTTCTGCACCCATGTTCCCTATTTCTGCACCTCTCTTGCCTCTGTCTGCACCCGTGTTCCATCTTGCCTCACCTTGTTTGCCTGTTTGTGCAACTCTCTTTCCTGTTTGTGTAACTCTCTTGCCTGTTTGTGCAACTCTCTTGCCTGTTTGTGCAACTCTCTTCCCTCTTTCTGCCCTTCTCTTGCTTCTTTCTGCGCTTCTCTTGCTTCTTTCTGCACTTCTCTTGCTTCTTTCTGCACTTCTCCGGCCTCTTTCTGCACTTCTGTTGGTTCATTCTGCACCCCTCTTGCCTCTCTCTGCACCCTCTTGCCTCTCTCTGCACCCCTCTTGCCTCTTTCTGCACCCCTCTTGCCTCTTTCTGCACCCCTCTTGCCTCTTTCTGCACCCCTCTTGCCTCTTTCTGCACCCCTCTTGCCTCTTTCTGCACCCCTCTTGCCTCTTTCTGCACCCCTCTCTGCACCCCTCTTGCCTCTTTCTGCACCCCTCTTGCTTCTTTCTGCACCCCTCTTGCTTCTTTCTGCACCCTCTTGCTTTTTTCTGCAGCCCTCTTGCGTCATTCTGCACCCCTTCCCTCTTTCTGCACCTCTCTTGCCTCCTTCTGCACCTCTCTTGCCTCCTTCTGCACCTCTCTTGCCTCCTTCTGCACCTCTCTTGCCTCCTTCTGCACCTCTCTTGCCTCCTTCTGCACCTCTCTTGCCTCTTTCTGTACCTCTGTTGCTTCTTTCTGTACTTCTTTTGCCTCTGTCTGCACCTCTGTTGGTTCTTTCTACAGTTCTCTTGCCTTTTTCTGTGCATCTCTAGCCTCTTTCTGCAGTTCTCATGCCTCTCTCTGCACTTCTCTTGCTTTTTCTGCACTTCTCTTGCTTTTTTCTGCACTTCTCTTGCTTTTTCTGCACTTCTCTTGCTTTTTTCTGCACTTCTCTTGCCTCTTTCTACATTTCTCTTGCTTCTTTCTGCAACCACCTTGCCTCTTTCTGCTCCTCTCTTGCTTCTTTCTGCACCCCTGTTGCCTCTTTCTGCATTCATCTTCCTTCTTTCCGTACCTCTTTGTGCACCTCTGTTGTCTCTTTCTCTACCTCTTTGCCTCTTTGTGCACTTCTCTTGCCTCTTTCTGCACCTGTATTGCTTCTTTCTGCACTAATCTTCCCTCTTTCTGCATTTCTGTTCCTTCTTTCAGCACTTCTCTTGCCTCTTTCTGCACTCCTCCTGCCTCTTTCTGCACTCCTCCTGCCTCTTTCTGCACTCCTCCTGCCTCTTTCTGCACCCCTCCTGCCTCTTTCTGCACCCATGTTCCCTATTTCTGCTCCTCTCGTGCCTCTGTCTGCACCCCTGTTCCATCTTGCTGCACCTTGTTTGCCTGTTTGTGCAACTTTCTTGCCTCTTTCTGCAGTTCTTTTGCCTCTTTCTGCACCTCTGTTGCTTCTTTGTGCACTTCTCTTCTTTCTGTACCTCGCTTGCTTCTTTCTGCATCCCTCTTTCTGCACCCCTCTTTCTGCACCCCCTCCTTCCACTTTCTGCACCTCTCTTGCCCCTTTCTATACTTCTTTTGCCTCTTTCTACATTTCTGTTGCTTGTTTCTGGACTTCTCTTGGCTCTTTCTGTACCCCTCTTGCGTCTTTCTGCCCCCTCTTTTCGCACCTCTCTTGCCTCCTTCTGCACCTCTATTGCCTTTTTCTATAGTTCTCTTGCCTCTTTCTACACCTGTGTTGCTTCTTTCTGCACTTTTATTGCCTCTTTCAGCACCCTCTTGCCTTTGTCTGCACCAATGTTGGTTCCTTCTGCAGTTCTCTTGCCTCTTTCTGAACCTCTCTTGCCTCTTTCTGAACCTCTCTTGCCTCTTTCTGAACCTCTCTTGCCTCTTTCTGTACCTCTCTTGCCTCTTTCTGTACCTCTCTTGCCCCTTTCTGCGCACCTCTTGCCCCTTTTTGCGCACCTCTTGCCCCTTTCTGCGCACCTCTTGCCTCTTTCTGCCCTTCTCTTGCCTCTTTCTGCCCTTCTCTTGCCTCTTTCTGCCCTTCTCTTGCCTCTTTCTGCCCTTCTCTTGCCTCTTTCTGTGCTTCTTTTGCTTCTTTCTGCGCTTCTCTTGCTTTTTCTGCGCGTCTTTTGCTTCTTTGACGCCTTGACGCCCTTGGGCTTAGTTCGCGCTTTACAAATTTTATATTCATTCATTCATTCATTCATTCATTCTTTCTGCATTTCTCTGGCCTCTTTCTGTACTTCTGTTGGTTCTTTCTGCACCCCTGTTGCTTCTTTCTGCTCCCCTCTTGCCTCTTTCTGCTCCCCTCTTGCCTCTTTCTGCACCCCTGTTGCTTCTTTCTGCACCCCTGTTGCTTCTTTCTGCACCCCTGTTGCTTCTTTCTGCACCCCTGTTGCTTCTTTCTGCACCCCTCTTGCGTCTTTCTGCACCCCTGTTGCGTCTTTCTGCACCCCTGTTGCCTCCTTCTGCACCTCTCTTCCCCCTTTCTACAGTTCTCTTGCCTCTTTCTGTACCTCTGTTGTTTCTTTCTGCACTTCTCTTGCCTCTTTCTGCTCCCCTCTTGCCTCTTTCTGCTCCCCTCTTGCCTCTTTCTGCACCCCTCTTGCGTCTTTCTGCACCCCTCTTCCCTCTTTCTGCACCTCTCTTGCCTCCTTCTGCACCTCTCTTCCCTCTTTCTACAGTTCTCTTGCCTTTTTCTGCACATCTCTTGCTTTTTTCTGCACCTCTCTTGCCTCTCTCTGCACTTCTCTTGCCTCTCTTTGCAGTTCTCTTGCCTCTCTCTGCAGTTCTCTTGCTTCTTTCTACATTTTTCTTGCTTCTTTCTGGACTTCTCTTGCCTCTTTCTGCAACCAGCTTGCATCTTTCTTCACCTCTGTTGCTTCTTTCTGCACCTCTGTTGCTTCTTTCTGCACCTCTGTTGCTTCTTTCTGCAGTTCTCTTGCTTCTTTCTGCAACTCTCTTGCTTCTTTCTGCACCTACTGTTGCCTCTTTCTGCACTCGTCTTCCTTCTTTCTGCACCTCTGTTGTCTCTTTCTGCACCTCTGTTGTCTCTTTCTGTACCTCTGTTGTCTCTTTCTGTACCTCTGTTGTCTCTTGGTGCACTTCTCTTGCCTCTTTCTGCACCTCTGTTGCTTCTTTCTGCACCTCTGTTGCTTCTTTCTGCACTTCTCTTCCCTCTTTCTGCATTTCTGTTCCTTCTTTCAGCACTTTTCTTGCCTCTTTTGCACCTCTGTTGCTTCTTTCAGCACTTCTCTTACCTCTTTCTGCACCCCTGTTCCCTCTTTCTGCACCCCTCGCCTCTTTCTGCACCCCTCGCCTCTTTTTGCACCTCTCTTGCCTCTTTCTGCTCCTCTCTTGCCTCTTTCTGCTCCTCTCTTGCCTCTTTCTACACTTCTCTTGCCTCTTTCTGCACTTCTCTTGCCTCTTTCTGCACTTCTCTTGCCTCTTTCTGCACTTCTCTTGCCTCTTTCTGCACATTTCTGCCTCTTTCTGCATCTCTTGTTTTTTTCTACACTTCTCTTGCTTCTTTCTGTACTTCTCGCCTGTTTCTATATTGAAATGGGAAGTGCAAGCTGTTAAGTTTAAAGGTCTGCGTGCTCTCGTGACTGAGGTATATGTCCACTTGTACATGTATTCTCACATGTGTTATGGATCTGAAGATGGTAGCTTAAAAAGCGGGTAGCTTCTCTTATAGGTGGTCAAATCTTGTTAGTTTTACTCTGTCATTCGGTTGCACAGGCAGACGTGTTATGTATACAGGTGTTATAGAGCCCCTCAAATGTACTATTGAATATTCATGTGCCCTGTTTTAGGAGCAGAAAGAAATACATGCACCTTCTTGTGCACAAATTTACAGAGTATGCTGTTTGAAACAAGGATATTCAAGTTTTTGTATGTTTATTTTTATGTAACATGTCACCAGGTAAAAGCAGAGAGACTCGCATGCATACCTTCACAAACTTGGTCAGACTTACAACAGTGATATGGTTAGGATTGCTGTTTTACAGTTGGTAGGCCTAACATTCTAAACAGTCGATGAATAGTGAACCTTCAAGAGAAAAGTAAGGTTTAAGACATTTTGGGAGAAGGATTAGTGATTAGGCTACTTTGTATGAGTCTGTGGAAAGGTACAGTTGAAGTAGGCCTCTTTCTGCACCTCTGTTGCTTCTTTCTGCACTTCTCTTGCTTCTTTCTGCGCCTTTCTTCCTTTTTCTGCACATGTCCTACCTTTGTAGGCATATTTAGAAATTAGCATTTAAAAAACCTTAGAAATTCACTGAAAAAACCAGAGGTATCTGAAAGAAACAGTTAGTTATAGATTCCTTACCTTAGAATTACCCCCAGGCGTCAGACTGGATCCTTAAAGTTTTTCATCAGCAGTACCCCTGCGCGTCGGAAGGTGGCATCGGTCGACTACGCGTTCGTCGACGTCGTGGTCGCCGGGATGACGTCGCGGTAGCTACATAGACGCCACCCTCGCGCGCTGACGTCAGTTCTTTCTTTTTCCACGCCAGCAAGCGCAGATCCGGAGAGAGCGGTACCCCCAGTCATTTTTTGACTGAGCTTTTTCTCGACTTTTGTCGACTTCGTCGTTTTTTTAGTCCATCGACTCCTGGTGCACGAGGGATGCCCAGCTTTAAGGCTTGCGGTTCCTGTAACTGACTGATGTCGGTGACGGATCCGCACCGCGTGTGCCTCTATTGCCTGGAGCGCGACCATGACCCCAAGTCATGCTCCGACTGCCGGACCATGGCCCGAAGTCTTTGCGGGAGCGGTCTTGAAAGCTACTCGAGGCCCGGCAGTCGCCTCCGCGTCTCTGGAGGTCGCGGAGGAGGTCAAAAGACCGATCGCGGAGCCAACACCATTCTTCGTCGAAGTCTTCGGACTCGGGGTCAGGTAAGTCGAAGCACAAAAAGAAGTCGAAGAAGCATCGTCGCTCTTCGACTTCTCCCCGTCCGTCGGCCGACGCAACGAAGGATGCAGGTGGTGCCCCTCCCGCGGCTCCGCGTGTAGAGCCCGTAGGGTCGACTCCGGGTTTCCCCCCCTTCTCGGGACCGGGAGCGACCCCTGCCCAGCTCAGTCAGTTCTACGAAGCGATGCACGTCATCTTTGGGCAGCCCAACTCCGCCGGCGCGCCTTCGGGCCCCGCGGACTCGGCTGGGGGCCCTGGGCCTTCGGCGTCGACGGCTTCAGCCTTGGCGCCGTAGGGTCCCCTTGGATCCAGGCCTGGATCCAGATCGGTGCAGGTCGACCTCGTTACGCCTCCCCCGGCGCCGATTCCACCGGCACCACGTCCGCCACCGGCGTCAGCTGTGTCCCCAGCTGACGTCAACCCCGGCCTCCACCTCGAAGTAGACACTGGCGGGTACTTTTGTGCCCATGTTCTACCCTGGCTCTTTGAGACCAGATTGGCAGCCAGAGGAGGGTGAGTAGGACTGGGAGGGGTCTGGGGACCCTTTGTCCGACCAGTTGGTGTACGAACAGGACTGGCGAGAGGAACTGGGGGAAGCCAGTGGTCTGGATACCTCACCAGACCGTGGCATGTTGTCTCCTCCTACCGTGGCTACGGAGGAGGGTGCGTCCTACGCAGTGGTGTTGCGTAGGGCGGCCGAGGCTCTCCACCTCGAGCTACCTACGGTGGCAGTCAGGACTAACCTCCTGACAGAGGTCCTTCAACCGGCAGCGACCTCTTCGGAGCCCCTGCTGCCGTTTAATGAAGCCCTCACGGACATCCTTTTGGGCACGTGGTCCAGGCCCAACACAGGGGCTGATTGCCCAACGCCACCGCTCGGCCCCGGGCGGCCCCACTTTCCTCTCCCAACACCCCACCCCAGAGAGCTTGGTGGTCCAAGCCTCCACTTCTAAAGGCGCCTTCCCTACTGCACCACCGGATAGGGAATCCAAAAAGCTGGACCACCTTGGGAAGGAAATGTTTTCTAACGCCAGCTTGGGACTGCGGTCGGTAAACACTGCTTGTCTGTTGGGCCGTTACACCCACTCTGTGTGGGATACGGTGGCACAGGTGCTGCCCCAGTTCCCGGAGGAGGCCCGGGCCGTACTCTACCGTGCGGTTGCCATGGGGAGAGACGCAGCGAAGTTTACCATCCGCTGTGGGCTGGATACCGCTGACGCACTTGGCAGGACGATTTCCACGTCAGTAGCCCTTCAACGCTACGCCTGGTTGCGTTCGGCTGGTTTTTCCGGGGATGTCCAATCCACCCTTATGGACATGCCCTTTGATGGCCGTCGCCTTTTCGGCGACAAAGCAGACAATGCGCTAGAGCGCTTTAAGGACTCTTGGGCTACGGCCAGGTCCTTGGGCCTCTCCACCACCCGCCCTGCACAGTCTGCCTTTCGCCCTTTTCGTGGCTACGGAAGGGGTGCCCCGCTACATCCCGCCTAGAGCCACAGGCCGGCGCAAGCTGTACAGCCCCAGCGCGGCCGGGGACGTGGGAACCACCGCCGTGGTTCTGGGGGCCAGCGAGCGGGCCAGTCCACCACCGCCCCCTCTGCCGCAGCCTCCAAACCCTCCTAGTCCGACCTTTCAGGGCCACCAAACGCCAGTGGGCAGCAGGATCCACCATCACCTCCCCCACTGGCGCACCATCACGTCAGACAGGTGGGTTTTGCAAATAGTCTGAAGGGGCTACTCCCTCCCCTTCGAGACTACCCCTCCCTCCATGCCACCTCAGTACCATCGCATATCGGAAGATCACCTGGCCCTTCTCCAACAGGAAGTTTCGGCACTCTTGGCCAAGGGTGCCATCGAGCGCGTTCCTGCCCCAGAATTAGGTCGTGGTTGCAATTCCCACTACTTTCTGGTGCCCAAGAAGGACAAAGGCCTGCGTCCTATCTTGGATCTCAGGAACGTCAACCGCTTCCTCCGGAAGGAGAAGTTAAAAATGTTGACGCTCGCTCAGGTCTTGTCTGCCCTCGACCCTGGAGACTGGATGGTAGCGTTGGACTCGCAGGACGCTTACTTTCACATCCCCGGCCTGCCGGCCCACCGGCGTTACCTGCGGTTCACGGTAGGCCACGAGCACTTTCAGGTTACCCTGCTTCCCTTTGGCCTTACCAGCGCCTCTCGGGTGTTCACGAAAGTGATGGCGATGGTCTCAGCTCATCTGCGCAGATCAGGGGTTCCAGACTTCCCCTATCTCGACGACTGGCTGTTGAAGGCGGGCTCGGCCCAGGCTGTCGTCTCCCACCTCCAGACTACGGCCGACCTCCAGCATTCGCTGGGGTTCTCCATCAACATGCCGAAGTCACACCTGACCCCCTCTCAGAAGCTCCTCTTCATCGGAGCGGTTCTGGACACGACGCAGTTTCGGGTTTATCCTCCCGAACAGCGAGTCCGGGATATTCGGGCTATGATTCCGATCTTTCAGCCTCTATCCCGGGTTTCGGTCAGGATGACTCTGAGGCTGCTGGGCCTCATGGCCTCCTGCATCCTGCTGGTAGATCATGCCCGGTGGCATATGCGGGCTCTGCAGTGGGACCTGAAGTTCCAGTGGGCGCAGCATCAGGGGAATCTGTCCGATTGCGTCCAGATCTCGGAGGGTACTGCACACCAATTGCAGTGGTGGCTAACGAACCAGGATTGGGTCGACGGCAGATCCCTCTCCCTTCCTCAACCAGAGTTCCCGGTGGTGACAGACGCATCACTTCTGGGATGGGGCGGCCACATGGGGGAGGTGGAGATCAGAGGCCTCTGGTCTCCGGCGGAGTCCGGGCTCCACATCAACCTTCTGGAGCTTCGGGCGATTCGTCTTGCACTCAAGGCATTCCTTCCCTCTGTCCGGGGAAGAGTAGTGCAGGTGTTCACGGACAACACCACCGCCAGGTGGTACTGCAACAAACAGGGCGGGGTGGGGTCGTGGACCCTATGTCAGGAGGCCCTCCGCCTCTGGACATGGCTGGAACATCAGGGCATTTCCCTGGTGGTTCAACACCTGGCAGGTTCCTTGAACGCCAGGGCGGGCGAACTCAGCCGCAGGTGCATGATGGATCACGAATGGCGTCTTCACTCGGAGGTGGCGCAAGGTCTCTTTCAGCAGTGGGGAGAGCCTTGGTTAGATCTATTCGCCACCGAAGAGAACGCGCAATGTCAGCAGTTCTGCGCGTTGGAATTTCCAAGGCGGCACTTGCTAGGCGACGCTTTTCGTCGCAAGTGGAGTTGCGGTCTTCTATACGCCTTTCCGCCTATACCACTTCTGCCCAGAGTGCTAAAGAAGATCAAGCGCGACCGGGCCCAAGTCATTCTTGTGGCTCCGGATTGGGCACGAAGAGTCTGGTATCCCGAGCTGCTCAACATGGCCATCGATCCTCCGATCCGACTGCCTCTTCGGGAGGATCTTCTGTCGCAGCAGCAGGGGACGGTCCTCCACCCTAACCTGTCCAGCCTCCACCTCCTTGCGTGGAGATTGAGCGGCGGCAGTTGACGTCGTCTGACCTGCCTCCCGAAGTCTGTGATGTTATCTTGGCAGCCAGGCATCCCTCCACTAAGACGGTATACGCCTGCCGATGGAACAAATTTGTGGCATGGTGCACAGCAAAGGCTGTGGATCCCCTTTCCGCCCCTCTTTCTGAGGTCCTCTTGTTCCTCCTTTCTTTGGCCCAGCAGGGCTCTGCTCTGGGAACTGTCAAGGGCTACATCTCAGCCATTTCAGCCTTTCTTAGGCTTCCTTATCAGCCTTATCTTTCCAAGTCCCCTGTTGTAAATAGATTCCTTAAGGGCATTACTCATCTTTTTCCTCCTGTTCCCTTCGTAATGCCCCAGTGGGACTTGAACTTGGTTCTTACCTATCTTATGTGCGCTCCCTTTGAGCCACTACATAACTGTCCTCTCAGGCTTCTCACTTTGAAAACTGCCTTTCTGGTGGCCATCACCTCTGCTCGCAGGGTGAGTGAGCTCCAAGCACTTTCTTCCAAGCCTCCTTTTCTGGCTGTTCATCCGGACAAGGTTGTCCTAAGAACTAGACCTTCCTTTCTGCCCAAGGTGGTTACTACTTTCCACATTGGCCAAACCATCACTTTGCCCACCGTCTTTCTGCCTCCGCATCCTTCAAAAAAGGAAGAGAGGCTCCACCGTCTGGATCCAAAACGTGCGCTTTCCTTCTACTTGGATCGCACAAAGCAATTCCAGGTGGACAACCAGCTCTTTTTTGGTTACGTGGGCGCTAAGAAAGGTCGGGCTGTGCACAAACTGACCATCTCCAGGTGGGTCGTTCTGTGCATCAAAGCCTGCTATTCTTTGGCAAAGAAGGAGCCTCCAGTGGGGCTGCGCGCCCATTCCACCAGGGCGACGGCAGCTACCACTTCTTTGGGACGAGGAGTCCCCCTCAATGACATCCGTCAGGCAGCTACGTGGATATCGTTGCGCACGTTTACCAAACACTACTGCCTGGACAGCCAAGTCCGGAGAGACGGCTTCTTTGGCCGTTCTGTTCTCCAGGACTTTCTGTTGTGAACTTAGTTCACAGACCCACCTCCGGGGTTGGTATTGCTGGGGTATCTGTTCTAAGGTAAGGAATCTATAACTGTTTCTTTCAGATGAGCAAGTTACTTACCTTCGGTAACGATATATCTGTAAGAAACATAGGTTAGTTATAGATTCCTTACCGTCCCACCCATCCTCCCCGTTCTGCGAACTGACTTCTAGGGTTAAGGACATCCTTTCAGGGCCCTAGTTTTGTGTACCAGTGGTCAGTGTCTTGCATGGCTCTGCACTTCTGGCGTGGAAAGTCGTGTACAGAACTGACTTCAGCACGCGAGGGCGGCGTCTATGTAGCTACCGCAACGTCATCCCGGCGACCACGACGAAGAATGCGGAGTCGACCGACGCCACCTTCCAACGCGCAGGGGTTCTTCTGACGAAAAACTTATCGGATCCGGACGCCTGGGGGTAATTCTAAGGTAAGGAATCTATAACTAACCTATGTTTCTTACAGATATATCGTTACCGAAGGTAAGTAACTTGTTCTTCAGGGACGTTATAGTTAGAAATTAGCAGTTAAAAAACCTTTGAAATTCACTGGAAAAACCATAGGTTTCAGGGACGTTATAGTTAGTTGGACATTTCACTCGAACAAATCCAGAGAAATACGGCCGTTATAGTTAGTTGAGCCAACTATAACTCGCGCTCCCGCAATGCACTGCTGATGACGTCACATATTACATGACATGGTCAGTGACATCACTGATGACATCACGGATGACATCTCAAATGACATCACTGATGACATCATCCACGTGATCCTCTGATGCACCTCCTCACACCCTAATATAACCTTTGATACACCCACTCTAAAATGCAGACTACCATTCTCGAAACCATAGACACACCAATACCAGTTAGTACATAGCCACTCACTGATTCCTAGGTCTACTCACACATCCACTCACTCACCCATACAGTCACTCATGCATGCAGTCACTCATCAATACAGCAACTATCATATGCACTCATACACCCATACAGACACTCACACACCGCCACTCACCCATAGTTACTCACACACCTAGTCAGTCATGCAAAGAATCAATCACACTCCCATTTACTCACCTATACAGTTATACACACACCACCTCACTTATTCATACAGATACTAACACATACTTACTCTCTTATACAATCACTGACACAAGCACACACTCATCCATACAGCCACTCTCACAATCACTCACACTCAAATATAGTCACTTATATACTCCAACACTCACATATACTGCCTTTCACATATGTAGTTACTCACACATGTACCACTGAGACATCCATTCACTCACCAACACAGCCATACACACACTCACCCACTCATACAGCCCCTCACAGTTGCACTCTTGAACCCATACACCCAGTGAATCACCCACTCACACATCCATGCAGGGAGTCACACACCCCCACCCACCCACACAGACACTCAAGCACCCAGACAGGTACTCAGACAACCAATCAATAACCCATATAGACACTCGTGTAGCTACTCACCAACCCATGCAGCTGCTTACACACCAACAGACAGACTGATACCGACATTCACACAGATTAGTCACTAACCCATGCTTTCAGTAAGACATGTTTAATCACTCACTTATACAGTCACGCACCTACTAAATCATCCATACAGACACTCATACACCCACTCATTCTTCAATACACCTTGATATATATATATATATCCCACTTTACCAAAGATGAAAGCAGGCACTCGCAGCCAGGAGTCAATGAAGGTATTTATTAAGTAGAGATGTGCGCTGGACGACGCGTTTCGGTGGACATATATATATATATGCATATTTAAACTTTACAGAAACACACAGTCACTGGATGATGTCATCAGTGATGTCATTTGAGATGTCATCAGTGATGTCACTGACCATGTCATGAGTGATGCAATATGTGACGTCATCAGCAGTGCATTGCGGGGGCGCGAGTTATAGTTAGCTCAACTAACTATAACGGCCGAATTTCTCTGGTTTTGTACCAGTGAAATATCCAACTAACTAGAAAGTCCCTGAAACCTATGGTTTTTCAGTGAATATATATTTCAGCTACCGCTAGATCCCAAGCCTCTTGTTAACGGCGTTCCGTGGTGGGGTAGCGAACCCCTACACCTCCATCAAACGTGCACGAAGTTCTTTCGAACAAACACACCGCGGCCTGAATTGCATTTCAAGCGTGTTTTTTAATACAGCAAGGACGGCTATATATATATATATATATATATATATATATATCAAACATGAATTACCCCTTGCTTGGAGACGCACTCAATGATCAAGGCAGGACCCCATCATTTGTAACAGAGTCCTTTTATTTCAATTACGAACCGGCATTCATTTCCAAAGTCATAAGAAAGCCCTACGCGTTTCGGAGCTGCTTGCTCCTTGTTCACGGGCTGGCACTTCCGGTTTTTGGCAGCTTTACGAGTCATTTACAAGTCACCGCATTTAAGTACCACATAACCGCCCCCTGGTGGGCTGGCTCCGGTGCATCTTAAACAGGCATCCTGGGACTTGTAGTGCTCGCCATACTTCTGCACCCTTCAGTGGGTTCTGCCATCCCCCATTAATTAGTGCGCCAATGTTATTACCCTCCAGTGGGTCTTCAGAGAGGAATCCGGTTCCAAATACCACTGAAACTTGTCATTCCGCTATTTGCAGAGATTCCAGTATCTCGCAGCAGACCATATACTTTCCATGGAGGTGCGAACTCCACGACCTAGGCTGCCCGTATTAAATGTCAAACATGAATTACCCCTTGCTTGGAGACGCACTCAATGATCAAGGCAGGACCCCATCATTTGTAACAGAGTCCTTTTATTTCAATTACGAACCGGCATTCATTTCCAAAGTCATAAGAAAGCCCTACGCGTTTCGGAGCTGCTTGCTCCTTGTTCACGGGCTGGCACCGCATTTAAGTACCACATAACCGCCCCCTGGTGGGCTGGCTCCGGTGCATCTTAAACAGGCATTCTGGGACTTGTAGTGCTCGCCATACTTCTGCACCCTTCAGTGGGTTCTGCCATCCCCCATTAATTAGTGCGCCAATGTTCGCACCGCCATGGAAAGTATATGGTCTGCTGCGAGATACTGGAATCTCTGCAAATAGCGGAATGACAAGTTTCAGTGGTATTTGGAACCGGATTCCTCTCTGAAGACCCACTGGAGGGTAATAACATTGGCGCACTAATTAATGGGGGATGGCAGAACCCACTGAAGGGTGCAGAAGTATGGCGAGCACTAAAAGTCCCAGGATGCCTGTTTAAGATGCACCGGAGCCAGCCCACCAGGGGGCGGTTATGTGGTATTTAAATGCGGTGACTTGTAAATGACTCGTAAAGCTGCCAAAAACCGGAAGTGCCAGCCCGTGAACAAGGAGCAAGCAGCTCCGAAACGCGTAGGGCTTTCTTATGACTTTGGAAATGAATGCCGGTTCGTAATTGAAATAAAAGGACTCTGTTACAAATGATGGGGTCTTGCCTTGATCATTGAGTGCGTCTCCAAGCAAGGGGTAATTCATGTTTGATATATATATATATATAACAATAACTCCGCACCCTGGAAGCGTCTTTTCTCTCCAAATCACGGACACGGACTCAATTCGGTGCTAGAATGTTTTAATCAACCGTCTCCATTACGCGTTTCGACTCCGTGGAGCCTTGATCACATGACATGGATACACAGGTTAGTGCAATATTTAAAGTGAAACGTACATTGCAATTGATCATCACGTGTTCATGGACAAAGAAAAAATACTTATGGTACCAACCCTGTTTACGATGTTGCTAAGCATATTCCAACATTTTTGGGCTGTTTAAAACATAGTAATATTAGAAAATAGTTTATATTCTCATTTTTCCAATGCTTTTTAAAAATTACACGTAAAATACTAAAAGCAGAAAAATACATTAATAATAGGTTCAATCCTGTATTCATATACAATTACATGTTTCTTTTGTACCCTGATATGTCCCTGTTGCAATATGTACAAAATTCTATAAAAGTGCCTAAGTGAAAAGTGCAAAGTGATTGTAAAAATGTTAATAAAAATAAAATTAACTGTGTCTCCCTGTTGTCCGACTTATATAATCATATTTTCAATGTGAGCAAATGCCTAAAATTCAGTTGTTAATCCTCACAGCCTGAGTACATGGATACAAGTACAGTATTCATTATGACCAATGTAAATGAAATTTATCCCAAACCTATAGATACCTGAGCTTCAAGGAAGGAAGATATGGAAATGGGATGTCTTAAGATGTTCACGTCCTGAAGTTGTTACTTTGAGTACACAGAAGTATAGCAGCTAGTTAGTTTACACGTATAAATATATAAATATATAAATATACGTAAAGACGTACATAAATACATAAACATATGAACACATATAAAAAATTCTATAGAAAAAAACTATAGAAAAAAACTATTTTTACAAAATTTCATATTCATGTTAAACACAATTATTATATAATATTGGAATAAATAGTCATAAAAATCCTAAAATTGTTAAAATGTTAATCATTTGTAAAATATAATCGCTGACCTATGTACTTTTAGTTGACATCTGGACTGATCCATTCCATTTAAAGCCTAATCCTCCCACCTGTAGAAATGTGATTCCCATTAAGGATGACTAACAGTAGTTTTGATCTAATTTAAACAAGTATGCAAATCCTCTGTGGCATTCAGCCCTGACGGTACCTTAGAATCCAATTGCAGAATATATCTTGTCTCTAGTTTCCTCAGCTTGGTGATTCTATCTCCGCCCCTTCTGCTAGGAGGCACTGTATCTATTACAAAATATTTTAGGTCTGCATTATTGGAACTGTGTTTGTCTTTAAAATGACGCGCCACTGGATAAGTGTTGTCTTGATTGGTTATTGCGCGCAAATGTTGGAGAATTCTTTTGTGTACCTGTAGAACCGTGCTGCCAATATATTGTAAACCACATGGGCACTGCAATACATATACTGCAAATTCAGTTTTGCATGTTAGGAGTTTATTAATTTTAAACTCTCTATTGCTAAAGGGGGTCTTGTAAGTACTCATATTGATGCCATGTGTGCATGCCTTACATGTTTTGCATCTAAAAAAGCCTTTCCTTCTCTGCAACCAATTTCCACTCTCTTTTACCTCTGAGCTAGTCTTGACAATCTTATCTCTCGTGGTAGGTGCCCTCCTGTGTGTGATAGACACTCTTTGAGGAAGCAGGGACCCAATGATAGGATCACAAAGTACCATGGCCCAATTTTTCTGTATGATTTTTTGTATTTCCCTGTGTTGATTACTGTATCTCATGATCATACGAAAGGAATTGTCCGTTGGCACTTTTGTATCGCCCTGTTTTATTTTTAAGATTTCATTTCTGTTTTGTTCCATAGATTTATTAATGGCTCTATCAATATATATATATATATAATCTACTGGCGGTCGCCAGTAGATAGTTATAGTTACAACCTATTATCCATAGGAAATCCGCGACATTCTATTTGAAATAACTCTCTTGCCGGTTGACGTTTCTTCGCAAAATTTTCAAACTTTGTGGGGCGCTCCGGTCCGCTCCTACCCTGAAAGTCTCGGGGATTCGTCAAGCGGGGCCGAGGAAAAAGGGGGTCCCAAAACGCGTTTTCCCCATGCAATTTTCCATAGGAAACTTTAGACACGGCTACAGCCCGAACTGCTGAACGGAATTACACCAAATTTGGCAAAGAGGTAGTTCTTGGTTCAGAAAGAACCCTTTTGTTAAATGGTGTAAATCCGTTCAGTAGTTGCTGAGAAAATCAAAAGTAAAAAGATAGATATATCTAGGGCCGCGGATCCTCCCGAGCACGAGCTTTGTTAATTGGCTGTCAACACTCCAAATCAGGAAGTGTTGGCAGCCATTTTGTCCTCGGTAGAACCGAGGGACAGAAACAAGTGCGCAAAGCGCACAAAGGGGGCAGGGTAGAAACACCCTGACCCCCTAGGTCTGCTCAGGGGGTCCCACAAGGACCCCCTGGCCCAAAATGTTTTTTTTTAAATCGGCAGGATGCGCTCAGGGAGCGCGAATCCTGCCGAAAAAAAAATCGAAGCGCTGGTCTCTCGCGCTTCGATAGTTAATTGGCCCCGGGTGGTCCAAGTCCCGGGGGCATGCTGGGGAGTTAATTTTATGTGTGGGGGCCTCTAAGGGCCTCCAAGCCCCGGGGACCACCACCCCCGGGGCTTTATGTATAATGGTGCGGGAGGGCTCTGAGCCCTCCCGCAGCCCCGGGGACCACCACCTCCCGGGGCTTCTTTTTAAATTAAAAACCTGTGGGGGGCTCCAGCCCCCACACGCCCCGGGACCACCACCTCCCCGGGGCACTAAGAAAAATTAAAATGGGGGTCCGTTTTGGACCCCCAAGCCCCGGGGACCACCACCTCCCCGGGGCTTTCAAAATGTAGGGAGGGGGCCGCGCGGCCCCCCTCCTGGAGCCTGAGGTGGCCCTGGGGACCGCCACCCCCAGGGCCGGCTCTTGCAGTGTCCCGGGTGCCTACCCCCGGGACACTGCTGTTTGCAATGACAGGACGGGAGCCTCGCGGCTCCCGTCCTGTCATTGCAAACTGCTTGGATATTGGAAGAGAGGCAGGAAACCTGCTCTCTCTTCCAATATCCAAAGCTGATTGCTTTCCACATGGGGAGCAGCATGTTAGCTGCTCCCCATGTGTAGCAATGCCGGCTCCCGTAGGACACGGGGAGCCGGCGGGACTGTGGGGGTTTGGGGACCCCCACAGTCCCAAACGAGAGGCCAGGCCCCGGGGGATGGGGTCCCCGGGGCCATAAGTGCCACGGAGGGGGCCACGCAGCCCCCTCCCCAAAGGAAAAAAAAGGAAAAAAAAAAAAAAGTGCAAGGCCGGCCCCGGGGATGGGGTCCCGGGGCCTTAAATGGCATGAGGAGGGGGCCACGCAGCCCCCTCCAAATAAAAAAAAGAGGCCATGCCCCGGGGGATGGGGTCCCGGGGCCAATACAGGCCCAGGGAAGGGGGCAACGCGGCCCCTTCCCGTTTTTTTTTTAAATTTTAAAAGGGGGTAAGGCCCTGGGGGATGGGGTCCCCAGGGCCTAAAAATAGGAAAAAGGAAGGGGCCACACAGCCCCCTTCAGAGGGCGAAAAAACCGATTGGGCCCGTAGGCCCCGCCCCCTTCCTTCACCACTCTGCAAACGCGCCCCTGGCGCGTTTGCAGAGAGGGAACAATCCCCTTGAATACTGGGGTCCCTGAGGCCAACTAGCCCACCAGGAACCTCCAGTATGCGCCAGGGGCTGCCTTGCAGAGAGGTGTACAGAGGCCACGCCCTTTTTACACCTCTCTGCAACGCAGCTCTATGGCGCTTTTTGGAGGTATATGGTGGGCTAGTTGCACCCCAGGGACCCTCAGGATTCAAGGGAGTTAATTCCCCGACTTAAAACGCGCCACGGGGCGCGTTTGCACAGTCGTGAAGGGAGGGCGGGGCTTCAGGTGACATGTGTGCAAACAGGCCCCGTGGCGCGTTTTAAGATGGGGAATTAAATCCTCTTCAATCCTGAGGGTCCCTGGGGCCAACTAGCCCAACAGGTACGTCCAGAAAGCGCCACAGAGCTGCGTTGCAGAGAGGTGTAAAAGGGGTGTGGCCTCTGTACATGTCTCTGCAACGCAGCCCCTGGCGCATACTGGAGGTTCCTGGTGGGCTAGTTGGCCCGTAGGGACCCTCATGATTCAAGGGGACTTAATGCCCCAACTTAAAACGCGCCACGGGGCGCGTTTGCACAGATGTCACCTCAGGCCCCGCCCCTCCCTTCACCATTGTGCAAATATTCCTCTAAAATCAGCCGAAATCCGAATTCTGATTTACTCACCTGTTATCAGGAGAGACCTCAGTGCTGCATCTTTCAGCCCAGTACTGGTCCTGAAAAGTAATTTTAACCGTACTTACCAGTAACTTGAATTTCCTTCCATAGGCTAACATTGACTGGTTTCACTTGGAAATTCTTCTAAGTGTGGAGTTTTGGAACTTTAAAATATTCCTCTAAAATCAGCCGAAATACGAATTCCGATTTACTCACCTGTTATCAGGAGAGACCTCAGTGCTGCATCTTTCAGCCCAGTACTGATCCTCAAAAGTAATTTTAACCGTACTTACCGGTAACTTGAATTTCCTTCATAGGCTAACATTGACTGGTTTCACTTGGAAATTCTTCTAAGTGTGGAGTTTTGGAACTTTAAAATATTCATCTAAAATCAGCCGAAATACTAATTCCGATTTACTCACCTGTTATCAGGAGAGACCTCAGTGCTGCATCTTTCAGCCCAGTACTGATCCTCAAAAGTAATTTTAACCGTACTTACCAGTAACTTGAATTTCCTTCCATAGGATATCATTGCCTGCTTTTTGCTGAAAAAGTTTCTAAGTGTTGATTTTTGAAACATACAAATATTCCTCTAAAATCAGCCGAAATACGAATTCCGATTTACTCACCTGTTATAAGGAGAGACCTCAGTGCTGTATCTTTCAGCCCAGTACTGGTCCTGAAAAGTAATTTTAACCGTACTTACCAGTAACTTATATTTTCTTCCATAGGAATCCATTGTCTGGTTTTCAGCAGAAAAGTTTCAAAGTGTCGATTTTCACAAACTACAAATATTCCTTAAAAATCGCCTGTATGACTTAAACGCATTCTTTCAACTGTTTACAGGAGATGCACCAGTGCTGGATCCAGGATCCAACACTGAGTAAGAAAAAGTAACGATAACAGTTTTTACCTGCTAAGTGAATTTCCTTCCATAGGATAACATTGGTGATTCTATGAGAAAAGTTTCTAAGTGTCAACTTTTAAAATACAATAATATTCCTTAAAAATCACGACTGTAACCAAAACGCTTTTACTCAACTGTTTACAGGAGATGTACCAGGACTGAATCTAGGATCCAGTCCTGTGGTTAGAAAAGTAATCCATAAAGTAACTAATTGCATTTAACTAGAAATTCACATTGAGCTGAATGTTGCATTGTGTTTGAAAATGTGTTGCCCATTGCAACAACTGTAACTACTGTACTTAAAAGTCTATTGCCTATGTGCAAAGTATTTAAACTAAAGTAATTCATTCTGAGAAAGTATTTTTGTAATGTATAATGTAATTACAATGTAATTTAAAAATAAAATATGTAAAAGAAATTGTTTCTAAAAATGTAGTAAATCAGTATGAAAAAAATTAATATAAAAATTAATACATTTAAAAATTGTCATTTAAAAAACCTTTGAAATTCACTGAAAAAACCGTAGGTTTCAGGCACGTTATAGTTACAAATTAGCATTTTAAAAACCTTTGAAATTCACTGAAAAAACCATAGGTTTCAGACACGTTATAGTTAGAAATTAGCATTTAAAAAACCTTTGAAATTCACTGAAAAAACCATAGGTTTTAGGGACAGTTATAGTTAGTTGGACATTGCACTCGTACAAAACCCGTGAAATTCCCCCGTTATAGTTAGTTCAGCTAACTATAACTCGCGCCCCCGCAATGCACTGCTGATGACGTCACATATTACATCACTCATGACATGGTCAGTGACATCACTGATGACATCACTGATGACATCTCAAATGACATCACTGATGACATCATCCAGTGACTGTGTGTTTCTGTAAAGTTTAAATATTTTTAATATATATAGGGAAAGGCGTATTGACCCGTACAGTCAATAATACTTATGGTCACTCAGTACAGGACTATCATATGCACTCTTACTCCTATATAGACACTCAAACACCGCCACTCATCCATAGAGGTACTCACACACTTAGTCAGTCATGCAAATAATTAAACACACTGCCGTTTACTCACCTATACAGTTCTACACACACCAGCTCACTTAATCATACAAATACTAGCACATTGTTACGCTCTTATACAATCACTGATACAAGCACACACTCATCCATACAGCCACTATCACAATCACTCACTCTCGCTTATAGCTATTTATATACTCCAATACACATATATACTGCCTTTCACATATGTAGTTACTCACACATGTACCACTGGGACATACATTCACTCACTAACACACTCTTACACACACTTACCCACCCATACAGTCTATCACAGATGCACTCTTGAAACCATCCACCCAGTGAATCACCCACTCACACATCTATGCACAGTCGCACACACCCCATCCACACAAACACTCAGGCACCCATACAGATACTCATAGAACCAATCAATAACCCATATAGACACTCATGTAGCTATTCGCAAATCCATGCATCCACTTACACACCAACAGACGGATACAGACATTCACACAGTTTAGTCACTAACCCATGCATTCAGTAAGATACGTTTAATCACTCACTTGTAGAGTCAGTCACGCACGTACTAAATCATCCATTCAGACACTTATACACCCACTCATTCTTCAATACGCCTTTCCCTATATATATTAAACATATTTAAACTTTACAGAAACACAGTCACTGGATGATGTCATCAGTGATGTCATTTGAGATGTCATCAGTGATGTCATCAGTGATGTCACTGACCATGTCATGAGTGATGTAATATGTGACGTCATCAGCAGTGCATTGCGGGGCGCGAGTTATAGTTAGCTGAACTAACTATAACGGGGGAATTTCACGGGTTTTGTACGAGTGCAATGTCCAACTAACTATAACTGTCCCTAAAACCTATGGTTTTTTCAGTGAATTTCAAAGGTTTTTTAAATGCTAATTTCTAACTATAACGTGTCTGAAACCTATGGTTTTTTCAGTGAATATATATATATATATATATAGGTTTCTTATATTTCTAGCTGTCTACTTATGTCTTAATTGTCAAACATTTGAAGGAGTTCATTGACCGATAGTAACTTTGAAACTGGTGGGGAACATCACTCAAATTGCTCTCACCGAGCGCAGTAAGGAAGCCTGCTCTTCTTAAAAGGGTTTGCGGGGTTCTGCAAACCTTGCATTTTCCAGCACTGATTTTGAAATATATTTGTCAAAATCCATATATTTTATAAAGACCGCTCTAAAAGTAAACTTCTGCAAAATGTTAATATTCTCTAATCTTGCACAGTAACTTCATTCCTTCGCATCAGCAGCAAATCCTTCACCCCATCCCATCAGAAAACTGGGTGAAAAACCTAGGTGCACAGAGGCAGATGTTTGTGCCTCGAGATAAGCATTCCATGGCGGATCCAGGTGAACTACCTGAAAAAAATTCTATGAATCTTACTCTAGAGTAATTAACACCATCAGTTTAAAATACTTTGGTGGGAGATATAATGTTAAACATTTTTGTCGAACTACTTTATAGCCTAGCACACTGTGTGTGCCTGAAAATAAAGCGTTCAGAATGGCTGCTGCCAGAGTGCCGGTGAAATATGACACTGTGCTTCCAATATAAACCTGAGTGGACCTCAAAAATGACTAGTTGCCACCAATAATATCAGGTACTTTCATATGCCAGCCTGCAATGGGTCATGCTCAGACAACCTAGGATTCTTCTCCAGTATGCCACTATACCTCCTAACCTACCTGCTTGGTTATTGTTTATCTGTAGGTTGCTTATTATAATCCATTTTTCATTTCGTTGAATTATGTATTTACTCAAGTTGATTTTGCTGCCGCTCGAGTCCATTTTCGACTTGAGTGGCAGCCTTCTGACCACAAACACTCATGTCTACCCGCGTTAGAAAAATCTTACCTGAAGTCCTCCTAGCAACCTAGCTAGCCAACTTACCGTTATGGAGCCTTGCACGTGAAAACTTTTTGCCAAGCGGCGATTGGCGGAATTTGGCCAGAACTCTGCGTTACAAGAATAACACAGAGTTGCCAAATTCTGCCAGTTCCACGGGCGTAACCGAATATTCTGCTCTCCCCTAGAATTATGTTTTGTTATACCCCGTTGCAAAGCCATTTAAAGGCCTTTCTAACAGTTAATATTTTACAAATGTGCTAGTGTAATTAATATTTATAAGCCCATTCTTTTTTCGTGTAATGCCACTTTTTTCCTAACATTGCAACTCGCAGTGATGAAAAGAGGCATCTCTGTGTTTTAAGGCCTGACTACACCAACTAATTATTGTTGGAGCAGGAGGCATCTGCTTATAACATTTGGTGTGAGCCAATATTCCAGATTTACAATTCTCCATTGACACACTGTGTGATAGTTGCCAAATCTTGATCTTCCAGCTCTCTGTGCGGTAACTGCGCCTCCCCTAAGCCTTCCTCTTTAACTGCGCCGCCCTTTTTAACTCCACTGATGTGACGTGATAGAATTACTGAAATAATATCTGGGTGTTAGAAATATTGAAGCATTGTTGAGTTTGACTACTTGATTGGGAATTTAAGTTTGGGGGTAAGTATTGCATCCAGCGATCATTTTGGGCTTGCCATTCAAACAGAGCGGTTAGCACTCTAGCCAGTCAGTCAATAACTTTATTTCGGCCATTGCGGCCATAAAAGTGTCACATACATACAATACAACCACGATAACCAATCAATTATAAAACAGACCATATTAGCAAGGGCTTTTCCTTCTTGGGGTCCAGAATTCCTTAAGACACCACATAAGAAGGTGCCACAAAGGTACATGTGCATAGGGTATAGAGATTTAAGACCATCTTGCAAAGGAGGAGCATGAGATTAGTGAAGTCTGCCCATCCCCATATAAGTAAATAGAAACCCTGAAGGTGCCTGTGCCTAGAGTGCATAGGGGCTAGGGGTTCAGTGCAAAAAATTCAGCAGCAAGTTTGGTTCAATTGTCTTATACAGTAATAAGTTAAAAAGGGAAGGGATAAAACCAATTAAACTCAGAACCAGGAAGTGTGACTGCAAAAGTCTATGCCGCAGAAAATTGCGGCATGACCCGTCATGCAGTACAATCCGTGGTTTAATACAGTACTTGATTAATAAATAGATACATAGTTAAAATCAGTTAAAAAATGATAAGAACAAGGGAATTACGTCTGATGCATGGTCAAAGCATACCTTCTACTAATCCACATTTTGCCTAGAAATTTTGCAACTGCACATACAATTAACGTACTGGAATCAGATTTTAGAATACGTAGTGCGTCGCTATGACAACGAGTACCTAGCTGTTTGCAGATGGGAGCTAGCCACCTTGATCTCAAATTGTGGTACCTGGGACAGGCAAAGAGTATGTGACGGATGGACTCGCCTGCAAGAGAGCAGCCGGGGCAGGTCACAGACGCAGATGGATGCTTGGACCAGGAGGCAACAAAAGTGTTAAGAGATAGAGAACCAAATCTAAATTGCATAAAAAGTTTCCTATCCTGGGCATTTGTGACGACCTCCAAATACTCTAGCATTTTCTAGCACTGGTCATCTGCTCCTGGCCTGCTTGCTTAAGCGCGACCGTGGTGTGGGCTGACCAGCTCTCTTTGAGGCAACTGGGCCTCCCCAGAGCCTTCCTTTTTAACTGTGCTTCTCTTTTTAACTCCACTGATGTGCTGTGATAGAATTACTGAAATAATACCTGTGTGTTAGAAATTTTGAAACTTTGTTGAATTTGACTACTTGATTGGGAATTTAAGTTGGGGGAAAATATAGCATCCAGCGGCCATTGTGGGCTTGTCATTCAAAACAGAGCAGTTAGCGCTCTAGCATTTGCTGGCACTGGTGACCTGCTCCCGGCCTGCTTATTTAAGCACAGCCCTGGTGCCGACACGCCGCTGGTGCGCCAAAGACAAGCCCGCCTGTGCCTGTCCGCACCGGAACAGGACCAGGGGCCAGGAACGCTGCTCCACTGTCTGCAGGTAGGCTAACTTACTCAGCCCCGCAACTGCTCGTCTTCTGCTCTCCTACCCCAGAAGCCTGCTGCTCATCCGTAGAACTAGCCTCACCAGGGAGAAAATGCCCACACTGCACTTTATGACCACCCACCCCCACTCGGAGCTCAGAGCCCCAACCGACAGGCAGCTTGGGCATCCCAAGGACAATGTCAGGCATGAATCCAGCTCTAATAGTGTCAGGCATGAATCCAGCTCTAATTGCTTCCGGTTTTTCAATCTAAATTGCTGCTCGTTAGTTAAACACCAACTGGACATCTTTAGTTTTCTAATTAATCACAGTCCCGATGCTATCTTCCTAACTGAAACCTGGCTTAACGACGCATAGGTGCCAGACATTGTCATGGCACTGCCCTCAGATTATTGGATTCTCCGAGTTGATCGCTTAAGACAAAAAAGGAGGTGGCATTGCGATTATCTTTAAAGAACAATTTGCATGTAAAATAGACAAACTTATAATCTCTAACTGTGAAGCCCTACTCTTCTCGCTGTCCCCAGCTAAGAACTTCACCATGTCGGGAGCCCTAATCTATCGCCCATCTGGTTTTGCAGGTAACTGGAGAGCCAGTATTACCGAAATCCTTTCCCCATTCATCCTCCAATACGCCAATTTCACCAATTTTAGGTGATCTTAATATCCACTTTGAGAATACGGCCTGCAGAATTGCTTACTCTCTGATAGAGGACTTTATGGCCTTGGAATCCAGCTCATCAATAACTCTCCCACCCATGAAGTTGGACACATGCTGGATCCTATATTTACTGATCTGAGGACCATGCAGTTGCACCTTTCTACACCTTTGTTGTTGTCTGATCATTTTGCTGTTCCCTTTCCCTCTTCATAGACTCAGGGTCTCGGACTCGTGAGAGTCAGTCGGTCTCCACTGGTAAGAGTTGGTCAAAACTCAACGTCCCTGCTCCTAACTCTATTTTAGAATCTAACCGCCCTTTGCTGAGTAAGTCAGTTGAATTGGACATACACATCATAGACTCATGGCCCAGATGCCTTAATTTCCATCTCAAACAGGAAGCACAACAGAATCCTCCCCCCCCCCCCCCCCATATGGTAGAACGACTCCCTGTATGAAAATAAAGTTATGCAAACGCTTGGAAAGCGCATGGTGCAAAACATATAGCAAAGAGGATTAACAAAAGTGTAAGTTGGCTTTAAAGAACTATAAAAAAAAAGTTGTGCTGTCAGAGCCTCTTTTTACTCTGATAAAATAACATTGATCCAAAGCACTCTTTCAGGTAGTTCAAATTCTTTCTGACCCCGCTAATATAGTTCCAGTTAATCCCCTCCACCCCCCCCAACTTCAGTGTGATGAGTTAGCTGAATTTTTCTTCTCCGAAACATTTGAGGCAAGCACTTACGTAGCTCATTCCAGTGTGCCCAGTGCCTTGTGTTGGTTTCCTTCCATAGATATGCCTTCCTTCACGTCGCTTCTTGCGTCCATCAAATCGGGCTCTCCGCTGGACTCTTGTCCCCCTTCAGTGCTTGGCAAGCTTACCCATCCTGCCTTGGAGCAATTTACCCAACTTCTGAATGCATCTTTGGCATGGGGCATTGCTCCTAAACCCTGGAAATTTGCACTGGTCACCCCATTGCTGAAAAAGCCTAATCTTGACCCATTTACTTGGTCAAACTTTAGACCCATCCCTTTTGTCTACTCTGGCCAATGTGTTAGAAAAACACTCAAATCAGCAACTTACATCATACACGGAACTTAAAGGCCTACTTCACTCTTCACAATCAGGCTTTTGAGCTGGCCACAGCGCTGGCGCTGCCCTCCTTAGTTTTACTGAATACCTGAGGCATCAGTTAGCTACTGGTGGTGCTGCCGCAATGATCCTCTTAGATCTCAGTGTGGTATTTGACATGGTAAATCACACCACGCTCCTACTAAGATTAGGGGAAATGGGAGTAGAGGGCACAGCCCTGTCTTGTTTAAGATCCTTCCTGCAAGACCGCACCTTTCAGGTTCACACAAACCAATATAGGTAAAAGCTTCACTCTCTAGGTTCAAGGGGGTGGGGGTCCCCTAAGCCCACTTCTTTTCAATCTGTATGTAAGACCATTAGCAGAGATAGTTGAAAATTGGGGTCTCACACTTTTTTCATACGCAGATGACACCCAAATCATGGTATCCCTGCGTTCACAGGACAATCATAGTGCAGCAGCTCTAAACACTTGTCTCTCTCAAGTCTAGTCATCGATGAATGCTAACTCTCTAAAACTAAATGGGCACAAGACAGAGGTCTTGCTGGTGGGCATTCTCCCCAACCTCTGGGAACCTCATTTGTGGCCCACAACCACGGGCAATACTCCCACTCCAGTACTGGTAGTGAAAAACGTAGGAGTCTGGCTTGATAAGCTTTCCATGAGCCATCAGATCTACAAGCTGAGGGCCACTTGTTTTGGCATCCTTAAATGGCTCAGGAAAATCCTTGTCTGTCTCCCGACCTCAGCCCAAAGAACTGTAGTCTAGGTCCTGGTCATCTCTAGACTGGAATATGGTAATATCCTCTACCTGGGCGTTTCGAAAGCTCTTCTCAAATGCCTCCAGATTGTACAAAACGCTGCTGCACGACTTCTGCTCCACCTCCCTAAATTCACCCCTACAGGCAGTATGCTTCTTGATCTTCACTGGTTGCCAGTTGAACGGTGTGTTCCATTTAAAGCTTTATGCTACATGCATAAATGCCTATCCAACACTGGGCCCTTGTACCTTAGATCTTTGGTGTCCTTGTATTCACCCACATGCTCGTTGCGCTCAAGCCATCTTGACTTGCCCGTGATTTCCAGAGTCAGAAAATCCCACCAAGGAGGCCGTGTGTTCTCTTACCTGTGTCCTAAGCTCTGGAACGCTTTGCCACTGACGCCGAGAGTGTGACGCTCGCTCTCAGCCTTTCGCACGTTGCATAAAACCTGGCTGCTCCAACCGCTTTCAATTTACTTAAACTTCTTAACCTTTGAACAGTATTCTGGTCTGACCCATGTTTTCGGGATGAGCCTAGTGCTGGGAAACCTTTTTTAGGTAGCCATGCACTTTATAAATCGTTTATAATAATAATAATGATAATAATCTTCCACCACTACTAAAATGCAAGGTGGGAGCTCCATCAAGTATAAATAGTAAATTAATCCAATGCCGCCTTCTACAGCCAAATGTGATGGCGACAATAAATGTCCAGTGTGTTTTGTATAGTGTCTATACTCACTATCTTGTTTCAAAGCACTGCGAATATTGGCAGGTAAGGAGACTGAGACTAAAGTCTAAACTAAATAATTCATTCAGGATCAGGGCTTCAAAAAATAAAGTGATGGATGCAATTCTTGAATTAATCTCAGCCCCTGGCAGTTCGGACTGGACTGTTCCCATTGGAGCAGGGTCAAGACTGATTTGTATATAGCTGGGAACAAACTGAGGTGGCATTGTGGGCAAAATAAGGATGTAGTGGGACGCAGCCGCGAGTTATTTTCAGTGGCTGAGATTAGTTTAAGCATTCCATCCATCACTTTTTGTATACTTTAGTCCTTCAGGATTGGTGCAAGTGGAGAAGGGGTAAGAACCAGATCTTCTGCTTCCACATCCTGTAGTTTTGAAGCTGTAAAACATCTCGCACACCCATAGCAACAAATAAATTACAAAAATAACGGGACAGGTTTTACTGCTTTTCTGGACACTGACTGTAAACCTGCTGGTTAGCTTCAGGAAGTTGGAATTTCTAAAATAATTTACTTTGTAGAACATTCAAGGCTTTTTTTTTTTTTTTTTTTAACCCTACATGATTTTCTATTGCTGAGACCATGAGGGCATAGTTAACAGACGCCCAAACCGGCTACCCAATAAGATTGCCAACACACTTAAGTAATCTGTTTCTTAGCAGAATAAGAAAAGGCAAGAAGGGGTATCTGAAAGTAGGACAATCCCATCCTAAATTTAAGCTTAATTAGCATATGCCCTGAAAGCCCTCTGCGGATTCCTACTATAGTTGAGGATAAAATGAGATTTCTATACATCATCTGCAAAGTCTATTGGATCAAAGGTTTGGGCTCCTAATACATCTAACAAGAATCCTTCGGCCATCCGGCTCGTAGTTGACAATCCTTCAGATGCCAGAAAAATATGGAGGCAGCTCAGTGGACATTCTGGGTCCCAGACTGTGGCCTTCTTCGAGCTTCAACTGAGTGTAGCCTCATCTAAAATAGTGAACAATAAATAACAAAGATGGGTTTTTATCTCCCAATGATTGGAGTCTTAACTACTATCATTTCATCTTGTGGTTCTAAGCCTCTCAACCAAATATAGAAGCGTCAAGGAACGGCTTTCTGGTGACTTATGGTGTTTTATACGATCTCACACATAAATAAGATATGGCTGTGGCCAAGAATGTGCCCAAAATATTTCACACTAAGTGGACATGTCATTGTTAACGGTCTCTGGTATTCGGATTTCAGACAAGGCCTCTGTGAGGCCCATTTGCTTTCTTGTGACCTTCTGTTTCAAGGTCAGCAGTCCATCTAGTCTCGGTAGAGCATCCGTATAGACCAGAAAGACGGGCCTAGTACCTTGGCCAGACCTTAATTTATCTAAGTTCTTGCAGTACTACAAATAGCCATTGCTGCCTTTCTGTGGCCGCCATTTTGTTAGGAAGGGCTTTATAAACGTTACAGGTTGATGCCCTTAACAAAGATAGTGCTGCAGAATGAATTTGAACTCTCTTTCCTGCCTTGTGATTGCGGATGATTGAAATGAATCCGATCGACTGGTCTCAAATATTAAGATGTCTCTCTGCCAGGTTCTTGTCTTTGCACCTATAGAAGGTTCCTAGCTTCTCCCATCAAGTTGTTGTCTACAACTTGTAAATTTATGTTGAGGCACAGAGACCCTAACAGCTTGTTGTTCAGTGCCCTTTTCCTGCGTTCTTTCTATGCACCTCTGGAAATGATATCTTGTTTATGCTCCAGCCTTCCTCATATGTTCCTTTGTCACTTACCTCCTTTATAGCACATGGGCAGGAAAAAAAGTGAAAGCTGTGATGTGTTAAGCAGCTTAAATGAGCAGTTCCTTCACAATAGTAAAGCCAGATAAATGCAGTGCGTCTTGGTCCTAACTGTGATGGGGTCAGCCGCAGAGACCAGCACCCGGATCAATTCATGATAATTCTATGGCCCTATTTATTTCCGTGTGTTGTCAAGGCAGCCATGACAGGCGATCAAACCCTTCATAGAAACAATGAAGCCAGAGTGAAATTGAAGCATCCGCACGGGCTCGACTGTCGTCTAGCATTACTGCCGTAGCCACCATCCTAATTCGGGGCACCAGAAGCTCTGAGACCCCCGGCCTGGAATCCAGGGCCTCTCTTCCCCTCCTCAGAGCCTTGGAAGCCGCAGAGCTGCACTCCGCTGATCGAGGGAGCCTCGGTCCCTTCTATAATGGGAAGCTGACAGATAAATATTTAAAGCTTCGGCATCAAAGTGCCCTGCGATCGCCTTTAGAGGGTTGTTCCCTCTGCAGAGTCCCAATAGTGCTGGCGTTTTCACAAGGGGAGAGTTGGGATTACTTTGTGCTGGATGTGGGGAAAAAAATACTCCAAAGCCTACAAGACGGGCGGAGTGAGGATGGGCAGAGCCATGAGGATGGAGTGTTGAAAAGCAGAGTCGATAACACTAAACCCATTTATTTTCGTGGTTTTGCACAGCGCGAACATGGAGTTGGTGTGTTACAATGTTTTGCAGTAGAAACGAGTTATTTGTTTGAATGTAACAAGGAGTGTGGGTGTAATTTGCTTTCGCGCAATTTTACAAAATAACTGAGAAAATACGCAAAATGCAAATCTGTCATTTCATGCTATATTTTAGCGAGATGTGCTTCATCGTGTCAATTTTGGGCTCGAGGATGCATTTAAACAAGAGCGCCGCAAACAACTGTCGCTCATGTTTTTGTTCCGCATGTTTGCGGTAAATTTTTACCTCGTATTGCGCCATTCGCTGTACATTTTAGCTGTGAAGGGCCCGTAGTTACGTGGAGTGCCGTAATGGTAGAAGTCCATGAATTTAGCTTAGCGCAAAAGTCTGAGAATTAAGCCAGCTTAATTTACATTTCTCCCAGACCTAATAACAAATCAACATAGCAGCAGAAGCAGGCACAGTGAATTGTGGGTAAAGCAGATACCCACCATTCGGAATGTACAAGCAGGTTACATAAAAAAGAATAAATCAGAGGCGGCTCCTCCGCTAAGGCGGAGGAGCGTCGCCCCACTGCTCTCAGAGCAGTGGAAAAAGGAAAAATAAAATGATAACATCGTTATTATTTTATTTTTCGTAGCTACGGGGCTGGGTTAGGGCGGGTGGGGGTGATGTCACAGCCTGGGAGGAGGAGTGGTTTGTGCACATTAAGTGCGCATGACGGTTTGGCCGGCCGTCTTGGGCCGGCCAAATAGTCATGCTCACTTGGCATGTTCTCCACCGGGCTGTAATACACAGCCTGAGTGGAGAACATGCAGGCTCCCAGTCCCCGTCTGAGCGCCGAACCACAGTGCTCAGACCAATCACAACGCTGCTAACAGCAGCGTTGTCATCAGCTTAGGGGTGCCTGTGTGCTTCCTGCTTCCAGGACTCGCCAGAAAGAGAAGCAACGACGGAGAAGAGACAGCGGCTGTGAAGAGGCAAGTGGTTTTTTTTTTTTTACCACCCCCACGCACCTCGCCACCTCCATTCCCTGCCACTCCCATTCCCTGCCTGCCGCCAGTGGAATAAATCACCGGTATATACGTGATGCACTGTGTTAAATCAGTGAAGTGATCTTTTTCAAGGTACGAAGGTAAGCACCAGGAGAATAAATCGTAAAATTAATAGATAGAAAAGCTGGAGCATTCATGAGGAACTGCAGCATTCTTGAGGGAGTTTGGAATAAAGAGTAAGAGAGGAGGTACCGAGGACAGAAGCAGAAAAGGGAGTGGGAGAGCCTCAAACGTCGTATCAAATGTTCAGGGTAAAAGTTATAAAGATTGATGAGAGATGAGAAGAGTGTATAGCAAGCAGTCACTATAGGAGGAGAATTCAAGGGCACCATGCAGAGGATTAGGGCACAGAGGGAGTTGAATGAGAAAACGAGATTAGTCGGGAACTGATTCAAAGTATCTTTGGTACAGGAGGAGTTGGTTAACTGGTCTTCCACCACGCATACGTTTTTTTTTTTTTTTTTTTCTTTCACGGAGTCTGCCGCTACGGAATTGGTAAGGAGATATTCTGACTTATTTTATTCGTAACAAACATACAGCAGTTCAACATTGCTTTGGGGTTAAGGCATCAGGTCTAGAAAGAGGTGTGGTGCAGCGGCCAGGGCGGCTGATGCTGGAACACGGGGGCTCGCGGTTCGATCCCCGACACCGGCGGCAGGTCAGCCCAGCACCATGTGACTCTGGGCAATAGCTTGCTTAATCTTCCCGACGTCCCCCAGCGCCTTGACGCCTTCGGGTAATTGTTTTCACTTTACAAATACTGGATTTACTAGTCGTCTATGTATTTGATAATCTTCAGAGTATGATAAACTGGTAATAGAACAGAGGTGTGTAATGCCCTTGCTGCAGGGATCCATGTGTAATCTCCGGTCACAAGTTTCGCCCATAATAAAATTTGTTTAAGACTTTTGCAAAGCATTGAGACTGAACTGCAGGCCATAGGTTTGTATTCTGTGTAAGATGGCTCAGCGAATGTGCTTGTTACAGACACCCTAGTGTAACATACTGGTGACGAGTTCCAGTCATGGGAAGATAGGTATGTGCACTCTACATGTAAACTACAAGGCAAATATTTGAGATCATGCAGGTTTTAATTCAATATTTTCTTCTTCAGAGGTTCATAAAAAGCGCTCCATTAGATGGTAAATTGGTTAATAATTAAGTCCCACAAATGATTCAGTTGGATTTTGTGCTATATTAACAGTAATTTCAGTCAAATTACATGCATAATTCTACGTATGTTCTGTGTACACAGAGATTGAGGAAGAAAACCTTAATCTTGGTGCATCTTTTTGCCAGCTTGTGAAATGGCTTGCAGAGTTTTTGTTCAAGCTGGTGGATTTCCAAGTCTGTGGAGAGGTGTGGCACAGAGTCCAACTGGGCTGTGTTTGACTTTAGGCCTCGCCTCCCACTCGGGACACAACCCGGAGAAAGTGAAATGCTGATTGCCCTTCAGTGAGAAATGTGTAGCTGGGCACTGATGTGGGAAAAGGCCTCCAGTCCCTGCTACCCAGTGGCCTTCAAGCTTTTTAATGCTGTGCCCTCTCCCCCCCCCCCCCACCCCCAGGGGGGGGAAAATCATTGTGTCCCCCCTCAGATTTATTCACAATTATTCTATTAAACTGGCAATTTTAAATATGTCTAGATTTATTTAAACATTGCAGTTAATTTCTGTTGCTGTTTTAAAAATGCAATCAAATACATGATTGCCAAACCTACTATTCTGGTCAGGCAGGTCTTACTAAGCTGTAAAAGTATCCACACTGTGATTATTAGAAATGGGGATGGGGGTTTTGAAGAATATTTGGTGTCCTTTCCCTTTTGACACCTTCTCCCAACCAGGATATTAATGACAAAAGATGTTAGCGATGGCCCATTTTTTTCACCTGAAAACAAAGCACCGTTATCAGCATAATGCTTCTTTTGACCGCAGCCTTGTGCCACCTGGGGTATCACTTGAGGCCCTCCAGGGAGGCCCACCCCTCAGTTTGAAGACCCCCTGCTGCAACCCAATGCATCACGCAGGCTGCTCTATTCGGTACTTATACTGAATGTCCTATGACGTCGCTGCATCTATCCACCATTGGAATGGATTATTGGGCTGTCCCACAACCAATGACCGGAACTGAAATCTGGCAGGTTCCCACCTTGTGCCAGCACTGAATCACTTAAATCCCTGTGTCCTTACCTTTCTCCTTTATCTTCTTGCTGCTTGGGGTTTGTCTACTTTTCTGCCATTGTTCTTGCGTACCATTGCTGTAGGCTGGCCAGGCAGAGATTCTTCCCATTGCTCGTGACTTTGCTAGTCAGTCTTCCTGTGGTCTGACACTGGGTCCTTTTGGCATTTGTTACCTGTTTGAAGGCCCTTAAGATGGTCACGTTGAATCATTAGAAAAGGTTCAATGAACAGGATTAAGTACAAGAATGAACAACTGTTCACGAAGATGCACACAGTCATTTGGAGGGCTGTGCCTTTCATAAAAATGAGTCCCAAAGAGATTTAGAAAGGGAGCTTGTTCTACCTCACATCAGTAGTTTGGCTCATCGATGTGCAGGTCTCATCGATGTGCAGGTTTAGGCAAGAGATGAGTACTCCACTGAGCGGAGCCAAGACGCGATTAGCAAAGTTTCAAGCCATTGGCTGAGTGGGGCTTATTGCAGAATACCAATCGTTGAAAAGGGCAGACACAAAGCCCACTCACTGCATATTGTTACTAATTTGTCTGTTTAACAGCTCTGCCCTCAGAACCAAGATCTAATAATAAAATAAGTTCAGTAGATGGTGGCATCTGGAGACGTTTCCACCGCCTTTTTCCCTGCAAAGCAATACGTGGATGTGAGTAAAAAAGAAAAGTAATGGATTAAATATTTACATTGCCGCTATTACAGCCCACAAGCCAATGTTTAGGGAGTCACTGGAAGTTGTTGTGCTGCTAGATATTATTACAGAGCATGTTTCTTTTGTCTTTAGACAGGAAAGGGGTGGGGACATCCACTCAATCTCTGAAGTGCACTGTGTGTATGCAACAAGGAAAGCAACAGTTGAGATCCTGACATTTGACCAGATTCTGTGATCCTAAGTTAACCACTTTAACCCACTGTGTTGTTTCATTTCCATTGACCAGTATGTTCTGGAGTACCCTCATTTCAGCGCTACACTATGCACATTCTCAATAGTATACTGTGCTGCTCCACAAATAAGAATGATGTTGACCATTGTACTGTGCACATAAAAGATAGTTCTCCTGGTTTTCTCATGGCGTCGTCGTCAGGCATGGGGTGTTCTTGAACGTTTCCAAGTTCATCTTTTAAAAAACGCTACTTTTAATAAATGACGCTCAGTGTAGTGATTTTAATGTAATGTACTTTTTAATTTTAAAGATTTGCTATGTTTTTACATGCTGTCTGCTAAATTAGTTACATGCTGAATCTTTTGTAGACCCAGTTCGTACTTTGACATTGGTTTTGAACAGTGCTTAATTTGTAAAAAGGAAAAAAAAAGTAACTGCCAGGACTCTCGTCAGGAGGCCACTGCAGCTTGCACCACTCATTGCCGCTGTCATGCGGCCAATGATAGTAACAACACAGCTACTAACCTTCCCACTCCTGCAAGTGTGACAATTGGAACTATTTCAAGCCCCTAAAGCTATAAGTATGACTTGGGTGCCAGGAAATAGTCAATTCTAATGTATGCAGAATTAATAATGAACTGTTGTTGTGGTCATCTCTAAATTAGCCAGACACCGCCACCTTGTGGCAGACTGTCACAAGCTCCGGTGCTGACAATTAAGTGCCAGTGCCGAGCACCGGAAACCACCGGTTCAAATTAAGCACTGGTTTTTAATTCGGTGGAACACCCTCGCCAGGCGTTTAATAAGTGCCACATTTTGCTGGAAATTTTACGAACTTCTGGTAATTACTTATCTGCCCTTCAGGGCACAAGTCGAAGGTACACGTGGGTAGATGGCATCTGCCCACTCTTTTTACAGGGTGGACGCCGTCTATTCTGTCAAGAAGTTGGGTCCCACAGAAACATGCTAAACTTGTCCCAGTGTAATTTTCAGACACCGGGACACGTTCAGTAGCGCCTGCACGTTGTCTGCTTATTTCGGAGCAGCAAGGTGCAGGCGGGGAAGGGACTTTTCCAGCTGGGCCCATAACAAAGGCCAAAGTTATGGGGCCATCAGGCCTCCTTTTGTTGGAGTATCCAGGCTGGGAGCTATCAGGAGCTACCTCCCAAATGAAATGGAGGGGAAACAAAGGCACACAGCTAATCACTTAACAGGTACTTAAGAGAGCCATGCTTTTGGCTTTGTTCAGTCCTTGTATATAAGAGATATTCCAGCACTGTAAGTATGTCAGATGTGTTGGTCTGTTTGAAGTATTTGCACAAATACCAATTTGAATACCACTATTTTGTTTCATTTCTTTTATAGTGCTATTCATCCCAATGCAGAGTGTCTGAGAGCTTTACATCACACATACACATTGACAATAAATCATATAAGTGTTCGAAATCAATGTACAGGATGTGTTACATATGAAAGTGCGGGTTAGAAGGTGTAGTAGTCATATGTCTGTCATAGCTCAATGTGCTATATTAGAAGGATTACAATTTATGAACTGCTAGTAACAAAAGGATCTCTGTTAAAAGCAGTAACCCACTTACCCATTTCCATAAAATAAAAAAAATCTGTCATCTGCTTGTTACATGCTGTGCTTTGCAGGAGACCTATTAACTCTCTACTTTGATTCAAAACTGGGACAGACAAAATACAGATCTCGCCAACAAATACGTTAACCTCTAGCGATACCGTACCATTATTTTTTCCCGAGATTTACTGAGCACACAAAGATCTCTGTAGCAGGTGCCTTGACCAATTAACCCCAAAAGATATTTTGAAATGCAGGCTTTGCAATCAGTTAAGCTGAGCAGATTTACTGCCATGTTTCTCCTTGTTGCCAATTTCTTTGTGGCAGGGTTTAAAAAAATTGAGTATATAAGTTGAGGCCCAGATTTTGTGTGATGGTTGCATCACTTTTTTGGCACAACTCCGATGCAAAATCGAATTTGTAAAACATTGTAATGCGCTCAAATTTGCACATAATAGATCTGTTAAGCATATGTGTGATTGATGTCTTAAGATCTGATGTCACTTCTTGTGACCTCACTTTGTGTGAGGTCATGAATTTTGATGCCAAGCGATTTCACGCGCCGTGATGTCATGCACTATGATATCACGCGCCGTGATGTCACTTGCATACTGCCTAACTTGGTTAGTCCTCACCCCACTTCTTTTCTTAGGACTTGTGCCCTGCTGCTCTTTATATGTGGGTGGTGTAATAGCTAAATTGTTTTATATTTTATAACAAGTATTGCAGTCAGATTTTTGTAATGCATCATCTAGCGTATTTTTGTCACGTTGCTGGCGCTGGGAAGAACATTAAAGTCAACGAACTTTTTTAGTCTTCTTTCAACTTCACAGTGCTAACGTCGTGTTGCCATTTCGGTGTGTGGTCACTAGATGGCGCTGTGGCCATTCCTACATTCAAGTGAGCGAAAAGTCCCTTCAGATTACATGCCCTGCACCCACATCCGTGCCAGGCAGCGACAGGCTCAGATTGATCCAGATGCTGCGAAATTTTGTTTTATTTTGTCGTTTTGCTATTTTATGCCCACAATAAATGGGACACAGTGTAGGGTGATATTGTTTGCGCAGGCGCAGTGCTGCTGGAGACAAACTCCACTTGTTTTCAGGCACGCTTGCTTGCAGCCTGATGGCTGCTTCAGGCCATGTGTCGGCAGGCCTCCCGGTGGACTGAATGGGTCTTCCCCGGGCTCGGGCTCTGCTGAGACGCTGACAGACGAGCCGCAGCTGTTTATTGCAACCGTGTTCTCCGGCGTTGTGTATTGTCTGCACAGCCCCCTCCTACTGGGGAGAGAGAGAGAGAGAGAGAGGTGTACATCCGGGCAATCACCGGATTGTGGACTAGTGCAGACACAGCCCCTGCAGGTTTTAACGTTGGTCAACAGAGCGCCTCTGGAATGTGCTGGCAGTCAAGCCGCTGCACGCCTCTGCTTTGCTTGCATCTACGGGGTGTTTATGCCCTGCCTTGCGTTAGACACGCTTTGCTGGTTCTTCATACATGGTTTATTTACAGCACTGCCCTTACTAGACATTCATCACGTAATCTCCCATATGAACGTTTACTGCGCCCGTGTGTGTCCATATATGTATCGCCCCTTCTGTCTATAGAGCACGCCTTCAGGGTTCAACACTAGCATACATGCGCAACGTTTGCGAGAAGAGGGAGCTTTTGAAAAACAAACCAGGAGAATTTATTTTTCCCACTGACTTGCATTGAAGGATCAATTCTAGGTGAGAGAAAGCTGAAATAAAGCCCCTTCGTTTTTAAAAATCCGGATTCTCCCGCCTGAATCGGGTGTGGCGGCATATATGTACTAGGCACAAATATCTGTGATCGAGGATAGAAAGGGAACCCTATCATTTCCAGCGTATTTTGGAAGGGGAGCCAGAGGTTACCTTACTTTTTAAAATGTATCTAAAAAAATGGGGGAAAACAGTGCATTTATTCAGAAGAATGTATATCAAATACATTGGTTACAGATCAAGAGTTTACAGGCAGTCCTTAATGAAAACGAATTAAATATTCTACTCCAAGTACGCAAAGAAACAGAAGCAGGCCGGGAAGACATTGTTCTACGGCTAGATGAGTTTTCACAGTGTTAATTTGGTATATAAACCACCGTAGCCAGGGTTTCTTTCAGTGTAAAGTACCATAGCCAGAGCTGTTTCACAATTCCTTGGTATGTAAAGCAGAATAATAGTAAGACCAGCATTAGACCAAGATGTGACTCACCACAGCCAGACCAAAACTTTTTATTTCTGTAGTTTGTAAAGTGCCATTGCCTGGTCACTTTTCAGAGTTCCAATATGTAAAATACAGATCCTGACCAGTTTCCAGTATGTAATCTACCATTAGCAGGCAATTTCCTACAGTGCCCTGTAGGTAGCCAGTTTCATTAGTGCCCCTGTTTGTAAAGCACCCTATGTGAGCCATTTTTCCCTGTTCCCGTACCTGAAGTACAATGGCAATCCCTTATTGCTCCAGTATGCAAAGCACCATTGTTTCCTACTTTGCATGTGGAATAGTCAAACCAGTTTTTCCTCAGTATGTAGAGCACTATTTCCTAGGATAATATCATAGCAGGTCTCAAATCAGAAAAATGTTACCGGAACCTGCAGGTCTAGTGACTTGGATACCCGACCTAACTGTAAGTCACTTGACCAATAAACGCACCTCAAATTGTGTGATCTTACGCAAATATTTTATTTAACCGAGTTGTGTTTTCTTCATTATCACACGCAAGAGCACCTTTAAATATGGGAGTTCAGCATGTCAGCTGTACAAAAAAACACTTTGGTTTGATTTAATAGATAGACTAAACCGTTGCTCCACGTATGGTAAAAATCTAGCCCACCTACCTATAGGGTACACCTGATCCCTGACTTGCCTCTTTGTTCACTAATAGCATTGTCATCATGGTAGGGGCAGGAATGTTTCTCAGTTCATATTCTAAAACTTTCACTTTTAATAACTATATTACTAAAGCATGACCTGATAACGCACTGTCATTTACAGACAGACATTTTCCATTGAAATGGCCACAAACGTTCCCACTAACATGCAGTTTTACTGATACAACTATATAGCCTACAGACAATAATATGTGGAAACTGCCTTTTAGCAAATATTTATCATTTGCACATCACCAAGGATTCTGATTTGTTTTGATGCTATTAAAATCTTTTTTTTCATCTCACTTTAGAATTATGAAAGTGCTTTCCTAACTACTGAAATATATCTTGAAATATTTGTACAGTTCATTTACAAGCTATTTAAATGTTGTGTACCCAGCGCAACTGTCAGATAGTTCAATTTATAAAATCCTCTTAACTTTCCAGTCCGAGAAAGAAAAGTAAACGCCAATCTCCAGGATAAAATGAGCAGCAATTTGGTGACTGGCCAAGATGGCGGATGCACACTAGTGGTGCTCCCGGTCTTCCTCTCCATCTGCAATTGCCAGGGCTGCCTCTTGCAGCTCACCGCTGGACACCTGTGAATCCCGCCACAAGGCAATTCGCACTCAGCGGCACTGTCACCCGGACGCGGCCGCACTGATCGCCCATGGCTAAGCACTGTGAGTGGAGAGTCCCTTCCTGCTCCTCAATCCCAACGAGGGATCCTCTGATCCCCGGCATCTCCACAAGTGGCCTCAGCCCCACGAGGCAGCTTTCTCTGACCCACCTGGAGTACTGCTGTGGCCGGACCGCCCAATGAACCCCAGGAGACGCTGCCCAGGCGCTGACTCATTCGCAGACTGCCGGACCTCCGGGGCGGCATGTGTGTGCCTGATTGGACATGTCGACTGTCACGGAGCCCACCACACCTTGGCAGGGAAGGCCCTTGTGACCACGTGGCAGCCCCGGGGGGTGGGGGGAGGCATAGGGCGGACGGAGGCCCAGATGTGTCGGGGACCTGACCCAGCAGCTGGACGCTCTGGCCCCCTGGGGGCTGTCAGCTCCGCATCTATCCCCTACTCCTTGACACACAAGCACACCAGACCTGCCCTGGTAGCGGGCGATCCAGGAAACTCAGACCAGGTGCCCAGCCCTGGCAATATAGGAGAGACCTCCGCCTGGAAACGGGTAGACTGAACCGGGTGGAGGTGCCCAGCAAACCCTAAGCGAAATGAGCCCTAGAGGTAACTTTGATCACTCCCAGTGGCCCTGGGCAAGAAGGAGGGGAATCTAGGGCCCTTCGTGGCTCCTTAATGCATGGCATCTTAAAAAGAAGGAATGCAGAAATCTTCTCGACACGGAACTAGAGAACTGCCTGAATCCTTGGCATCTTGGACTCCCTGGGTACACTTTGGATGACCTGTAAGGCCACCCTCTGGGGTATTTGCCACAAGACTGAGATAGTAAAAGCCTGCTCCATGGCAGCTCTCGAATTCTAGATCTTGAACAAGGTACCTGTGGCCTGACAGAGGCTCTGGGCCGCCAACTGACTCTGGCAAAAACATCACTCCGTCAAACAGCTCTGGAAGAGGCGCGCCATTGTTGGAGACCCTCCAAACAAAAAGTCTACAAACACAGTGACAAATCAGGGAAACTGTTGCACTGGTTGGCCACCAGAGACACAACCTCCTTCATCATCCCAGAAATACTAGAAAACTAGAACCTCCTAGTGCAGAAATCCACTGCCATAACGGTAGGTTATGCCGCACACTTTAAACTCATGCACGCAGGGAGCACTCAGCATACAAAACACATCCTATCCTTGAGGATATACCTCTAAACACACTTCCCCTGGTGGACTGACTAGATCTAGACAACCAATACACGGAAGGGGAGGTTAACAAAGCGATACAGGGATTACATTTGGATAAGACACCAGGACCTGACTGGTTCCCAACAGAATATTACTGCAAATATGCCACACTACGCACCCCTCACCCTCTATACAAAAGCGTTCGACAGAGGCCACTCCCCCTCCACCTGTTCCTCCCCCCCCCCCACACCCTCCCCTCCCCAAAATGGATATGGCCACTATCATGGTACCAAGCCTACCCGCCAACCACTGTGCATCCTATAAGCCCATCTTGCTGAGCAGTACAGAGGTAAAATTCCTCAGCAACCTCCTAGCCAACAGACTTCGACCAGTCCTACACAAACTGATTCACCCAGACCAATGCAGATTCATGCCGGGACGCAGTACACGCCACTGCAGACGCCAGGTCCATGTGGCCATTGCTCGCATTAGGGAGATCGATGATCCGCTACCCCTACTTTCTTGACTTTGAAAAAGCCCTTGACACAGTAGATTAGTCCTTCTTGTTCAAGGTCTTAAGGAAAATGGGACTGGGCCCCAGGATTCTTAGGTATATAGGGTTGCTATACTCCAGACTAAGGGCACGAGCGCTGGTCATTGGAGCACTATCAGACTCCTTTCCATCTTTAGGGGCACCCGGCAGGGATGCCCGCTATCGCCACTCCTCTTTGCCCTCGTGATTGAACCACTGTCCCGGCTAATACGCTGCGATGCCCAGGTGTGAGGATGGGGATGGGTAGACTGCACAGAAGACCAGATTTTCCTTTACGCAGACAACATCCATCTATTCCTCTCACACCCCCGGACCTCAGGCCTGAGATGCATGGAAATACTGGAGCTCTATGCAATGGGCCATCCTCAATAAATCGCTGCTTTTCCCGCTCCAAGGAGGTCTCCTGGCCCACCTCCATACCTATACAGAACATAGCTTGAGAATACACATTTCCAAAGACCCCGATGAGACCCGGGAGCTTAACCATACCTCTCTAACGAAATGTGTGGAAGTAGACCTGCAACTATGGGAATCATTCCCTTTGCAATTATTAGGAAAAGTTGCCCTATTTAAAATGATGATCCTCCCCCGCTATCTCTACATATTCCAAAACTTTCCCCTCCTCATTCCACATAGCTGGTTTCGGAAACTGGCAACCATGATCCTCTCCTTCTTATGGTCCAGCCTCTTGCTACATATTGTCTGTGACAAACTTAGGAAGTCAGCTTATGAAGGGTATGACAGAGCTCTATTTTCACTATAGAGCGGCACACCTGCTGGTTGTTAGCAAGTGGCTGACGGGTGAGTGGGCCGACCCGGCCTACTGGGCCGAACTCCTGCTCCTGAGTCTGGAACGACTGATGGGGAATCTTGTATCTCTCCTCCCACCAAATCTTCCTGATGCGGCTAAAGTGGTCTTCGAGTGCTGGCGGGGAGCGTCGAAGGACTTCGGATGGGAGAAAACCCTGACCCAGCAAACCCCGCTGTGGCGGTGCTGACGACTTAAGCATACAGCACAACTTCAAGGCTTTTTCCAAGTGGGACATGATCAGCATCACGGTTTTGAGAGATGTCTGGGTGGGGAATATGATCCACTCATTCCAAGAGCTACACACTGAATTCTCGCTGTCCAAAGCACAATTGCATAAATATCTCCAACTGCAACACGCCCTACATACACTTAAATCCCTGCTAACAGACCTCTCCGAACATAGCCCACTAAAAGCTAAACTCCTGATGGGTATACTGAGATGAGGGGGTTTCCCAAATTAATCGCACTCTGGTGATAAATGCACCCATTTCCCAGCACTGAAACAGAAATGGGAGGAGTGGATTGGACAGCTGGAGGAGATGGACTGGACCATGGCAAGCCTGGCACCCCGGGAGATCGTGATTTTCTCGAGGCTCAGGCTCATACAGCTTAACTACTTGCATGCCACATACCTTATGCCTCGGTGGCTCTGGCGCGCGGGGCATTCACTTGACCTGGGCTGCCTCCCCTGCTCCGACACAGACTTTTACCATGTGGTCTGGCAGTGGCCCCCAATCGCGGCCTACTAGCGTCGTGCCATGAATACCCTTGCCTGGATACTGGGAACCCCATCACCCTCACACGAAAACGAGCACTACTGGGGGTTCTCGACGAAGTAGTGGACTGCCGTGGTGACCTATCCCTGATTGGGATAGTGACGGTGGTGGCCAAATGAGATTTTGCCTGGAAATGAAGATCCACAAACCCACCAAAACTCTTTGAGTGGTGCACAGGCATGGACTGGTGTGCCAAACTTGAAAAACCTATTTCCAATGCTTGGAGATGCCCACGGAAACATGCGAAGATTTGGGGGCAAGTGGGCCAACTCTTATGGACAGGGACAGATGGACATACCGAATGGGAGAGGATTAATGAATACGCAATGGCTCACATACACATACCATGTGGGCTCACTGTAATGGGTTTTAGTTTGTTTTGTTCATACATGCAATAAAACTCAATAATATTGTTGAACTGACATTTGACCACTCTGAACACACAGCAAATGTGATAAGATAAAAACAAGATTAAATGCATCATTATTGCTCATTCACCTTTTGAATGAGCAGAGTGCCTGTTCTTTGCCAGCTCCAGCTCTCTCACTAGACCTGGCCAGTAGGCCCTAAAAGTAGCTCGCCCTGTGATAAAATCTGACTTGCCTTAGCAAGTAGATTTCTCGAGGCCTGCATAGCTTCCCCGTAGATGGAGCACCCCCTGCTAACCAGTATCTACAATCCTAAAACCTCTTCCCAAAGCGGTTATCTACAGTATACAGATATGTATACCATGATCACCAGCTCAGGATCCAAAATGCCCCAGTATGTAAATATGCACCCCACTGGTCAGTATCCACAGTATGTAAAACATTATCTTGTGGCCGGTGCCCTAAATGGCTCTGCACAGAATTCCCTATCTATTCTCCAAGCCAGAACCCCGAATGCCAGGGTATGTTAAGTACTACCCCATGTCGGTACAGTGAAAGCGCTAGTTTGTAAAGTCATACCCCAGGCCGGTGTCCATAATGTATCAACAGGTAAAACAATAAAAGCGGCCTCGTTTCTGAAATGCCCCAGATTAAAAAACAGCAAAGCCAATCGGTATCCTCACTCACTGACGCAGTATTGATGTACTGTCTCCAGGCCAGCATCCTTATTCCCGATCACGGAAAGTAACAAGACCAGGCCAGTATGGGCAAAGCCCTATTATTTTAAATTGCTATTACTCATTATGCTGCTTCCACCATGTGCCAGTGCACAAAGCACTCATAATATCCATTCTGCAGCGTTACCTGTGTGTAAAGCACTGTCCCCAGTCAAGTTTCACAAAACACCGCCAGCACCCGCTCGTGTGTAGTCTTGACTGCATGTAGTTTTTGCTCCCACCTGTGATGGGACTCCTTCAGCTGTCCAACTATCACTCTGCCCTAAGCTATTGTTCAAGGCACTTGGGTATATTTCGGAAATGGTATTTATGAATATTTCTCTCTCCACTGGATTGTGGTAAATGGACAATGCTACATTTGATCTGGGAGGAATTCTCTGTCTGTCTCTGCCACAGAGGACTGGTGTTACAGGATTTATTGATACTTGCTGTGGTCCAGGGCAGTGGATCTGAACCTGGGGACCCTTGAGGGACTGCAACACCTACACAGGGGTTCCAAAGCTGTTTAGAAAATTAAATAGTACTACTAGATTAATAAAGTATACATACATACAATAAAAAAGCACAAATGTATTTTTTTTAATGCTTTGTAAATGTGAAGTAATTGGAAATTGTAGCAAAAAATTCTCGTTGGTATCCTTGGGTTAGTTTATGGGAGCAGCGCAAGTACAGCGAACAGAATCTGATATGGACTTTTGATAGTCTCATTTGAAGGACTGGTGTGCATAGACCAAAAGAGAGCATGTATTAGGAGCAAAAAAGACAGAGATATGCCATAGCCTAACTTATCACTTCGTCTTGTAGAAATAAAACCTAGTATTGAAAATCTCTTGCCTCCCAATTAAAATTTCGATCTTCTTTAATTTTTGTGAATTAAATACAATATTCATAATTTGTATATTTGTATGAAATGTACATGTTTTTGCTTTTTTATGCATTGTTAGGTTGAAAAAAATGCTTAGGCCGGTTCCCCGGCTTCCAGTGAAAATTAAGTAGGGGTCCTCAGTAGTCAAAAGGTTAAGAAACTATGGTCTAGTGGAAAGCAAGTGTTTGGCTTCTACACTTCTGAGGAGTGTCTCCAGACTAGCCTGCTAGTCTGACCTACTGCCACTCCCTGGAATCTTCTGTTGATGTGCAGGACCAGACAGTATCATGCTTTTGAGCATTTTAACACTGGGACTCCTGAAATGTATAGAACCATTTTTGAAGGTTTTGGAGGAAAGGGTTGTTTGATGCCCCGATTCTGAATTATGCCCAAGGTGGGTCCCATGCCCCTTAGATCTCGAGATGTGGTTCTTCCTTTTTTAACCCTCCCCTGCTTCTTCGGAAAACGAAATGTTGCATACTTTGGATGTTAGTAGATTGTTGTTGGTATACATGGATTGGGCTAGCCTAGTTAGCAAAACAGACAGTCTTTTCTCATTTTTAGGTTAAGCGTACGACCTCTTGTATACTTTAGTATACATATATCTCTGTGGGCCAAATGCCATTCCTTTCTTCTCATTTGTTTGTTTCAATGTCCTTTAACCCCTTCGCCGCGGCGCGAATTCCGCCGCGGCGCGGGGGGGCTAGGGGGTGAGCGCGGCGCTTCGGTGCTCATGACGGCTCCACGCCGTCATGAGTCACGGGCGGCGTGTGTTCATTACGGCGTGGTTCCGTCATGACCACGCCCGCTCATTAATTCGCCCGCACAGGCAGGGAATTAGTGCCGCGTGGGCGGAGCGGCAGCGGCATGACGGAACCACGCCGTCATGAGCACACGCCGCCTGTGACTCATGACGGCGTGGTTCCGTCATAAGCACTCAAGGGGTTAAAAATCCTTGCTTACTAGTGGCCAGTCCTGCCTCTTTGTCCCTCCTTTTTTTCCTTCAAGGAGCAGGGACTTAGTACAGTATCATTACGCTTTGTTCTGTTGATCTGCTCGTGGGGGGACTATCTTTTTATGTTTTCAACCTCGTGTTACACTGTGGCTGCTCAGACCCGTAGCTGCTTACATTTTATTGCAGCATTAACCCTCTCAGTACCTTTCCATGTGGCTGGCATTCTTTTGTACTCTTCCTGAAGACAGCTCCCAGGCTGGCTTGGAATGCAAGCAATTAATTATTGTGGTTTTAAGTCTAAGTCTGCCTCCTTTAATTTCCTCTAGAAACAGGCACAAAAGCACTGCAACAGCATGCCATCTAGCTACTGCAGCTCTAAATCATGTAAAAACGTTAAACCGCTACTTAAAAACAGCCATTGTTTCAGTTCCATTAAATGAATGCTTCAAATGATACTTTAATATGCTTGCTGCTTGTGTTCTTTCCTACCCTCCATGACCTGTGCTTGGCTGCTGGCTGAGGGGTTGGAAGTCTCTGCTCTTGGTTTAGTGCTGAGGCCAAAATGTTTCTTTCTGGAAAAATGTTCCCTGTAAATGTGCATTTGAATGTAGTACATTAAATAAATGCAGAACAAGAACGCAGGGCCGGCACAAGGACGGTGTGATCGCACTAAATACTGACTTCAGAGCAGAGGGGCAGTGTTTCCGAGTTTATTTTGCTTTTAAAAGTAACTCGCTGACACATTCCAGGCCTCAAGCAATTCCAGACAATAACAAGCATTGGCATAGCCAATAGGTCTCGCCTTTGGGGCCTTATAAGTGTTTAGCCAGAGCTATTGACTTTGCCAATGTCTTCAAGCTGTGCTGTAGAGAAGTGTGGCTGCTGTGCAGCATGCTGAAAAGTTATAATAAAAAAGTGTCAGAAGCATTTTTGTTACTTTATATATGACCAAGAAGGCATTATGTAAAACTGAACGACCATATTAAAAAAAAGTATTTACAATAAAACATTTCCTCAGTTTTCTTTTGTTCTTGCAATGCTGGCAACTTGTTTCTGCCTATTGCAATGGTTGTTTGTTAAAGCTTTTTTTTTTGAGGGGGCATAAACAATCGGAGGGTGAAGGTTGGGAACTAGTACCTGTATTATAACACTAGCAGCGGTCAGACGCTAGGGGAGAATCAACAGATGCCAGATTCCGAGAGCAGGCTGAGGTGGTGCTGAGTGATGCTGAGGTGGTAGTGGTGGTGGTGGTGACTGTTGCGGAGACGATGCTGAGGTGATGCTGAATGATACTCTGGTCTTGCTGAGTGATACTGCTGTGGTGGTGCTGAGTGATATTGTCTTGGCGCTGAGTGATGCTGTGGTGACCCTGAGTGATGCTGTGGTGACCCTGAGTGATGCTGTGGTGACCCTGAGTGATGCTGTGGTGGCCCTGAGTGATGCTGTGGTGACCCTGAGTGATGCTGTGGTGGCCCTGAGTGATGCTGTGGTGGCCCTGAGTGATGCTGTGGTGGCCCTGAGTGATGCTGTGGTGGCCCTGAGTGATGCTGTGGTGGCGCTGAGCGATGCTGTGGTGGCGCTGAGCGATGCTGTGGTGGTGGTGAGCGATGCTGTGGTAGTGCTGAGTCATCCTGTGGTGGTGCTGAGTCATCCTGTGGTGGTGCTGAGTCATCCTGTGGTGGTGCTGAGTCATCCTGTGGTGGTGCTGAGTCATCCTGTGGTGGTGCTGAGTCAACCTGTGGTGGTGCTGAGTCATCCTGTGGTGGTGCTGAGTCATCCTGTGGTGGTGCTGAGTCATCCTGTGGTGGTGCTGAGTCATCCTGTGGTGGTGCTGAGTCATCCTGTGGTGGTGCTGAGTCATCCTGTGGTGGTGCTGAGTCATCCTGTGGTGGTGCTGAGTCATCCTGTGGTGGTGCTGAGTCATCCTGTGGTGGTGCTGAGTGATGCAGTGTTGGCCCTGAGTGATGATGTGGTGTCGCCGAGTGAAGCTATGGTGGTGCTGAGTGATGCTGTGGTGGCGCGGAGTGATGTTGTGGTGCTGCTGAGTAATGCTGTGGTGGCGCTAAGTGATGCTGTGGTGGCGCTAAGTGATGCTGTGGTTGTGCTGAGTAATGCTGTGATGGCGTTGAGTGATGCTGTGATGGCGTTGAGAGATGTGTTGGTGCTGAGTGATGCTGTGCTGGCTCTGATGATGCTGTGGTGGTGCTGAGTGATGCTGTGGTGTTGCCGAGTGAGAGATAGAGTGAAGATATAATGCCCAATTAGAGAGGGTGGTGAGAGAGAAAGAGAGAGAAAGGGTGTACATAGAATAAAGAGTGGAGCGGGACAGAGAGAGAGAAAGAAGGGGAGAGAGAGTGAATGAAGGAGTGAAAGAGAAACAGATAAAGGGGTGAGCGAGAATGAAAGGCTAAAAAAGATAGAGAGGGGAGAGTTAATTAAGTAGAGAGAGAATTAGAGAGGGGAGAGAAGGAGAGAGACAAGAGTGGGGGGTGTGGAGTTTAAATAGAGGGAAGAAGTGACGCGGAAAAAGTAACCTTAAATATAGCTTTGTGCTTTGCGCGAATAAATATAAAAAAAAAAACAGTGAGACAAAAATACTGGTAATTAGGCTGTGACTCCCAATATAAAACAAATAGTGATACAAGGTGAAATCAACCCACCGAAGCAATATTTCTAACTAGACAAAAAAAAGCTTGCATTTCAATGCTAATCGCTGTTGTTTTTCATGTGACTGTAGTCCAGGGCCGTCAGTTGGTAATGTGAGCTGCTGCTGCGACTGAAACATCAGAGTCCAGAGAGTTAATGAGCCATGACGAGGAAATGAGGAAGAGATAGGAAACCCAGGTGGCAGCTGCGCGCGTGCACGCCCTTCGTGAACGCAAGCTGGTCGCCAGCCGAAAGCCAGTGTTTGCACTTCCAAAACCCACTTACTAAAACTCTCGGCCAGACCAGCGCAAGCGCTGGTGCAGGCCGAGACCTAAAAATGTCAAGATAACGCCAGTGATTAATGTTCTTGCTGGAGAGATGGAGTTGTCTAGTGGAAGAAGTTTTGACTCATTGCAAGGTAGCAGAGGGTTAATATTCCGGCTGCAAAGAAATTGTACCATACAGAACACAAAATGCATAAAATGTAAATAGGTCAGTGGGTTACTGCTTTTCTGTTACTTGTAGCTTATAAGTTAAAATCCTAACCTAGAACAATGAATTTATAACTGTCATCATAGAACTACATGCACTGCAAAGTATAGATTAGAGCAGATATTAATGTTGCAAAAAGGGTTCATCTGGGTAGAAATCAGTTTTATTTGAGAACCCCCAACTATGGTGTGCTGTTTTCAATTCTGAGCTTGTGCTTCTGGGGCCCAAGCACTCTTTAGCAATGCTGCCTACCAATATGCATGACTTGTGACTCCTACCCCCTGAAGTCCTCTGTCTTATGTAACATTTCCTTTACGCTAATTTATACACATATGATTAATTGCCTCTGTGTAATTTGTGTGTGATGCAAAGTGCTTTGACACCCTAAACTGGTGGTGCTTTATAACTAATTAAATGCATCTGAACATTAGTGGTTATGGAGCCTTAAGGAACACTGTTAAAGGATGGTGGTGATGAAGGAATCTGCAACACTCACCATACCTCAACATCACCTCAGCACCACCTCCGCATCAGCGCAGCACAACCTCATCAGTGCACCACCACCAGTGCAGCACCAACTCAGCATCAGCGCAGTACCAGCTCAGCACCAGCGGAGCACCACCTTAACATCAGCACTGCACCATCTTAGCATTAGCACAGCACTATCTCAGCATCAGTGCACCACCACCAACGAAGCCCCACCTCAGCAGCAGCTCAGCACCAACGCAGCACCACTTCAGCATCAGCGCACCACCACCTCAGCACAGCACCAACTCAACATCACTCAGCACCACCTCAGAACCAGCGCACTACCACAGCATCACTCAGCACCACCACAGCATCACTCAGCACAGCACCACCTCAGCATCTCAGCACAGCACCACCTCCTCATCAGTGAACCACCACCAGTGCAGCACCACCTCAGCATCAGTGCAGCACCAGCGCATCACCATCTTCCCATTAGCACAGCACCACCTGAACACCACCACCGGAGCATCAGCACAGACCCATCCCAGCATCAGCACAGCACTACCTCCTCATCAGTGCAGCACCACTTGAGCACCAGTGCAGCAGTCCACCTTAGCATGACTCTACACCACCTCAGCAGCAACTCAGCACCAATACCGCACCATTTCAACATCAGCGCAGCATCACCACAGCACCAACTCAACATCTCTCATCACCACCTCAGCACCAGTGCAGCACCACTACCTTAGCATGAACCAGCACCTCGGCATCACTCAGCACCACCTCACTATCACCTCAGCTTCACCTCCTCATCAGTTCACTACCAACTCGGCATCAGCGCAGCACCACCTCAGCACCAACGCAGCACAACATAAACATCAGCACCATTTTCGCATCAGTGCAACACCACCAACACAGCACCACCTCAGCATCAGCAGAGAATCACCTCAACACAGCACCAACTCAGCACCAGCGCAGCACCACCACCTCCGCATCACTCCGCATCACTCCGCATCACTCCGCACCACCTCCGCATCACTCCGCATCACTCCGCATCACTCCGCATCACTCCGCATCACTCCGCATCACTCCGCATCACTCCGCACCACCTCCGCACCACCTCCGCATCACTCCGCATCACTCCGCATCACTCCGCACCACCTCCGCATCACTCCGCACCACCTCCGCATCACTCCGCACCACCTCCGCACCACCTCCGCATCACTCAGCACCACCTCCGCATCACTCAGCACCACCTCCGCATCACTCAGCACCACCTCCGCATCACTCCGCACCAACTCCGCATCACTCCGCACCACCTCCACACCAGCACAACACTTCCTCCTCATCACTCAGCACCACCTGTGTATCATTCATCATCACATCTGCACCAGCACACCACCACATCAGCCCCACTTCAGCATTACTTAGCACCACCTCAGTGTGCCCTCGAAATCTGGCATCTGTTGATTCTCTCCTAGTGCCCGTCCACTGCTCGTGTTGTAATTCAGGTGCTATTTCTCAATCTCCACTCCCCGTTGTTTGTGTCCCTTCATTCATAACAACAAAAAAAGCTATAATAAACTAGCATTACAACAGGAGGGAAGAGGTTGCCAGCATTGCAAGGACAAAAAAACTAGAAGACATTTTTTGTTAATTCTTTTTTTAATAGTCATTTAATTGTACATAATGTCTTCTTTAAACTCCACTACATAACACTCCACAACACAAAATACCATTCCACATACTTACACTCCATTACACACAGTCCCACTCCGCATAATTCCAATACACTCAAAAACACATAATTACTATCCACATAATTCCACTACACAAATCCACACCACACAGTTTCACACCACACAATACCACAACTAACAAGTCCAATCCAACCCACATAGTTGGTACACATGACATACATCCACTCCAATCCATAACACATAGGTAAGAGTCATTTACAATGCCAATAGCTCCAACTTTTCCTTTTTTTATTAAACACACAGATCTGATGCTTAGCTCCTACCTACTTGTTCTTTTCCGTCACCAAAAACGCAAAGCTATACACACAGTTCCATGCCACACAATTCAGCTCCACACATTTCCAGTCCACACCACATAATTTAACACCAAATCACATAATACAACTCAACAACACAATTACACAACACACCACATACATCCAATCCACACCACACAATTCCACATTGTGCCGCAAAATTCAACAGCACAACACATAATTAAACTGAACTACTTACCATTCCACAACACACAATCCCACTCCACATAATGCCACTACACTGAATGCCACATAATTGCTAACCATATATTTCCACAGCACACCATGCCACATAATGCCACTACACAAATCCACTCCACACAATTCCACACCACACAATTACACAACTAACTAATCCAATCCAACCCATATAGTTCCACTACACACCACATACATACACTCCATAATACATAAGAAAAATACATTGCCATTTACAATGGCAAAAGCTCCAACTCAAACAAATGCGAGACCGGTTGCATTTCCAATGCTTGTTGTAGTTGCAGATGCGGTCGTAACACTTTTGGAGTAGCTATTAGCAAATACATCATACCAGCTACTGCTGTTATGGCATTTGTAGCTCTGCTGCCTAGTCGTTCTTGCATTCCCTTGGGCACGACTATAAACTTTGAGACTTGAATTAAAAACATTGAGTTTTGTTGTGGGCATTCCCATTTCCCTTCTAGCTTGAGTGCTCATCTTCATCACTTTAAAGGTCTGATTGTTTATGTTCTCCAAAGGCTGGTGCTATGGCCTCAGTATACCCTGTATGTAATGGGAAGAAGAGTAATCTAGCAGTAATCACCATTACTTTCTTACCAGGAATCCTCAATACTTCTTTAGTCCTACTTTTATTATTTGCCACCGTCACTATGACCTTCTTGCCTTTCCCCCCTGTCTGGCGCTCAGGTACCTTGGATAGGTTCAAGAGGATGCTTGGAAACCGAACACCTTTATATTGCCCTTCAGCAGTTGTAGTGGGTTGCATCTCCTGCACTTTATAGTTAGATTTTCATATGTTATTAGGTATTCACTCCTACATTGTAAATAGGGAGGAGGCCTGAATCTCGAACACCTTTTGGCACAGAGCAAGACTTTTTCTTGTAATGGCCCTCTGACTGTGGCCTGGTTCCTTCTAGGCTATATAGCTCAGTGCCTAAAACATTTCGATATCCTTGCTTCTTTTCCTGAATCCTTTTGGGCTTGTGAGCCCTGGGTGAGCGCACCATGCTTATGGAAGATCTTCCTGTGTGTTTGAAACCGGAAGCAGCATTAGTGTCTTGACCTGACCAGGTCATTTAAAGGTTATCTATCCGAAGTTACATTTCTTAAAGTTAAATATATCACGCTAAAATTACACTTCATTTGTGAAAAATAGTGTTGAATATAATAGGACTCTACATACCATAATGCACCTAGGCCATCCTAATGGTGAATTCCTGCAAGAAACTGTTGCTCAGTACCTAAAATGTTCGAGATGCCATCCCTTCTCACCTCTTGAGAAATGACACCAATGTGAAGGAACAGGGCTCTGAATATTAAGGATTGCAGGTAAATATCCTTGGCAATAATACTGGCTGTACAGATAGAGCAACCCATATTTAAACCAAGGGAACCAAGTTTCTCCCCTTGATAGAAACACGTTTTAAATAATAAAGTAAGCATGTGTCATGTTCCCCCAATATTATTGGGGTCACACCTGGTAAATTCCTTTAGCCCCAAACATGAAAGTGCCCTTTGCAGAGGAGAAAAGGAGAGCTGTCAGGTGTGTGTCACCTCCCACTAGTGAGTTATGTTATGCCAGATAGGAAGCTTTGGGAGTCAAACATACCTGCCAGAGAATCTCTTCCAGATGATGATGGAATAGAGCCCCACCCCAGAGTCCCAACTCAATAAGTACAAACGGGGATCGGTATTTCACAATGATGTGGTTATTTATTATGCAATACTTGTATACCTAACAAGTGATCAGAATGATTATGATTATTATAAACAACTCATCAAATAGAATGCAAATTAGGGCAAAGGTTTTGAAGGCCTCAATCATATTTCATCACACATTCCTAACTTATTAGTCCATTTCCTACTCTTGATGTTTATAGTGGTTTCAGCCACCCAACCTAAATGGCTGAACTAGTTCACTAACCTAAATTATGCCAAGCTGTGAGTAGTTTCCCAGTGCTGTCATCCTGTCAGCAGTCAGAACTCCCTCAGCAACTGGTCTGTGTGTCTAACCCCACCCATGCACTGAAACCTTATACACCTTTCTTGCTAATGCTGCCTTGTCGAGTGAGGAGGGTTCATTCCTGCTTGTGCCCTGCTTTGGTACGGAAATGTTGAAACATTGTCCCGTTTGCAAAACCAAATGGAAGCTAATGCTACTCTTCCTTCTTCCTTCCAAGACAGATCTCAGCAAGGTCCTTTCCTTATATAGCTGGAATTGCCACATGTGCACCAGAGAAGTAGAATGTGTTTCTTCTGTGCCTTGTTAGTTTGAACGGTTTAGAAAAACAGAGAATTTCTAAACAGAAAACCTGGCAACCAAGCACATATTTGTTAGCGTTCCTACTCAAACAGCCAGTCTTTTATGCCCTATGCTATACACACGTTTTCTAAAATTAAATGTAGACCTGTTTTCATGCCATCAGGTCTGGTTTTCATGTAACATGAATTATTAGCATACAAGAGCCCTGCACCATAGAACACAATATAGCCAAAACACTAGGTGCCTCATTTGGATGTCGGTCGGAAAGCCTCCGGCACGTGGTCTGAGGCTTTCCGACCGACATTTATGGTTTAAAATCCAACCACCTTATTACAAAAAAATGCGATCGGAGTTTAAACTGGCCAGTCAATCCGACTGGCTTCCAACGGGCTCAAGGAGCCCGTCGGCCAGTCTGAAACCCACTCGGGGTGACAAATGCAAAAACAATAATTGATGGACAGAATGCAGAACAATGTCATACATTCACCCCAGTACAGAGATCTGGGCCTAAATCCATGGCTATGTCTGAACTGGGGTGGCGTGGTGAAGCAAAATAAGGATGGATTAAACCCAGATCTGTGACTGGGGGTGAATGTTTGCCAATGTGCAGCATTCCGTCCATCATCTTGTGTGTTTTGCATTTCGCCCTAAGTGGGAAGGGTATGCCCAGACGTGGGTCCCGTGCTCACTACGCCACTGGAGTCAAGCTATCCTGGCTGATGAGGGCTGAAAGCCCGAAACCGGTCCTAGGATGCTTGATTCCGGTCCAGGGAAGACCTGGCTTGGCAGTTCGGTCTGGACTGTTCCCATGAGGCACAGGGTCAAGACTGATTTGCATATTGCTATGTCTGAACTGGGGTGGCGTGGTGAAGCAAAATAACGATGGATTAAACCCAGATCTGTGACTGGGGGTGAATGTTTGCCAATGTGCAGCATTCCGTCCATCATCTTGTGTGTTTTGCAGTGAGCCCCATAACTCCCATCTTGTCTCCCCTTTGTGATAGTATATCAGTCAGAAAATAAACATTTGAGAAGATGATTGATATTGTCTATGATGCATTATTTATGCGCTTATTTGTGAATGCAATCCATCTGAATTTGGAACCTCCAGAAGTACTTTTCTTTGGTTTGAATGATTTCTATGGCATCCAAAGCTTGTGAGTAGACGGTGTGGGTGATCTTGAAGTAGTGTAGTTCGATGATTAACAATGTGTGGTGACTTAAAGTATTGGCACACCCATCAGCTCCTATTCTTCTTGGCACTGGCCACTTCGGATATATAGTGTGATTTGTGGCGCATCCTCACCCTGCCATCAGGGCCTGGTGACTACCATTGGTTTAACTAATGGATCTGGCTTGCAACTCAGAGCGCAATATTGACTTTTCCACTGCTTGTTTTTCAAATTGGGGTGTTGCACATTCAAGGTTTTTTCAAGATTGTACATTGAAAGCAAACTCGCCAGCCATTGATGAAATATCGGGGGATGTGAGTCCAACCAGATCGATGCAATACAGATACGAACCACTGCCATGGCTACAAATACAAAGAGCTGGCCAAACCTACCTAGAAACCACCTTTGCAGTCCACACCCAACAACATTTAATGGGGGGGGATCAAGGTAACATTAAGCTTTAGCATAGTTTCCATGAACTAGGTAATCTCACGCTTAAGTACTTCTAATGCAGGTCACGTACTAAACATATGAACTACGTCCGCCCCTGACTTTGACATAGGGGAGCAGACACCCACCGACATCCCACTCCCCCCTGGCAATTTTTGATGGCATATAATATAGATCGAAGATCGTTTTGTAATGTAGCGCCTGCAGACCGGCCAAGCACAGCAGGGTACGGCCTAGCTCAAGGGATTCGTAAAAACAACAGTCTGAAGAACCCAGCTTCTTGTGCCATGTAGCACTATACTTCTCAAGATCATCCTGTATTTAAGAGCTCAGACCCACATAAATTTGACTAATTGTGCACCCCTCACTGCTCCCTAGTAACTCCATTAGCGCAACTTTGGCGAAACCTCTTGGGCCCCCAGTTTTCTTGAGAAGAAATCTGTATGTATTGAAAAAAATCTTTCTGGTTGATCCCAAAACCCGTTCCTAGCACCTCTAATGAGACTATTCTTTCTCCCACATAAAAGTCCCCCAACCTCTTAAGCCCTTTGCCCTCCCAACCATGGACACAAGAGTCCTGAAAAATTCCCGGGAGTGCTGGGCTTCTCTGTAATGGAGTATAATAAATAAACCTACCAAGCCTGGTCTTTTCCACAAAGTTGACCAGATCCCAAACGCAGCGCGGAGAGTCTTGAACTGGACCTTCTTGTAATAACTGGGTTCTATGTGCCTCAAAAAACCAACTTCTGGCCTCGTCCCCAAGTAGCAGCTCATATATGGGCGAGTATTTCCTCCATCCCACCGATCTACCACCTGCCCCCCAATGAGGGAGCGCATATTCAGATCCCTCCTGCCAGCTTACACATCCCGGGAAAGAGAACAAGAGGACCCAACTCACAAGGAGCCTGGGTAAGTAACGTTTCGAAAAAACAACAAGGGCTCCTGTGGAATGTTATATAACTTATATGTGATAGTCTATGCACAATGGCAATTCTTATCGGAAGTGATGTCAGAAAGAGAACTCGGCTCATACATCAAGGATGCAGTTATCAAATATGTTTATGTAGAAAATATATACATATTCAAAAATCTTATTATATTAGAACCAACAATACAATTCAAAATCTTACTATTTTAGAAAAACAATACAACATTTAGTGTAAGGTGTCCCAGTGAAAAACAGAACCTTCTTTATACCAAATACAAAAAGTGCAACAAGGATATTCACAAGGTTTCACTATGAAGTTCATGCGACCATTTAAACATTTAGAATCAATATTACAACACTGATCATCGTTGTGTGTGTTGTGTCATGGTTCGCATTAATCTATTGTCGACGACGTTTCGACCCTTGATTGGATAAAGGGTCTCCTCAGGACCAAGAATGTAAGGACACCTAAGGGTGATCCTGCACTGCCTAGTGTAAAGACTGTGGCACCGTGTAGAGAGTGAACAAAGGAACTTACAGGGAACCCAGCGGGGTGCCCGTGTAAGGGAGAGGAAGGCAGGCAGCTGTATACAGTGGCCGGAATTACTCGGCGGTACAGGGCGCTTTGAAATGAAGACGCTGTGCGCAAGGATAAAGGCACTCTGGGCGGAGCGATGGAGAGAGATTAGGGGATGAAGTAGTTCTCAGTATAACAGACAATCATGATATCGTAGATTCTCTCCGCATAAATCCGGGGGAGCAGTGGCAAAAGGCACGTCTGGCTCGGTGCAATGACCTTTGCACCGAGCCAGACGTGCTCTTTGCCGCTGCTCCGCTGGGTTCCCTGTAAGTTCCTTTGTTCACTCTCTACACGGTGCCACATTCTTTACACTAGGCAGTGCAGGATCACCCTTAGGTGTCCTTACATTCTTGGTCCTGAGGAGACCCTTTATCCAATCAAGGGTCGAAACGTCGTCGACAATAGATTAATGCGAACCATGACACAACACACACAACGATGATCAGTGTTGTAATATTGATTCTAAATGTTTAAATGGTCGCATGAACTTCATAGTGAAACCTTGTGAATATCCTTGTTGCACTTTTTTGTATTTTGTATAAAGAAGGTTCTGTTTTTCACTGGGACACCTTACACTAAATGTTGTATTGTTTTTCTAAAATAGTAAGATTTTGAATTGTATTGTTGGTTCTAATATAATAAGATTTTTGAATATGTATATATTTTCTACATAAACATATATTTGATAACTGCATCCTTGATGTATGAGCTGAGTTCTCTTTCTGACATCACTTCCGATAAGAATTGCCATTGTGCATAGACTATCACATATAAGTTATATAACATTCCACAGGAGCCCTTGTTGTTTTTTCGAAAGCTTACACATCCCAGCAGCCTCCACTGCTGGGACAAGATTGGAGCTTTGTTGCCCTCCGTTTTTTTCCTGCCCAGGCACCTTTAAGACCCCGCGCCGCCTCCCGCATCGTGGGACGAGCTTGGGGAAGCCCGAGGCTGGGTCGGGCCAACTGTCTTTCGCCTGACTCCATCTCAAGGTTCTGCCCCTGCGCTGCCTGCTTCCCCTTTCCCTGCACTGCCTGCTTCCCCTTTCCCTGCACTGCCTGCTTCCCCTGCACTGCCTGCTTCCCCTGTCCCTGTGCTGCCTGCTTCCCCTGTCCCTGTGCTGCCTGCTCCCACTGCCCCAGCGCTGCCTGCTCCCTCTACCCTTGCGCTGCCGGCTCCCCCTGCGCTGCAGTGCTCTCTCTGCGCTGCCTGCCCCCCCGTCCCTGCGCTGCCTGCCCCCCCGTCCCTCCGCTGCCTGCCCTCTTCCTTGCGCTTCCTGTTCCCCCGTCCCTGCACTGCCTGCTTTCTCTGCCCCTGCCCGCTCCCCCTGCGCTACCTGCTCCCCATGTGCCCTGCGCTGCACAGGACAACTAGGACCACCAGGACCTCGTCCCAGAACCACAATGAAGGCCGATGCATGCCCACCCAGCGGACGCACACAGTGAGAATGCCACCAATGCGCACCGCCAGTTGGACCACGCCCAGCACCAAGACTCTCGACCCTCCCGCTACCCGCCTGTACACCGCCAAGGAACTCCTGGACCATGGACGCAGTAACAGCTGCGCCTCCTTCTCTTCGCGATGCACCAAAGGACCCTTCACCTGCCTTCACTGCCTCTTCTCCTGCAACACGACTAACCAGTGATCTCCCACCCAGAAGACCACCAACACTCTGCAACCCCTCCAATGTATACTACTCAACACCCGCTTCCTCTGCAAACACACCACAGAAATCTGGGATACTATTACCACCCTCTTCACCGACGTCGCCTTCATCACCGAAACGTGGCTCAACCCCCCCCTCGAACCCTGGCATCACAACCGCCACTCCGGAAGGCTACAAGATGATACACCAAGACCGCACCAACAAACAAGGCGGAGGCATCGACATCATTTTCAAGGAAACCATCTAATGCACCATCACCAGCAATGACCCCACGCCCTTACTGGAACACCTCAACTTCCTCCAAATTGATGTGAAGACCACGATAAGAGCTCCCTCGCCTACAGGACCCGAGCAACTTTCTGTGACGCCACCCCCAACCTCATCACCTCCCTGGCAATCGACTCTTACCACTACGTTCTACTCTGCGACTTCAACTTTCACATTGACAAACCCAACGGCACCAACTACATCGCCCTCCTGGAAAACATGAACATCCGCCTCCCCCAACTTGTCACCAAACCTACGCACAAAGGCGGGCTCACCCTCTATCCCATTTTCACTCCAGTGACAATCAAATTCAGCCATACCACAGAACTCACCTGGACTGACCACACCATTGTACACTTCACCACCGCAGACGCCCAGCACAGCATCACCAAGCATCAGATCTCCTCCCACCGCAGCTGGAGCAAGGTCACCAATACCCCGTGGTCGCAGGCCCTCACCACCTCACAACCAGAGCCCTCAGCAGACCTCGACCAGGCCGTCCAGAACTGCACCGCATGGATCAACAGCAGCGCCGACAGAGTCAGTCAATCAATCAGGGCCTCAAGGCGCTGAGGGGGGGGGGGAAGATCCGCCGGTCTGTTTAGCCGAAGAGCCAGGTCTTGAGGGTCTTTCTGAAGGTGTTCAGGGAGGGGCCACGTCTGATGTCTGCCGGTAGTTCGTTCCAGGTCTTGGCAGCGATGTGAGAGAAGGATCTTCCGCCTGCTCTGGCTCTGTGGATGCGCGGGGTTTCGATCAGTGCGAGGTTGGTGCATCGGAGGTTTCTTCTGGGTACGTGGAAGTTGATTCTGTCGTTGAGGTATTTGGGTCCATTGTTGTGTAGGCATTTGTAGGCGTGAGTGAGGATTTTAAAGGTGACTCTTCTCCACGGGGAGCCAGTGGAGACTTCGTAGGTGTTGGCTGATGTGTTCGTGCCGGGGGATGCCGAGGACGAGCCTGGCGGCGGTGTTCTGTATTGTCTGGAGTTTGCAGAGTAGGGACTTGTTGATGCCGGCGTAGAGTGCGTTTCCATAGTCCAGTCTGCTGGTGATGAGTGCGTGGGTGACTGTCTTCCTTGACTATGGGGGGATCCATTTGAAGGTCTTGCGGAGGGTGTTGAAACAGCTGGATGTGACGGCGTTGACCTGTCGGTTCATGGTGAGTGACGAGTCGAGTACGATGCCGAGGTTTTTGGCGTGGTCCGAGGGGGTGGGTGTTCTCTCGAGGGCGGTCGGCCACCAGGTGTTGTCCCATGCTGAGGGGGTGGTTCCAAGGACGAGGACTTCTGTCTTCTCGGCGTTGAGCTTCAGGCAACTGTTGGTCATCCAGACTGCAACGTCTTGCATTCCTTTCTGGAAGTTGAGTTTGGCGGTGGTGGGGTCTTGGGTGAGGGAGAGGATGAGCTGGGTGTCGTCAGCGTAGGATACGATGTTGAGGCCGTATTGTCGGACGATGGCTGCGAGGGGGGTCATGTAGATGTTGAAGAGGGTAGGGCTCAGTGACGACCCTTGAGGGACTCCGCAGGTGATTTCCGTGGGATTGGAGAGGAAAGGTGGCAGTCTGATCCTTTGGCTTCTTCCTGTGAGGAATGATCGGATCCAGTCCAGGGCTGTTCCTTGTATGCCGGCGTCATGAAGTCTGGCGATTAGTGTGCGGTGGGAGACGGTGTTGAAAGCCGCTGATAGGTCGAGTAGGATGAGGGCTGCGGAGTGGCCTTGGTCCAGGAGGGTGCAGATGTCGTCTGTGGCGGCGAGCAGGGCGGTCTCGGTGCTGTGGTTTCTTCGGAATCCGGATTGGGACGGGTCGAGGATGGCGTTGTCTTCGATGAATTGTGTCAGTTGTCTGTTGACTGTTTTCTCTGCAACTTTGGCGGCGAAGGGGAGGAGCGAGATAGGCCGGTAATTCTTAAGGTCGGTGGGGTCAGCTGTGGGCTTCTTAAGCAGTGGCCTGACTTCTGCGAGCTTCCAGTCGTCTGGGAAGGTGCCTGTTTTGAAGGTGGTGTTGATGGTGCGTTGTAGTTCGGGTGCGATGCCGGACGCGGCTCTGTGGTAGATGTGGGGGGGCAGGGGTCGGTGGGGGCCCCCCGAGTGGATGCTCTTCATAGTCGAGGTGGTGTCTTCGTCGTGATCGGTGCCCAGATGGAGACGGTGGGCTGGCTTGCGTCTCTGGGGGGCGGTGGGGCGGCTGTTGCATCTGGTGGGAGGTCGATGAAATTGTCGTAGAGGTTTTTGATCTTGAGGTGGAAGTAGGTTCCGAGCTTGTCGCAGAGGTCTTGGGACGGGGTGATGTCTGTGGCTTCACTGCGTGGGCTGGTGAATTCGTGAATGACGCTGAAGAGTTCCTTGGAGTTGGTGGAGTTGGCGAGGATTTTGTTGTGGATGAAGTTCCTCTTGGTGGTTCTGATTTGTTTGTGGTAGTCCATCATAGCGTCTTTGTAGGTGGAGTAGTTTTCGGTTGTCTTGGTGTTTCTCCAGTTCTTTTCTAGGCGTCTGCAGGTGCGCCTGGTTTTTTGGAGTTCAGTGGTGAACCAGGCGGCTTTCCTGGGGCGTTGTTTGTCGGGGTTGCGCAGTGGGGCGAGCTCGTCTGCGCAGTTGGAGATCCAGGTGTGTAGTTCTCTGGCTGCGATGTTTGCGTCGGGTGCACAGGTGTGGCTGTCTCTGGTCAGGGTGGAGTTGAGTTGGTCGTCGGTAACCTTGCTCCAGTTCCTTCGTGGAGGGCGTGGGGGTGGTCTGGGTGTCTTGGGCTTGTCGACGGTGAAGTGTACGCAGTGGTGGTCGGTCCATGGTGGTTGCGTTGTGTGACTGAAGTGGATGCTGTCTCCTGCAGCGAAGATGGGGTCGAGGGTGTGTCCTGCTCTGTGGGTCGGTGTGGTGACGAGTTGTTTAAGTCCGATGTCGGCGAGGTTGTCGCGAAGGGTGGTAGAGTTTGGGTCGTTGGGGTTGTCGAGGTGGAAGTTCAGGTCTCCGATGAGCATGTAGTTCAATGAGGTGATGGCGTGGGGTGCGATGAAGTCGGTGATGGTGGTGGCGAAGGGTATCCGGGGGCTGGGGGGGTCTGTAGATGAGGGTTCCTCGGAGTGTGGTGGTGGGGCTGGTCTGGATCTGGAAGTGCAGGTGTTCCGCGGAGGGGAAGGTTTCGCTGGTGGTGGTGAGGCGGAGGGTGTTCTTGTGGGTGATGGCGAGGCCCCCCCCCCCTCCCCCCGGGTGGTTGGGGTGGTCCTTTCTCTGTATCTTGTACCCATCTGGGATTGCGGTGTTGATGTCGGGGGCGGAGGTGGCGTTGGTCCAGGTCTCCGTGAGGAAGGCGATGTCGGGCGAGAGTCGAGTAGGTTACAGTTTTCCACTGTGTTTGTGTACGGAGCGTACGTTGAGGAGGATGCATCTTAGGGCGTCGGCGGTGTTGGGGGCCGGGGTGGTGGTGAAGGTCTGGCGGCAGTGGAGGCAGGAGAACTGGCCGTGGGTCGTGTTCGGTGAGGCCTGTTGGCAGTCTCTGGGTCTTCCGGGGTTGAGTGCGAGGAGGGTGGCAGTTTCGTAGCGGCGGATGGCTGGAGATCCAGGGTGCCTGGCGCTGGCCGCGGTCGGGACGTGGACGGGCGCCCCACTGAAACCAACAAGACCTCCAAACATGCCAGTTGTTACACCCCAGAGCTCAGGACCACCAAGTGCAGCTGCCACCAACTGGAGAAACGATGGCGCGCCACTAAGAACCCCACCACCAGAGCCGATGACAAAACAGCCCTCAGCAACTATCACCGACATATCACGGAAGCCTAGAAAGCAGCCATCACCACCCGCATCGACTCCACGGCAAACAACACAAAGAAACTCTTCAAAATAGTCTAAGAATTCTCCAACCTGACAGCCACAGAGAACACCATCCACCCCTCCCCAAGAACTCTGCGACTCCCTCTCATACTACTTCCACAGCACGATCACCAAAATCTACAACAATTTCAACCTCCACAACCCTCCACCCTCAACCCCTATGACCTCAACCAACCAGCGAACAACAGCCAAACCATCACCACCTGGTCTCCGCTCACCACCCAGACCATCTCATCCACCATGTCCTCAATCCACTCCAGGGTGCCCACCGACTCCTGTCCCCACCACCTCTTCAACCTCAGAACGAACCCTATCAGCACTCAACTCACCAGCATCCTCAACACCTCCTTCTCCTCAGCAACCTTCTCAGACAGATGGAAACAAGCAGATATTAGACTCCTCCTAAAGAAACCCTCTGCCAACTCTAGCGATCTCAAAAATTACTGCCTGATCTCCTTGCTCCCATACCCGGCCAAAGTACTGGGGAAAACCATAAATTAGCAGCTCACTGAAGTCCTGGAACAAAACCACCTACTGGACTACAGGATTCAGGGCCACCCACAGCACCAAGACTGCACTGATTGGTGCCACCGATGACATCCGAACACTCCTCGACTGCGGAGAAACTGCAGCCCTCATCCTCTTCGACCTCTCCACGGCGTTCAACACCGTCTCTCACAACAGCCTCATCAACAGACTTCGAAACATGGGCATACAGCAAGAGACCATCAAGTGGGTTGCCTCCTTCCTCACAGGACGCACACAAAACATCAGGCTGCCCCCTTCACCTCCGCACCCAAAGACATAATTTGCGGCATACCCCAAGGATCATCCCTCAGCCCCACCCTGTTCAACACCTACATGACCCCCTCGCACATGTCGTCAGATCCCACGGCCTCACCATAATTCCCAACGCAGACGACACTCAACTTCTCCTCTCGCTCACCGAGGACCCCGCCAATGCCAAGACCAACTTCTCCAACGCCATGACCGGTGTAGCCAACTGAATGAGAGACAGCTGCCTCAAACTTAACTCCAACAAAACAGAACTACTGATCCTCTGGAACAACACCTCCGCCTGGGATCACACCTGGTGGACAGCTCAACTTGGATCAACCCCCACACCTACAGACCATGTAAGCAACTTAAGGATCATTCTCGACAGTCAACTGACCATGAAACGACAAGTCAACGCAGTCGCCTCCTCCTGCTTCCACACACTTCGCATGCTCCGCAGAATCTTCAGATGAACCCCAACCAACACCACAAAGATAGTCACTCAGGTCCTCGTCATCAGCTTTCTCGACTATGGCAATGCTCTGTAAGCCGGCATCTCCACCCAGCTCGTCACAAAGCTCCAGACCATACAGAACTTTGCAGTCAGACTCATCCTAGACCTCCCAATTGGACACACATTGCCCCTCACCTGAGAAACCTCCACTGGCTCCCCATCCAGAAGAGATGCCAGTTAAAGATCCGCATGCACACCTACAAAGTCCTCCATGACCTAAGACCTTCCTACATCAACCATCGAATCCGCTTCAACCAACCCTCCAGACACCTGCTCTCCGCCACCCTCGCTCTAGCACACATCCCCCTCATTCGTGGCAGTCGCAGTGGTGGCCACTCCTTCTCCTAAATTGCTGCCAGGATCTGGAACGACCTGCCCCTCCATCTCCGTACAGCCCCCTCGCTGGCAGACTTCAGAAAGAGACTCAAGACATGGCTCTTTGACGGAGACACGTCACCCAGATACCCCTAGGGGTGACAGTGCTGCACTTTACAAATGCTGATTGATTGATATATTGCAGCGCAGCCACCCACGTATAAAATTTGTGAAAACCCACCCCCCTCTGCCCCTAGGTAGTGTTGTATATTTATGTGCCCTTCTGGTTTTTGCGTTTGACCAAATGAATCTGCATATCATATCATCCATTATTTTCAACCAACGTTTCTCAAACTCGAGAGGGATTGCCCTAAAAAAAATCTGAACTTTGGGTCAAAATAACATTTTCACAACATTGCAATGACCAACAAATGCAAATTGTCCATCTTCCACAGAACACTTTTCGCTTTCAGAATGACTGGGGCCAGATTGAATTCCACAATCTAATCCACTTCTGCTGCTGTATTCACACCCAAATACATACCTTTCTCAACAATTCATGCATGAGCCAATTGTATCTGACTATTGGCAATCAGTTGAGTTTTATTCCGATTTATAAAATAACCAGAAAGTTTCCCAAACACCTGGGCTTTTTTTCTATCTCCTTCAATGCCAAACCAGGATCGGGCGTCACAACTGCTATATCGTCTGTGTAAGCAAGGGTCTTAGTATTATTTCTATGATAATCCATAGGTCTAATTAGCATTTTAGCTTCCAGCTGCCAAATCATAGGGTCTATATACAAAGCAAATAAGAGAGAGGAACGGGGACATCCCTGCCTGGTACCTCTCCCGATTTGTATTTGCCCAGACTGTTCCCCCATGAGCTGAAGCCTAGCAGTGGGGTTGCAATAGACTGATTGTATGGCCTTGATGTAACCTATCCCAGTTCCAGACTATTTCATGACTGTCCATAGATAGCCACAAGAAACCCTATCAAACGCTTTTTCTGCATCCAACAGGGCTAATGCTGTGGGATCCCCAGAAATAGCGGCTGTCTCAAGCGTTATGACCCAACGTATATGTTCCGTAGTCCCCCTTCCTGGAATAAAACTATGCTGTCTGGGAGAGACCACCTTACCTATAATCTGATTTAGCCGGAAGGCTAAAACTTTTGTATATAGCTTTGTATCGCTATTGATTAATGTAATTGGTCTGTAAGACCCAGGATATTGCAGGTGCTTTCCTTTTTTCAAAATACTACTATATTAGCTGAGGACCAAGAGTCCAGTGCCAGTTGCACCTTTTTCACCTGTAAGAATGTCTCAACTAAATCAGACCTAAGGAAAGTGAAAAAAAACTTTATAAAATTCTAGCCGGATCCTGTAGGCTCCCTCAGCTTTCCCAGATGGTAGATCTTTAAGGGCCACCTGGACTTCCTTTCCAGTGATAGGAGCATCTAACTAAAAAAATATTGATCTTTAGGGCTTATCTTGTCTACTAAGATTGAATCTAGATAATACATTATATTTTCCTCCTCCTGTGCCTCCTCAGCTCGATAAAGCCCCTAATAATACGCTCGAAACACCTCCCAGATCCCTTCGGGATCAGCAACGGAATTGCCCCGGCAATCTCTAACTTTGATCTCCCCTTGAGACCGTTTTTGCCTAGTGCATACTGTCAGGAGGTGGCCAACCCGTTTGCTGTACTCATAACACTCCCTCCTTCATGCCATATATTTTATGCTGCTCTTTTTGCAGAAATGTCATTTGTGGCTGCTTTAGCTAATGCAAGTTTATACTGCACTTTCTAAGATCTGTACCTTCTGAGACAGCCACAATAAAGTGCGCCTCAACTTCCCCAAGCTTTCCAGATAGCTGTCTCATGTGCTGATTCTGTTTGTTCTTACGGTTCAGGCTAAAGCTGAGCGTTTCTCCCCTTACACCAGCCTTGAAAATGTCTCATATTTCTCTGATTGAGGCACTCCCTCTATTGCGTTCCAAGAATTCAGGTATCCAGTTGTTCATATGAGAGATATATCCTCATCTGTGAGCAGACCTCTCTCAAATGACCAATTCTGTGCAGCTCTACCTCGACCAACAAGCGGGATCTCAGTAACCAGCGGATTATGATCGTACATAACCCGGGTAAATTTTTCTATTCAACAATTTGCCAACAAGCTGCAGGATATAAAAAAAAATAGTCCAACCGAGCGGGAGTCCTATGGGGTGGCTGGAATAAAAAGGATAGCTGGGGTCCGGCGAATTGATCTTGTGCCATGCATCAACTAGCCCATGGTCATCCTTCAGATGGCACAAAGTATTTATAACTTTGGGCTTGCGACCGGTATATCGTTTGGTCCCGGCATTAAAAAGCCCTCCGGCTACATTAATATTCAGATCCCCACACATTATAATCGAGATTGGCCATAATGCCAACTCAGTATCCAGAAAATCGATTTTGCAGGGTCGTCTGCAATTTACCCATATACAAAACATAGTGTAAAGACGCCCACAGCATGGTGACACTCCGTAATAGCTCATCTACCAAATTTATCAGCCGAGCAGCTGTTGAAGCTGTATATATTCTTACACACAAGTATTGCCACCCTCCGAGTTCTGATGCCCTGCGTAGACTGCTATTAGTGTGAAGCCACGAGATTCCAACAAGTTCTTCCTCGACCCCTCAACATGCGACTCTTGCAAACGGAGAATATTGGAGCGCAGCATTTTTAAATCCTCAGCCGCCTTTTAGCATTATCATTTAGGCCATAGATGTTCACCGTCGCAACCCGAAGCTGCGTTATATTGGCCATATTAAAAATGTAGTCGTGCCAACCCCCAAATTGCCAAGACTTCCTTCAGCGCCCTCCTCTCTGATGTTACCTTGAAGCCTCGCTCTCTCTGTCAGATTTATTCTACTCTTCTCTTGCATTGTGCACCCCTCACCCAGACTTCTATAGGTACCCCTCCCTCCCCCACACGACAACATTGAAGCAATCAGACTTCCCAAGGTCTGAACGATGGCTCCCATGTTCACCCTCTGCCACCTCCCCTCCCAGCTCTGCCCAACCTACTTGTGACTAAAGGGGTAAAAACGAAAGGAAAAAAGCTGATATTATCATAAGGGGATAGGCTGATCCAAGTACACTCCAAATCAAATACCTCCAATACATCAAAAAAAGGAACCGCCTCCCACCATTGCAGTTAGTATAACCCTGAGATGCTACCAAAAGGTCAATAATCAACAGCCACTGTAGAATAAACAAGCCTCTCCGTTACCGGCTGACAGCTCATTCAGATATTCTTTGGCCCTAACCTCCGATAAGAATGTACGTGCCTTGCCTTTGAAGTTAATCTTCAGATGAGTAGGATTAATGAAAAACGCTTCTCCCCCAAGAGCCTGAAATGGTTCAATAGCATGACTAAAGTCTCGTCGTACAAAAAAAGTCTGATTATTTAAACTGCGCTTGGCATCGGGACGGGCCTTTTCATAGATTGCTTGCCTGAGCAGATAGATAGTCCCCAAAGTACACAATGGCCGCTCTGGGTCGGTCTATTGATACTTTCTTCTGAAGTCTGACCTTGCTTCTTGAGCATCAGCGGAAAATGGTGCACTCTCTGAATCTTCGTATCCCAGTTCCATGAGGCCAGATCAGAAAAAGCCCCTTTAATGAGGCTCAGTATGAAGGTTCTGATATCATTACCTTCCACGCCTTCCACTAGACCCAGAAACCTCAGCTTATTATGCCTTTGTGGATTCTCAAAGTCCTCTATTTTCCATAACTTTTCAGATATCTGAGACTCATGAGCATCAGCTTTGCCTTGAGTGCTCCCATATCAGTTTCCAACAGTGCGGCACATTCTTCCACTGAGGATATCCTCTCTCCAATCTCGACACAGGCTTTATTAACTTTTCTGATCGCCCTTAGCAATTTTTTTGTGGCAAGTCGAGCCCTGTGACTATCATTACGAGTTTCCTCTTGATGCTGCTTAATAGAGCTATATAGAAGCTGTAGTGTGGGTTCTTCAGTACCCTCCGTGGGGGTCTGTGGTGTTCTCTCCATAGGGGACAATGCATGCTGTTGATCGAGGGACTCCGGATATATCTGTTGAGTAGCAGAATAATCCCATTTCAAAGTTGTAGCTGCCTGACACTTATCTTCTTCCTCAAGCACATAGTTTTGACTTCTGCCCTTTGATTTTCTCTGGCATTTTGCCTGAAAAATTGTACCACTCTGGCTCTCTGATGGACTGCTTGCACTGGCCCCCTTAACAGACAGGCTAGAATCATTCTCTAAATCACTCGTGCCGGAACTGAAGGAGTTAGAGCCGTCAGTTAGTGAACAGAATTTATCTTCTGCGTCAAGGCTCTTTTGCGCAACGGCACACTTCACGAGCGACCTGTTACTATTGTTCTGAGATTCAGACAGCTTGAGGTCTCAAGAGCCAGTGGCCAGTCAACGATTCTCGTGCTGTTGGACCTCTCCGCCGCTTTCGACACGGTGTCTCACCTGATCCTGCTCAGGAGATTGGAGGAGATTGGATTAAGAGGGCCGGCTCTCCAGTGGATGACGAGCTTTTTGTCCTCCCGTTCCCAGACTGTCAATCTTGGCCCTTTCCGGTCGAGACCGATGGAACTGACCAAGGGAGTCCCCCAGGGCTCATGTTTGAGCCCCACTTTGTTTAATATCTACATTGCTCCCTTGGCCAACCTCCTCAGATCCTGTGGCTTTGTGCCCATTTCATACGCTGACGACACCCAGCTCCTTTTTTCATTCAATAGATCAGACTCATCGGTTCAATCTACATTCTCTACGGGAATGACAGCCATCGCGAATTGGATGAAGAGCAATTTTCTCCAATTGAACGCGGGAAAGACGGAGATTATGCTCTTCGGAGATGCATCATCGCTGTGGTCACCAGATTGGTGGCCGGTTTCTCTTGGCACTCCCGCCGGCCCTAAAACCCTTGTTAAAAATCTGGGCATTCATCTTGATCACGCCCTGTCCTTGAAGGAGCATGCGGCTCGCACCGCCGGGTCCTGCTTCTATATGCTGGGCCTGTTACGCAGTTTTTCCCTTCCTCCCGGACTCCAATCGTAAAACCCTTGTTCAGGCTATGGTCACGAGTCGGCTGGACTACTGCAACGCTCTTTTAGTCTCAGCCAATGAGTCCTCACTTAGGAGATTACAGGTGGTCCAGAACACTGCAGCACGCCTGGTCACGAATGCCTCTCCAAGAACTGCCTCCCTCCCCCTTCTCCAACGTCTCCACTGGCTTCCTATACGCAAACGTGTGATTTTTAAAGTTTGCTGTATCGTTCATAAGGCCTTGCATAACAACGGCCCTCTCTACATCTCCTCGAAACTCCAACCTTACACTCCTTCCAGGACCCTAAGTTCAGGAAACACAGCGCTCCTTTGCGTACCACGGATCAGGAAAACTAGGCTAGGCGGGAAATCATTTTCCTACCTCGCCCCTTTTCACTGGAACCAGCTCCCCATTCACCTTAGACAATGCTCCGACTATGTGCGCTTCAGGAAACTCCTGAAGACCGCTCTATTTTAACATCTACCGACAGCCTGTCTAGCAGTAGAGTCCAAAGCGCTGAGATACCCCTCCGGGGGTGAGTCAAGCGCTATATAAAACCTAAAAATAAATAAATAAAAATAAGAGCCCTCACTCACTGGTCATTGTACCTGGGTAGACGGATTATTCGGTTCTACCTCCTTGTGATGTCATCGCACGCACCAAAGATCTCCTTCATTCATTCATAAGAAAATCCCTGGACACGGAGTCACGATCCAGTACCCGTGTTTACTCACCGTAATTTAAACGTAGCAGCCACTGCACTGCGTGTGCAGTCACCTCCCGAGATCTTTCCGCTCCAATCACAGGCGGAATACATCATCTTCCTTATCCTGCAGCATTGACCGCGCTCTGCATCCAGTTGGTTGCCAGCTCCTCACCCCGATACACACATAGGGCACCCGGCCGGGTCCCGTGTGAGTAACCTTTATTTCTTCTTTCACTTAACCGGTGCATCACATTCTTCACGCAGCTGCGCAATCACATTTCAGATGTCCCAACATCCATAGGTCCTGAAGAGACCCTGTATTGAGTTGAAGGGTCGAAACGTCGTCGACAATCTAGCAAAACGAAACAATTTAATCAGCCCTGATCATTGTACACAGCGGCTGTGATCATTGTATAATTGCTTATGGTCGTTTTTTATGGAAACCAAGTCACATTAGTCACTAATTTATAAGCTTTTTGCTTTAGTTTTGGTTCCAATTTCACTGGGAACACCTAGCACTATTATGTCTTTTTCCTTATGTTTAAATTGATGCATTGTTTGACATATAAAAGTAAAAATTGGATATACAGTCATCTGTGTCCTTGCTATCCTCTCTTTCTGACGTCACTGTAACCCTTTATTATTGCGATTGTGCATATTATTATCAAGATAGTTTTCATTGCCCCGCAGGAACCACTGTTTCTGTTACAAACTCACTAACTTCAGTGGCCCCTACCATATTCTCCATCTCATAGGGACTTCCGTGCCTTGGGGCTCCCACCGCAAGTTTGTTTAACTGAGCAGTCATGACTTTCTTCAGGTCCCATCTCATTGGTATCCCTAGAGCTTGCCTCATCCACAGCATTCCCCTCATGGGCCACACTAACCTGCGGAGTGTCCAGCAGCTTTCGACTACCGGGGTCCTGGGGTACTTCAGCGGTTTGAAGTCCACGTAGTCCGCAGTCTGGGGGACGTGCAGCAGAGTCTCTTGCATGGGCCACGTCAGTGCTCTGATCACTTGTAAACATGTCCACGTTGAAAAGATCAGCATCCGGCCTCCTTAGATTGCTGCCAGACAACTCCCGAGCAGACGAGCTGCCCCTAGGGGCTGGGGCAGGGACAAAAGAATTCCTTAATCGAAGGCTGAGACTGCTGCGCTGCCCCTTGTAGCCCATATTGTTGATTCTCCTGACGGGAGCCTTTCTTTTCCATGGGTGCCTGAACGTCTATGCCCTTTGCGATCTTAGTTCAGTTTTCTTCACCGCAAGCCAGCGCTGCTCCGATTCTTTTTTGAGCGAGGCTGCCTGACCGGGCCTGATCCCTGCACCAGAGTCCGAGACCAACTCCGCAACTTGCCGTTTCTGCTGCCCACTGAGCAGCACGGATAACTGCCGACACCACCAGCACTCGAACCTCAATCATCCAGCAGGTCTGCAGTTTTTCTCAGAGCCAAACCAAGGTAATCCCACATTCCGCCTCGATTAAAGCTGCTCTCCTTACACTTGTTACAGAGCAGGGAGGAAGCAGCTAGCAAAGGTGCTATGCGGTCGCCGTCTTGCTTCTCCCTCAGCAACCACCCCAGTGGTGGATTTTTGATGTTTTATGTTCTCTTTGCTCTCGTCCTAAATTAGGAACATCCCAAATGTCTTTTCATTTCTTACAAGTAGTCCGTTTACCTGTACTAGGAGCCTGGCTCTTCTCTGGACTAGCTATGCTTCCTTGATGAGCACCAACGAAAGCCAAACACACATGGGGAGTTGCTCAATTCCAGATAGGTATGGATGATATTTTACAATTCCATGTGCTGAAAATATTTTTCCTGGAATGATGTTTGCTTAAGTCACTTTCTTACTTGGTGTGGAGAGTAGTTTACTTATTCAGGTCTATGGTTCAGTCAGAAAACAAACATTTGAGAAAATGATTGAGAGTGTCTATGATGCATTATTTATGCGCTTATTTGTGAATACAATCCATCTGAATTTGGAACCTCCAGAAGTACTTGTTTGGTTTTAATGATTTCTATGGCATCCATAGTTTGTGTGGGTGACCTTGAAGTAGGGCTGTCCGAAGTATTGGCACACCTAGCAGCTCCTATTCCTATTGGCACTGGCCACTTCTGCTATTCAGTGTGATCTGTGGCGCACGCGCATCCTCACCCTGCCGCCAGTCCCTGGTGAACACCATTGGTGAAACCAATGAATTTGGCTTGCACCTCAGAGTGCAATATTGGCTTTTCCACTGTTTCTTTTTCAAATTGAGATGTTCTAAGTATACATTTTTGCGCCTAGTGCTCTGCAGCCTCCTGAGGTTGTGAGTATATGTGCTGTTTATTTTGGAGTTTCAAATCAGAGACCGTTTTTGTTCAGGAGGAGCTGTATCCCTTCTTCTAGGATACAAAATGTTTTACATAACGTTAGAAAAGTATTTTGTTTCCAGCACAAACGCGGGGTCGCATCATTCAATATATCGACAACGAGTTATTAGATTATATACACCTCTAGGGTTTTGTCTTGCAGTTGGTCAAAAAAAATATCTCTGGACCACCTATGGTACTGACGGTGTCACTGTCCTGCTTTTATTTACAACTCTTCGATTACAGTTTTCAGAATAGAATTGTATTTTGCAGGAGCCATGCCGCTCGAATTCTGAGCACACGCGCCTCTCCTAATGAGAAAGGGAGATCCGCAGGCAGAAGCTGGCCAAGCGTGATCTGTAATTTAATTAGAATATTTTGTCCCCAATATATTATAAACACATTGATTTTACCATTCAATTATAGATCAGTTGACGACCTCTGTAAAAATAAATGAATGTTTGGCTGACGCAGCCGTTGGCCTCCCTTCCCCCTTTGCCCCGCCTGGCCTCTAGTGATTCTGCAAGGGTCTGCAGGCAATCACTCTTTCTCTCCTCTCACTGAACGGCCCTCCCCTCATCACACATATAACCCTGACTCCTCTCGTTTCAGCATGTCTTCCACAAACGGCCTCTGCGGACCGCTCCCGGGGACTCGCGCGCCTGAAATATTCTACAGCGCGCGCTCTTCTCGCGTGTTCCGTCAGCATTAAAAATGACAACAGACGGGGGTGTCTTAACACGGAAGCCGTGAAAGACGTCCAAGTTCAAATGAAGAAGAAGAAAAAAAACACAACCCGTCGGCTCTTGCATCGTCTCGCGAGCTGACCTAGATGGGGCTTGTTTTACTTGCATGTAAACAGATAAAGGTTATTAATAAAAGCGCAGGCAGCCTGCGACGAGGCGCCTTCGCTCCTGAAGCCCACGCGCGCTGCTCCTCGGGAGCCGGGGAGATTTGCCGCCAATTGGTATTCCGAGGCGCTCCGCAGCGAGGGGCGCGCGGGAATTGTCCTACTTCTTCGTCTTTTTTTCACTGCCTCGCCAGGCATCCTCGGCCCTCTCTCCAGAGGCCCCCAGTGAAGGATAGGTGGATGTAAATAACACTCTTCCTTTCAGGAAAGACAGCGCCTTGGGGATAATTACACCAGAACCCCGCCGCTCTGGCAGGGCCTGGATTAGCTGTGTTGAATAGTTATGTTTATTGGTGTTTTTTCCCCCTTCCATGCCAGTGCGGCATTTTTTTGTTCCTAAAATTGTTTTAAAGTGGCATACTGGGAATTCTTAATGCCAGTAGGTTTATGGAAACGAGGCCGCGGAAAGGCTATGTCAGACTGAACCCGCAGTGGCCTGCAAGTGTGGAAGGGGCCGTTATTCACGCCCTATAGTCAAACCCAATACATTTCCTTTTCACCAGCTTTACCTGTTAAATATAGTTAACATTTTTTTATAGCTTCATTACCAATAAGTGCTGATACATCCAAATAAAAGTACAGTGGTTGAATTATTAGGGTGCCTTCTCAGTCCTTCATGAAACACTTACACTTTATTAAAACGGAGCGATTTATAGATGTGGAATGCAGTTAGGTCATTTATATTCTATTTGGATTTTTTTGTAGAATTATTTTTGCAAATATAGGTTTACTTGCATTCGTCTGTACCGTGACCAGACATCTTGGAGGTGAAAGGGCTACTGTTCCTAAGAAACCTAAAAAACAAATATGGGTGCCTTTTTTCAAGCTGTACAGGAATGCTTCTGATATGGCCAAAACTGATTTGGTTCTAGATGCTGATGCAAAGCGATGATTATTCTCCTATTGTACAAGCAATTGATGGGAATTCCAAAGTTGCAGCTGTCTGTACAAAATCACAAATTCAGTGTTCCTCTTGAGCCTAATGCCATACCTGGAACTAATAAGCACACCTCCTTTGCAGCAGAGTAACGGGGACCTAAGTAGAGGGTTTGCCTTGGACTACCTAGCCACAAACTGACTATTGCCCCCAAATGCTCACTATCAAGGTCACTTGGTCAATGACCGCTGATCACACATCCTATCTGCCCGTCATCCATTTGCAGAGATCTCAATGGCTGATGGAGCAATAAATCTCAACAAGGCAGGTGCTTCAAATATGACTTTTCAGGCTGAGATTATACATTTTGCAAGAAACCTGTTTGATAGATGTAAGACAAAACATTGGATGAAGTCCTTTGGGGGCTTTGCATTTATAGCAGCTTGTGCTTTCTCTGCAGAGTCAGTCGATAGCCAAGTTGAGTGATATATTTTTGATGCTTCTCTTGCAAGCTAAGACTCGCTTGTATGCACTGTAGACCAAGCATGAAGGAAGCAAATGAATTGAAGCTTTAAAACCAACTGCTGTGACTATGGTTTTACTGTTCTGAAAGGAGAATGCATGTATATAAAATATAACTGCCCACAAAAGAAGATCTAAAAGAAACACAGAGGAATGGGCCCATAAAAACAGCTGCAACCTACCAAGAAATGCCCAAAATTAGATCCTCAGATGTTGTATAAACCTATAATCAAGGGAGCAAGTGAATATTTTCACTTCACCGTTCTGACACATAGGGTCTTTTATAAAATAATCTTACAACTTCTTTATTTGTAAATGAACCATTAAACTGTTCATTATGAGTACGCCATAGTGATTTTCTAATACTCTTTTCCCCTCCCTCTAGACCCATTGCCAACAGCCTTTTGAGAAAATCACTTGACTGACCTAAGAGCATGTAAATGGCACTCGGGTAATTTTGGCAAGAAATAAATACATTGGAAAATACGAAGTGACAGAAAAGTTATAAATGCAGCTCTGCTAACCACTTCCCGTTCCCAATGGTTGTCAAGAATGAGCATAAGGCCATCTTTATTGAGGAGAGGATAAAAGCAGAGGAGAGTCTGGGTCATACGATTGATTGCTAGATATTTCAAGATGGGAAATATGTGCATTTGACATTGAATATATTAGGTGACCCTATTTTTACACTGCTGTTTAATATTTTCAGTTTCTGGCTACAGTATTATTTCCCTCAGGTGGCTAGAAAAGGAAAATGCTTCACATCCACTTTTTGCAGCTACATACATGTATTCAAAATACTTGCATATACATTTTGCCCGGGGGTTTACACCACCTTCAGCCTTTATTTACAGGATACAGGTGTACATGTATATGTTGTCTGACTTCGTGAATTTCGATGGTGCACCTCAAAACACCTTTCACTTTCAATGTCCATGCATCTATTGCCTTGCTCATCAACAGCCATACAGCATGCCCAATATTTACCACCAATCAGCTATCTTCCATAACAATGTTATGTATGAAGATGAGCTTTGTTTGAAAAGCTGTTCTCTAGTGTGGAATCGTAATTCGGGTCCATCAATGAATTTACCATTTATTTTCTTATCATAGCTTCTATCTTAACGACTTGTAACTCCTTTACAGGGCATATATTGCCTGGTAGAGTCGGGTTGTCCAGCATTGATTTGTGAGGGTCTGGAACAAAATCAGATTTTTTAGAATCTCCACAAGATAAATTTGTACACAATGTATCTAAATGGGCATCATTTCTATCGTTGTCCTGAGAATCTGTCATGGCATTAGTCCTCATGGACTAAGTTGGGACACTCGGGAGATATGAGATGCTTTGGCCTTAGCCGGCATGTAACACCGTTTTTAGGTTGTGCTTTTAAAAGAAAATAACTTTCTGGTGAAATAAATATCGAAGTCCTCCACTTTGGTAATGTCCAATACCTCGCTCCTCTAACTTCTGTGAGGAGAATAGCGTCTGTTTTAAAAGTGCTGCCTGCAACTAACACAAGGATTCCGCATTTAGGTTAAAAAAAACATATTTTGAAACAAAGTAAATATTTCTCCAACAGAATGAAAATCTCAGCCTCGGATCCTTGACACACTATGCGAAAGAATCAGAAGGGGCCCTTCTCTTGCTGTCAATATCAAAAAGCGAGGACAGTGTTTATTTTTAGGATACAGGGCTTTGGCTATAGTTTCACGAAGGAGTATTTCTTGGTTAGAAAAAAAGAGTCGGTTAATAATGTTGGGGTATTTACTTTAAAAAAGTGAGAGCCATCATTGTAAAAATGGCACGAATGGTCCTACATATCCTCTAAAATATTGTCACTAATAGAAATGCTAGGTTACTCCTCTGCCCGTGTTTGTTCTGGACTCTGTCTCTGTGATGCTCTTAGATAACCTGAACCACTCATAACTGTAGTAGCGCAGTATGTTTTGTTGACCTTGTCAATGACCGCCACATCGACATCAACTTGAGCAGAAACAAAACCCTGCAGGCTCGGTCTCACCCAGCTTTGCTATCAATTCTCCACCTAACTTCCTGCGTATTTGGAATATTTGATCTAATTTACGAATCACTGAGTCCTGTTGAGAAAGAGAATTCATGTTGTTTCCAACACTGTCATCAACAGCTTGCCTGTGCGCTCTTTGTGGCACTTCTAGAAATAGTGTTGTTTAAAGAAATCAGAGCTAGCGAGAAAGAGAAATTGCGTTCAATTTAAATATTTATCTTGAAGCACTTCATACTATATTTACCTACCGTTCCGCCTGTGGTAAGTGGATTTTTTTTAAAGTAGGAAGAAAAACAAGATTTTGTAGACGCAAATACCTGATAAGCATCATCCAGAAGAAATATCAATGTAATCCTGATTTTATTATTTTAAGATGATCTTGTTGAAAATGCCTGACATTTTTAGAACTATTAACTGTTGTAGTTATCTGTGCAGTTTGTTCCTTAACATAGAAGAGTGCTGTAACCGAAAGAGATCCTGTGAATAATATAGGTGTTACGAAGCCTGGGCGTGTGGAGTTTAGAGGAAAGAAAACATAAAAAAAGACAAATGTAAAGAGATACAAAACAAAAGCATCACTTATAATGGGAACAGTTACGATTACAGTGTTGACTCAAAAGCTCATTGGATGATTTAGTGGCTGTTCTTCGCATTGCATCATATCACTCACATGGTCCCTCTGTGGTTCACGCAATATCGACTCCCTTCACGCTGTCACCCAGTGGTGAGCTGACCCACATGTTGGGGAACAAAATGAGCTGGAACCCAAACCTGAGAGTGGGTTTCTAGCTTGTGTGAGAAGACTCTGCACAGCCAATGCCCACTGGGGGGATTGGGGGTGGACTTTGCTACCTCGCCAGCCTCCAAAACATTTGTTTTGTTTTTTATTTGAGTGGAGATAGTTGTGACTCATGACCGCTGCTTGCAGAGAGCCATACCCTCTCTCCATAGGCCTTGCACAACTGGTCATATAGTAACGGACTTGACGCCCCTCCCACTCCTCTCTCGCAATAAAAATGTTTTCAGTTTGTCAGGTCTAATCATGCATTACATAATGAGGAACCACTCATGGGACCGTCACACCCACACGCGCCTCAGTGCTCATGTTCCTGAGCCCAGTCACCCCTCTTGGTTCTGTTCTCTTAATACACTAAAAAGAGTCCGTGTATTTAGGTTTCTGAAAGGGGTCCGGCTGCCATTGTTCAGGAAAAATTAGATTCGGACATGTACAAATTCAACAGTCTTGTCCTTTCATATGATTTAAATTTTGCACATCAAAGATGTGCCAAGATTTATGGAAACATCTCCTCTTGCACGAGCTGTACTGGACTGGCCATTTTTCAGGTCGAGCCTAACAGATGCTGCAGCTGTATGGTTGAAAATGACATATTACCAAGAACTTACAGTGGACTTAAAGCCTACCCATTTCTTAACACGGGTTGTCTTTATTGTTCCTCTCATTTACTTGCTTCTAGTTCGATGTCGTGCCTTTTCTATCTTGTATTTGTCCCTCCCTAGAGCATAGCCTCTTAACTTGTGTCCTTCCAGCCTCTTAGCTTGTGTCCATCCACTGCTTACTTTTTGGAAACTACCATTTTTTTGTTTAACCACTCCATAAGAGTATGTGTTTTCCAATTGTCTTCCTCGTGTGCTTCTTTCCACCCTACGCTCCATGTTGTTCTCCCTTATCCATGTGCTTCCTTCCCTCTCTCGTGTTCCTCTCTCTCGCCCATCTGCTTCTAATCCTCCCCATACACTTTGTTTCATTGCCTCTAGCTTGTGTTCTTCCTCCCATCCACAGTGCTGCTGTCCATCCTGTGCTGCCCACCAACTCTCCATAGGTTCACACTTCCACCTGCTGCCTACGTCCTTGGCAGAACTATTTGTTTTTTAATTTAAACTTTTAATTTGATTTTTTTGGGGGAAGGACCAGTTGGCACATTGCTGCTGGCCATGCCACTTATTAAACAAGCATTGGCATAGCCAATAGGTCTCGCTTTTGGGACCTTATAAGTCTTTAGTTATGCAGCACAATATCCTTGGTGCAACAACATCAACTGTTGCATGGCTAAACACTTATAAGGTCCCAAAGGCGAGACCTATTGGCTATGCCAATGCTTGTTCTTTACTTGAAACAGGATTTAAAGTATATTTTGAACAATATCCAGGCTTTCACGTCCGGATTAACTCCCAAAAATGTTTCCCACATCAACGGAGGAAACAGGCAATAAGCCATCAGATATTATTAGGACTCCCAGAAATACAAGCCTTTCTTGATCACAAACAGTAAATATCTTGGTTCAACACTTTTAACGCGGCACCAGATGCAGCTCACGTCTGCAAAAGCTTTCTAAGCAAACGGACGGAGAGGTCATAAAACACCCGCCCCCCACTCCACTTCAAAAGCAAACCCAAGGAATTCTTCTGGTCGAGCAAAGGGAGCCCCATAAAACTTGTGCTTTTCTCAAAAAAGCACATTCGTCAAACGCTCGCAAAAAAGAGGCAGAACTGAAGAGTGAGGCCCCAGCAGCAACACAGGTCGTTCGTTAGCTATTACCAGGGCTCTCATACATATTAAATCATGTACTAACAAGGGGGAAAAATGCAACAGTTTGCATTCTCTATAGCCGTCCAAACATACAATTTAAATGCACAGCATTTAATGTTTATAAAGCAACAGTTCACAACTACCCTATCCTGGTGCCTCAAACACGCACTAACACTTGGGACAATGCTACATGTACCATTTCGCATTGGTAACAAGAAGCGCGAGCAACAAGCATTGGCCGCGCGGCCGCGAAACTGACACGGCTGCGCGGCCGTGAAAGTAATCGCGGGTTTTGTAAGTGCAAACAGTGGCTTTTGCTGGCGACCAGCTTGCGTTCACGCGAGCGTCCAGATGGCGAGGGAAGCCATATGGCGCCTGATCGCGCGTGCACGCTCGCGTGAATGCAGGCTAGTCCCCAGCAAAAGCCACTGTTTGCACTTCCAAAACCCGCTTACTAAAAGTCTCGCCAGAGCAGCGCATGCGCGCTGGCTCAGGCGAGACCTAAAAAGAGATTTTGCTCTACTTCATTTTGATATTTTTTTTTATTTACTGTTCCATCCCAGATCAGTAACTTTAAAAGAAATGGCGCTTTGTGTAAAATGTATATATGCCAAGACACATGCGTGTGTGCCCGCAAAATGACATCACACTTTAAAAAAAAAAATTATACTTTGGTTTATCCTGTACAACATGAATAAAAAGTATTGGCAGCTCTAATAGTGAAAGGCAAGAGCTGTTGGCTTTGCCAACGCTTATTCTTTTTGGGCTTTTCTCCATGTGTGGGTGGGGGATGAAAGGTATGGGAATCTGGAGTCATTGGAAGGTGGTTTTTCAAGGGACGTGGTCACCTCTGTCACTGTGTCAGGCTTCCCGGGTGTTTCTGCAGGCGGCAGAGAGAGGAGGGAAATAGATACGAGTATGGGAAACAGCACACGTTCAGGAAGGACCTCAAGACCTGGCTCTTCGACTGATCCGGAGCTTGCCCACCCCCAGCGCCTTGAGACCCTCACGGGTGAGTAGCACGCTTTATAAGCCCCTGATTGATTGATTGAAAGGGGTACAGCTGGTTTGAATAATTTTGCCAAGACTGCCCTTCAGTAGCGGCTGCTACTGGACCCGGGTAGTGAGGCGGGGGCAGGGAGGTGAGAGCGAAAAAAAGTTACAAAAAAAAGCACTTACCTATGACGGCCGGCCGGCTGCTGCCTCTCCACCGAACTCTTCTTCCTGACTCCGGTCCTGCAGCAGGATGCAGGAAGCACCCTGCTCCCAGCCTCCCGATAGCCAATCACAACGCTGCAATGCAGCATTGTTATTGGTCTGAATGCTGTGGATCGGCGCTCAGCCAAGGGATGGGGGCCTGGGCATGTTCTCCACGCAGGCTGTAATGCAACCTGCATGGAGAAGATGCGAAGTGCACATGAATGTCTTGGGCCGGCCAAACAGTCATGTGCACTTAGGAGTGGGCAAACCACTCCTCCCCTGCTCCTCTGTTGCCGGAGCAGCCCCGCCCCAAACGCAAAGCTGCAGCAGAAGGTAACATAAAATGATAATAACGCAAGTTTCCTTTACTTCACTGCTGCAATGCAGTGGGGCGACGCTCCTCCGCCTTAGCAGAGGAGCCGCCACTGCTGCCCTTCGTTCTCAGTCTAGCCCTGTGCATTTGATCCCATGTTTATTTTTTCTGCGTTGGCCAAGTCACAAACTTGGGGAAACATTATAGTGCCACAACCTGTCTATTTTGGACAAGCAGTATGGGATTTTATGCACCTGTAGTTTCAGATCAGCCCGTCATTAGGCTGGTTAATTTCCAACTCCTGATGTATATAGTTGGTTACCACACTCTCGTTCATATGACAGGAGTATCAGTGCCTGCCAGTCTTCTAAGATGGAATCTAACTCGCCTATCTAGGGTCTAATTATATCTATGTTCTCATGAATGTTTTCTGCTAAATGAAAAGCAATAAAAAAAAAAAAAGAGGGGACACTGGAATACTATACCATGAACATAGTCAATCATTCAGTTTTTGAATGCTTCATTCACTTTCTGATGTGACCTTCATTTTTCCACAATACATGTAGCAGGTGATGGTGAGACATGCATGCTTTTAACTGTAGAATCATCCCATGCCTCCTAAAAATCGTGTAGCTATTCCATCATGTGTGGTATACGTTTGAAACTGCAGCAGAATAGCAGGGACTTGTGACCTTCAACTGAGAGCAACGCTCCCACAGAAATGTAAGTGCTTTTTCCATTTTATAGTTTGCAATGCGACTTTTTAAGACTTTGGGACCGGCTGAAAACTTTTTTCCAGTGTTGCAGATGTGACACAGAACTCTCTGGGCCTGCTAAGAACTCTTACAAAAGGTCCACAACTATTTTATTATTCATGGACTCTGTAACTGCACCCATTCCCTGTTTCAAAAAGACAGCCGCAGTATTTTTTAGCTCCTCCTTCCCCAACCAGCCACCCACTTGGCAAAGTATTCTGGTACATGTCAGGAGCCTATAGCCTCAGTCGACACCAGATTTGCACGCAGGCCAGAGGATGATTGTTTTCAGTTATACCAACATAACTTCTGTGAGGTTTAATAATCCAGAACAGTTGATCATTGATTTAAATGTTGTTCTATCCGAAGTCGGGGGTCCCTGGGCCCATGTCTTACCAACTTACATGCTCCTTGCCTTTTTCCCTATGGAGTAAAAGCCACATCCAACGTTCTTACATGAGATAAAGGGCCCGATTCTGATGCGGGTTGGAAAAGCTTCCCCACCGAGGGCCTGATTCTGATGCGGTTAGGAAGGCCTCCTAACGGCATTTGCTCCTTCCAAATCGGATCGGGAACGTGTCTTCCCGACCGAGGGCCCAATTCTGATGCGGTTAGGAACAAATGTTCCCATTGAAGTCAATGGGAGTTCAACCAAATCGTATCTGGAAGCATCCGGATGCATCCTACTCCGCCGGTCGGACTTTCCCGATCCGAGTGGGTCGGACACCATTTCCCAACCGATTCGGTCGGGAAGCTTTTCCAACCCGCATCAGAATCGGCCCCAGAGTGTTTTAGATCTCACCTGAGACGGCGCATGCGCTGTCACTTTCAAGATATTTTGTTTACTTACAGGAGGCTTTGAGCCCACCCATAGCTTACAATTGGTTGGCTTTGTCACTCTTGTTTCCTTTTTTCTCTTTCGTCAGTGCGTGCCGACTTCACTTCCTCCCTGTGTTTATCCCTCCTCTAGAGCAAGACCCAAGTACTGCTTCCTTGGCAAGTGTCATTCCACTGCTCACGCTTTTGGAGCTACATTTTACCTGTAGTTGTTGTACTCCATAAGAGTATAGGTGTGCATGTATTTGCAGGCTGTTTCACCCCCTCCCCGTTCCAGGAAAATCGTCCAATTGGAGCACCTTGCATGTGCAAAAGATTATTGCACAAGGTGAGAATCTTTTTGTTGTTGCTTTGTTGCTTGCCCCTTCCAACCCTGCATTTTGTCTTGCCCACGTTGTGTAACTAGCCCATCCCTTCCTCCCAGCAGCCATTGTGTTGCTTGCCCCCTCCCACACTCCCGTCGTTGCTTGCATTTCCCTCTCCCGTTGTTGCCTGCTCCCTCTTGTCATTGCTTGCGTACTCCCACCCTCCTGTTCTTGCTTGCCCCATTCAGTCGTTGCTTCCACCGCTCCCACCAGAAAAAGATAGTATTGGCAAATGGCAAAGCCAATAGGTCTCGTCCTTGTTTTTAGCCATGTTGCACAACAGAACAGTTGCTTTGCAGCATGACTGAAAGTTTTTTTTTTAAATGCTCAATGGTGTGGCTAAACGCTAGCCTCCACTAGTGGCTTTTTTTTTTTTTATTGCTGGCGGGAATTCTGTGCAACAGACATACATGTTGCATGCCCACACTCCCTGAGATGCCACCTGCCAGCAATTAAAAAAAAAAAGCAATACAACGCAGCCAATGCCGCTTGCCTCATAATGTAATTTTTTTTTTTTACTTTCAGCCATGCTTTGACAGCCATTCTGCTGTGCAACATGACTAACACATTGATAAAGACAATATCTCGCAGAGGTGAGACCTATTGGCTTTGCCACTGCTTGTTTTTTTTTTTTTAAGTCAGGACAGCAACACGAAAACTGCAGTCAGCACGTCTTCAGTGTGTGGGCGCCTGCCTGGTATCTCTCCTCTGTTTCCTTTCACCACTTGGGAAGATTGTGGCTTTCTTTATTGAAGCACTCCGAATTAGGGAACGGTTGTGCTTGATCTGCCGCCGAGAGTAAGGTGCAACATTCATAAGCTCCGCCCTCTTCTGCATTCTCGTATTTGATTGCCTAAGACACTAAGATTCAGACCATCTATTGAAAATGCTTGACAATAATGTGGCTGAGCTCCATGCTGCAAAAGGAAGGACAATAACATTGTCTATTTTAGGGGTTGTAATTTGTGTTTTTATAGGGCAACATTTCTATGTTTTGGAGAGAAACCTCGGCTTGAACATAGCTTTTCATGAAGGGACCGAGCTCGATTCCGCAGTTTTCCAAAATTCATGTCTATGTTCGATCTGTAATTTTTTTTTTTTAATTAATTGAAGATGATCTGTATGCTATCCTAGTGAGAGGATTTAGAAACACATTGTCTAGGTGACTAGTACTAGTGCTTTGAGGTATTGAGAACATTTGTGTAACACTTTTGACAATGGCTAGGCCATCCTTACCTTAATTTGTGGGTGATCTTTAATGCTACTACTCTTCAGAATGGTAAGTATATATGCGACATGTATGACGCACATTAGCATCTTTAGTTTATTTTGCACTGCAGTGATTCTTAAAAGTCAAAAGTACTCACTGGAATGTGTCCAATTCCTCGATATTTATTTATTTTTAGTACAGTGCCTCGAATATTTCAATGTGACCAGGACAAAATGTATTATCGGTTCCAAGATGTTTTCAGCTCTATCACTGAGAATAGTTTTCTTCTTGTAATACTGTTTGAAACAAAGCAAATGCTTCAAGCGTTGTGCCATTTTCTTTTCTGGAGCATTGCTAGGTTGCAGGCTATCTCAGTCACGACTGTGCAGAAAGCCTTGGCTTTTAAATCAAAATCTCATTCTGGGAAATAACTTTTCTTAATTCAAAATGTTGGACAAGATTTCATGTTAACTCCTTACAGACAACATAATTGTCTACAGTGTAGGGCATGTCTTCTGCAATATGGAGAACGCTTCAAGTTTTATCATACATAACCTTCATAACTGTGGGCACATGGGAACTCTGGCTGACAAAGGCACACGCCTTCTATTGAGAAGCTTCCAAATCCCTCACTTCATCCACCACTGCCAACATCAAAGGACTGGAAACCCTTGGTATTGAAATACCTAGCTCTCATTCTAGCTGGAAGACACAAACTGGGTTTTGCAGCGTGAATCCTTTTCTGGATTCACATGGTGTGCACCATTCCGCCATCTAGTGGTTGGGTCCGGAATTGTCTTTTTTTCCTCTTGTTTTGGTCACAGTCGACCACCATTTGGTTGCAGGTACGTCCCCTGAGTGACGTCAGACAGTATGCTGGAGGTCGACGTGCATGGTGGCCATCTTCAGATTCTTTTTTCCGGCGTTGGTTCTGGAAGCAAGACGGGAAGCTCCAAAGAAAGTTTAGAATTTTCCCCAAAAACTTCGAAAAAGAAAAAGATTGCCGAGAAATATCATCAATCATCGACTTCGTAACCAGAGGCAGGAGCAGAGCTTCGGTTTAACAGGTAGGGGTCATGGAGAATACCCCCTTCAAGTTCTGCCCCAAGTGCCACCTTTAGTACGCTCAACGCGACCCACACGACGTCTGCAACCTCTGTCTGCCCGAAGATCACCAGGACAAGGGCTGTGAGGCCTGCGCAGCGTTCCTGCAGAAGACGCTAAGGACGTGCCGAAATTAAAGACAGGCCCACTTCGCCACAATGTCGCAAGCAACGAAGAAAACCTTCCTGAGAGACCTGGGTTTCTCTAGCGACGAGGAGGAACATGGAGCACCAGCGGAGTCGACGTCGAGGTCCTAGAGGGGGACTCTGAAAAAATCCACGCAGAGAAGAAGGCGAAGGATCCGAAAAAGAAGACGGAGAAGGTAAGACACCATAAAGATCCGTCTGAACCGAAGGGCCACGAACATAAGGCGCACAAGGCAGCCCCGACGCCGAGCAAGAAGGCTATCGAGGGTCAGCCGCGATTAAAAGAACCCCACGAAACCCAACCGAAGGTTACAGAGGAGGGAAAATCGTCAAAGACGCCGAAACAAAGGGTCGACACCGAACCCGCAAAAAAGGGCACGACACCGCCGAAGACTAACGTCTGGAAGAAAAGAAAATCTCCGGCCTCTGACGCCGAGAGGGCCTTCGAGGTCAAAAAGAAAAGAAGACTCGAGGAGGAAATGGCAGCGCTCCTACAAAAGAAAAAGGGCTTCGATGCCTCATTGAAGGATTTTCGAATCCCGAAGATACCGAAGAGGCAGAAGACGCCGAAGGAGAGGAAGAAGGTATCTTCGACTCCCCTCCAACCCCAGAACCTCGAGGCAAAGAACCTGAGGAATACGGAGACATACCTGAAGAGGAGGAAAACTCCGAAAATTTCGAGGATGAGTGGAACGGCCTCGACACCGAGAGCCCAGAAGAAGAGATTTGCAGTTACCCCTTGTAAGGTTCACCTCCAGATGACATTGCTTTCTATAATGACATTGTAAAAAGGGCAGCAAATCAATTTGGTGTACCCTTAGAAGAAGAAAAAGGGGACACATGCTTTTTGCTAGAAACCCTGGCACCAGCTGCAAAAGGAACACAATACCTTCCAATGCTGCCCAGTATTCTGGATCAAGGCAAAGAAGCCTTCAAGGAGCCAGCCTCCAGCAAAGGGGTAACCCCCAGAGTGGATAAAAAGTATAAGCCCTCCTCAAAGGACCCTAAATATATTCAGAGAAGTGCAATACCGGACTCAATTATTGTCACCACAGCCAGGAGGAGAGCAAATGCAGTCTCCAACACCGGGCCCCCACCAGAAAAGGAAAGTAAGAGGCTGGATATGGTGGGGAGAAGGATAGAAAAGGAGGCAGCAACACAGTAGCGTATTGCTAACTCAAATGTCCTACTCAATAGATATGGCCACCAACAATGGGAGGACATAGAGGAGTTGTTAAACAAACTACCTGAGGAGGACAAAAAGAGGGCAAAATCTAGTGTCCAGGAGGGGGAAAACATTGCAAACACCTGTCTAAAGTCAGCTTTAGATGCAGCAGACACTGCTAGTAGGCAGAGGTGCACAGGAACCACCCTAAGAAGACATGCCTGGCTCAGAATCTCAGGCTTTAAACAAGAAGTTCAAACCTCCATCATCAACAGACCATTCAATAGAGAAGCTCTGTTTGGTAAAGAGGTAGATGAATCTCTTCAACAAATTAAAAAGGACAACGAAACAGCAAGGGCAATGGGGGCCCTGCAGCAAAGAGGTTCATTTAAAAGAGGGGGATTCAATAATAGGAAGCCCACAGGTAGGGGCTCCTTTGGTCAAGGACAACAAATGGCACCACAAACTCAAGGGCAGAACCCAGGTCAACAAATGGGTCAGCAGGCAAGCTACCAAGGTTGGCAACAACAACAGAAGCAGCCCTTTCGAGGAAGAGGCAATGGCCGAGGAAGAGGCCAATCCTCTAGAGGAAGAGGAAATGGCTCTAACTGACTCCATCACAAAAAAGGACCCACACAAAACACCAGTGGGGGGGAAGGATATCTTTTTTCCACAGACAATGGGAAAAGATCACAACAGACAATTGGATTTTAAATTTGGTAAAATACGGGTATTGCATAGAGCTAACAAAATTACCACCTGCAAACCCACCAAAAAAAAGAAAGTTAATGAGATCAAGGAACTATGCCTAAAACAGGCAATAGAAAAAGTACCGAAACAAGAATGGTTCACAGGAAACTACTCCCCATATTTCCTAATACCCAAACAGGATCAAACTCTAAGACCAATCATGGACTTAAGATTCATCAACAAGTTCATACTAACACAACGCTTCAAAATGTGTACCCTCCAGGAAATAATCCCACAAATTCAAAAGGGGGGTTACTTGGCAACAATAGACCTCAAAGACGCCTACTTACATATCCCCATGAACAAACCACGGGTGTTCACAAAATGTCTAGCCGCAGTGGCGGCATACCTAAGAAGAGAAAAAATCTACGTCTACCCCTATCTAGACGACTGGCTCATAAGGGGGCATTCAAAACAAACATGTCACCATCAGGTTAAAAAAACAATCAAAACGCTACAGACACTGGGTTTCTCAATAAACCACAAAAAATCTTCAACAACACCAGAAAGAGAAAAAAACCTTCCTGGGAGCAAGATTAAATACAGCGAAAGCAAAGGCATACCCCACAAAGACCAGGACAAGCAATCCATCAAGAAACGACCCTCTACCAGAGGGGTCAGTCTCTGACAGTGAGGAATGTCATGAAACTAATGGGCATTATGGCATTATGCATCCCACTTATCCCTCACGCTCGCCTACACATGCGCCCATTTCAAGAATGGCTTACCAACAGCTGGTCTCAAGCCACAGGAAGTTGGGAGGATCTAGTGGTTGTTACACAAAGGGTGCAAGCAGAGATACAATGGTGGGCATCCAACAACATAGCACAGGGGAGACCTTTCACGGACCCAACTCCATCTGTGACAGTCACCACGGATGCATCTCTCAACGGTTGGGGAGCGCATTGCAACCAGCTGAAAGTTCATGGTCAATGGAACGAACAGGATTCCACAAAGCACATCAACTTTTTGGAAATAAACTGTCTTTCTAGCACTCAAGGCATTCCAGAAACACATTCATGGGAAAAACATATTAATTCAAACAGACAATACAACGACAATGTTCTATCTGAACAAACAGGGTGGGACAAGGTCCTTTCCCCTGAGCAAACTTGCACAGGAAATCTGGCAATGGGCAATAATACAAAAAATCTATCTACAGACAGTACATCTACCAGGAGTAGACAACATTACAGTGGACCAACTCAGCAGACGGAACAACTGCTCCCACGAATGGGAGTTGAAACAGGAAACAGTACAGTATATGTTCAACATCTGGGGAACACCAGTGATAGACCTGTTTGCAACAATGCAGAACAAGAAATGCCAAGCCTTTGCCTCGAGGTTTCCACACCACCAATCAAGGGGAAATGCACTTTCACTCAATTGGTCACAGACATTTGCTTACGCCTTTCCACCAATACCCCTGATGCAAAGAGTGTTACAAAAAGCAAAAAACCCAGGAACAAATATGATTCTCATTGCCCCTCAGTGGCCAAGGCAAACATGGTACTCAACCCTCCTAGAACTATCCAGGGGGGAGACTATCAAGATCAAAGCAGAAAAGGACCTGCTAACAATGCAACAGGCCAGATCTTTCACCCAGAGCCAGGCACGCTACACCTAGCAGCTTGGCGCCTGAATACATAGAATTTGGGCATCTCAATCTGCTCTGCGAACCATGGAAATTCTAAAAGAGGCAAGGAAAGAGTCAACAAGAAAATGCTATACAGCAAAATGGAAGTGATATACCACATGGTGCACCGCTAACAAGAAAAACAGTTCATTCAACACACAAGAAACAGTTATTACATACCTTGGACAAAAACATCAACTACTCAAGCATTAAATTGCACCTTGCTGCCATAGTAGCATACACAAAAGGAAAATCAGGCAAAAGCTTCTTTACAAGACCAGTAATCAAAAATTTCTAGAAGGAGCAAAAAGAATTTCACCACCAAGAGCAGCTCCAGTACCCACATGGAGCTTAAATACAGTACTTTCTCAACTAATGGCAAAGCCCTTCGAGCCCATGCATACAGTGGACCTAAAACACATTACCCTAAAGACAGCCTTTCACATTGCAATAACATCACTACAAAGAGTAAGTGAACTGCAAGCATTAACAATTCAAGAACCGTACTTACAAATCCACAAGGATAAAGTAATCTTAAAAACTAACCCACAGTTTTTGCCAAAAGTGGTATCTAAGTATCACTTAAACCAAAACATTCTCCTTCTGGTTTTCCTTAAAAACCCAAAGACTAAAGGAGAGAGAAGCCTCCATACCCTGGATGTAAGGAGGGCTTTATTGTATTATTTACAAAAGACATAACAAATCAGGAAGATAAAGCAATTGTTTGTCGCCTACGTGCATACCAACACAGGATCACCTGTGTCAAAGGCAACTATTGCAAGATGGATAGTACAAGCCATCCAATTGTGTTATGCCAAGGCCAAAAAAGAACTAACAATTCAACCAACAGCTCACTCCACTAGAAAGAAAGGAGCAACGCTAGTCTTTATGGCCAATGTACCCATTGACTCCATTTGCACTGCAGCTACATGGGCGTCACCACACACCTTTACAAAGCATTACTGTGTGGATATACAAATGAATAAGGAAGCTCATATTGGACAAAGGGTACCTCAACACCTGTTTGCAAGTTCTTCCGTTCACCACAGCCTCCCAGACACGGGAGAAACCGCTACATAATCTGATGCACAGCATGTGAATCCAGAAAAGGATTCACCCTGCAAAACGAAATGGTTACTTACCAGTAGGTGTAGTTTTGCAGCTTGAAGAATTTTCTGGATTCACATGCGACCCACCCGGCCTCCCCCAGAAGGAAAACAAACAGGTGGGGAAGCAAAGAACTACATCAGTTATTCAATAACCATCTCAAGGATTACAAAACAGAATAAGAACAGAAAAAAGAATACGAAGATGGCCACCACGCACGTCGACCTCCAGGATACCGTTTGACGTCACTCAAATGGTGACTGCGACCAAAACAAGAGAAAAAAAAAAGACAATTTGGAACCCAGCCACGAGATGGCGGAATGATGCACAGCATGTGAATTCAGAAAATTCTTCAAGCTGCAAAACTACTCCTACTGGTAAGTAACCATTTCGTTTCTTCTTTCTTATTGCTCATGTAGAAACAAATCAACTTTTCATTCCATTCTCCGCTATTCAAGTAAAGACAGTACTAAGCTACCTGTAAGGTCAAACTGGAGATCAGAAAGGGGGTTTCAGTTTCTCTGCCAAGTCGTGTCTAGCTTTGTGCAGCGGTTCCATGGTATACCACCTTCACCATCCTCAGATGGTAGGACCACGGTCAGTTACACTGAACTAAACTGCTTAATTTAGGACCTTACCTTACAGTCTCCATGTGAACTGTCAATAATGCAAAGGGTTCCATGGCACTGGGTCCACGGGTGTGAGGGACCTGCTGGACCTCCAAATATAGCTGCTTTTTACTACCAAAACAAGGTATAAGGGGCCTAGTTTTTTTGCTTGCGCTCCGGCCCTAGTCATCCTTGCGGTGTCAGTGTGCCCTAGTCGAGAAACAAAGTTATGGTAATATAGCTCTTAATTTCTTACTATTTTAGGTGAGATGCTACATTGAAATGATCAGTAAAAGTGACCTGAGGCATGAACCTTGTCTAATGCATGTTCAAAAGAAGAATTAAACCATAACTATTCATGGTTGACTGTGAGTAAACCGTGGTTGGCTATGCTTTGCTCGTGAACGTAAAACAGGGTAGTGAATGTTTGATTACAAATATATACACAAGTAGGCTCCTCTAGTGCAAAGTGAAGTGCGTAAAGTTATTTCAGCTCACTGTATGTAGGAGACAGTAGTATTTAAGGTTACTAATGAAAGCGCATTTTGACACTGTATAGTGCTAAATACTATAAATCGGTGTGTGCATGAAAGAAGGAACTCCATCTGGTGTCTGCACCCAGAAATGTGATCCTAACGAGCCAGAGCCCACACTCAATCCATTAGAGATAGCGCTGTCTGTCAGATCCACCTAGGGAAGGAAATTCATCCGTCAGCTTCCCAACTTTGTCATCTGCACCAGTTTTTTGCTTGGCACACGTTCACTTCAAAACCAGATGTGTGGTTTACAAAGCCCTCCTCCCAAAGAAACCCAATAAGAGGACCACCAAGCTTATCTCTACCAGCACCTGTGCATTCAGAGTTGCCAGGATTTATACTATAAAGATTTGAGAGCCTTCCACTTGTATGGTCTCAAGAAGACTGCGGAACGACTTCCCAACACATCCTAGACTTGCTCCTCCATGCTTGCATCCCAGGTCTCACCTTTTCACTATCCTCCTTCCAGCCAAGGACCTGTCGATCTCAAGCCTTCAGTTTGCAAGCCGTGTCTCATTCCTCGATAATCTTACATGTGGACCACTTTCCACCATGTCTCCTCTACCCTCCGGTGCACGGTAAATATAACTAATACATGTCAGAAAATCGTGCATAGAGTGAGGGAGAGCGGATTGGGGGGAAAGGCAGAGACTTTGGCAAAGAGCAGTAGGAAGGGTTGAAAAAGTGAGAGCATGTGGGGAGGAATGGCCAGTTTCAGATATCGAAATGTATTTTAGTAGACTGCAAATGAATGCATTAAAGCAAGTACAGATTTGTTGTTTGTTTTGCGGGTTTTCCATATACAGTGGTTGCGCTTTTTATTAGTACTATTTTTTTTAATTTGAATCTATGTGAACAGATTTTGTTTTGTGTGTGTAAATACAATCCTTGTACTTTTATTAGTACTTTTTAAAATTCAGATTCTTTAACGTGTGGCTCCAGCCATAGTGGCTAACAATTGTTGTTGTCAGAGATTGTTGAAGTGTGACGAGTTTGGTGAAAGGTGAAAAAACCCCGCCCTGCCCTGCATGTGTGTGCAAGCCGCAGTGGAGCTGTGTACGCGCGGTGCAAATTGTACCCGACTCGTGGGCGAGCGGATGGACTTTCCTATGTTTTATTGTGCTAAAATCTTTCTCGTGTCGGCTATTGAAGTGATTTCGCACATCATCCTTTTCCTTTTGACTTTGAAGTTGACCTCCGCGCCTCCTCCAGCAGGGAAGATTACAGGCAGTCGAGCGGAGGCGGTTATTTTGGTGGCACTTTTGCTGAAAGCTAATTCTTTTATTTATGTGCTTTTTTTGTTCCCGCGAGCTAAGTATGAAGCAAATGGGGAGGTGGTGGAGTTATCCATTTTTTTTTTTTTTTTTTTTTTTTTTTACAGATGTATTGCAGGATTCCAAAATAATATCGTTCAAAAGTGGGACTTTCGTTTGAGAGGAAATGAGCGCGCACACGGTGTGTAAACGTTCTGCCGAGATTCAAGGAGTCGGTCGTCTTCACCTAATAATCTAGTCCTAAAAAAAGAAGTGGGGGGGGGGGGGCACACCAAGTTAGGCAGAATGACTGACATCACCGCGCGTGACATCACATGAAGTGACACCACAGCGCGTGACATCTCATGTGTCATCACAACATATGACTTCACAGGAAGTGACATCAGATCTTAAGACCTCACATATGTTTGGCAGGTCTATCATGAGTACATTTGAGCGCATTAAAATATTAAAAAAATTAAGATTTTGCTTTGGGGTTGTACCAAAATATTGATGCAACCCAGACGCAAAATGGGAGCCTCAACTTATGCATTTATTTTTTTTAAACCCAGCCACAAAGAAATTGGCAACAAGGAGAAAGGTGGCAGTAAATCTGTTCTGTTTAATTGGTTGCAATGTCTGTATTTTAAAATATCTTATGGGGTTAAGGTACCTGCTGCAGAGATTTTTGTTTGCCAGCTAAATCTCAGGGAATAATAATAATTTGGTAAAATAACTCTGGAGGATATCGTATTTGCTGTAGAGATCTGTGTTTTGCATCAAAGAAGCATTGAGGTTTAATATGTCTCAATGCACATTATGTAACACACAGGTGACATATTTTTATTTTATGTAAACGGGTAAATGGGTTATTGCTTTTAAGACCGATCTTTTTGTTACTTGCAGTTCATAATTTGCAATCCTTCTAATATAGCACAGTGAGGTGTGAAGGGCATGTGGCTCCTACACCCTGTAACCCTCACTGTCTTATGTAACACATCCGTTATATTGATGTACACACATGATTTATTGTCAATGTATAATCTGTACATGTGATGTAAAGCGCTTTGACACCCTGCATTGGGATGAGTAGTGCGTAAGTGCTATAAAAGAAATAAAACAAAATAGTGGTATTTAAATTATTTGTGTAAATACTGGAGTGGTCAATACATCTGACATTCTTACAGTGCATGCATATCTCTTATATACAAGGACTGAACAAAAGCATTTCTCTCTTAAATACCTGTGATGCGATATGATGTGAGCTTTTGTTTCCCCTCCATTGCATCTAGTTGTGAGGCTCCCGATATCTCCCAGCCTGGATACTCCAACAAAAAGAGGCCTAATGGCCCCTTAACTCCGTCTTTTGTCATGAGAAAGCTGGAATCTGATAAGCCCCTTCCCCGCCTGCACGTTGCTGCTCGGAACAAAAGCAGACAACTTGCAGGTGCTACTGAAAGTGTCACCGGGACAAGTTCAGCATATTTCTGTAAATTCCGGGAGAAGTAGGAAAGGAACGTGGCACTCTGCTGATAACAGCCAGCTTTGCAGCAGGGTAGACGGTATCTACCGTCCGAAAATAGTGGGATTAATTCAAGAATTCAGTACATCACCTTGTTGTTGGTTGCACTTATTTTGCTAAAGCAATATGCCAACTTCTTAAAACAGCTCACTAAATTCCTGACTCAAATGAGTTAAGTTTGCTCCTCACCCAACGCTGTGTGACTCCATCCTGCATGCACTTTTAGCGTGAACCCTGGATTTCAGGCATGACATTCAGAAGAAGTAAGACCGATTTAAATCATCAGCCTCATGTTTTTGGCCAGCAGTTGTGGGGCTAATTGAGCAATATACCAGACCTATAAATTTGCATCAGTTACTTTTGGCTAAATAGCACCTAGTTCTTAGAGAGATATGAGGAGATGTCGCCACAGAAGCACAGTTCATGCCAATATGAAAATACTGCACTTGTTTGACTAACCATACTATGAAATCCACTGAATTGTTGTGTGCAGTAATGGAGGTACATTGTGCAGTCGTGGCATTAGTAGAGGTAGTGTCGTAACTTGCAAAGCGAGCATAAGCTATTGAGATGGCATCACAGCTCTTGATCCAAGATACAATGCCCGAGGTGCAATAAAGGTTGTACTCTACTCCTAGATACCATTTGGATGTAGGTATGAAATTTGACCTGTACTTGTCTGATATATCAGTTTGGTTTCTGTTGGGAGCTGTAGTGTATATGTTTGAGGCACAGACCGCCTTGCCAACTGCATTATTGCAACAAAAAGTTAATCAGCGTTGCAGGAAAAAGAGGCGGACGAACAATCAAGATAGAAGAAAGGTGTCTTACTCCTAGTGCAGCAGGTAGTCCAGTGCTTGTGATATAACGTTCTATACATAGATGACTAACTGGGTGATCCAATACTTTGAATCTGACATTTTTCAGAAGCATTAATATCAACACAACTAAAAACAATGCTGAAGTTGTTTAAGGCATCTAAATAGGTGGGTGGGGGTGAAGGAGCAGCGGTTGGGATTCATACTTTGTAAAATTGGTCTATAATAATTGTAATCTTTAAATAAATGATGAAGCAGGCTAGCAGAATGGCCCTGGGTCTAGATAGTTAGCAGCTGAGATGTTTCTTTAAGTGGGCAGTAAAGAATGATCCATTTTGGTCCTTAATGGATTGTGGGGCAGCACAGGTTACGGACTGCTACAAGATATGCTGGAAAAGCCTCTCCTCACAATGAAATACCGCAAACCCGAGATATCCCTCGGGTCTCCCAGCTGTTTTCGTTAATGGCTATCTGTGTGATGATGACTGCTGAACTGTGGATGTTCCGAATGCACTCCAGACTAAAAGGGCAGATGTAGGAAAGATTTGCCAGCGGGCAATGTTGGATCACATTTATTATCAGTAAGTGGGCAGAGCGCAGCTTTGGGCTGACAAGGAGTCTCTAGGTGCTCGTCAGGAGCAGGGCATTCCTCACCCTTGCATGCAGATGGAAAGTTTGGGAGATGTTTGTAGGCAGCAGATTGAAAGTTTTTTTGCGCCAGGATTTGAATCGTCTTTTGCCCTGAGAAGAATAGCAGAACCATTATAAAGTGCGGTTGTCATAGCCTTAAAATCTGAAACCTCGGGAAGGGATTGTAGGCGGACACCTAGAGATCGTTGAGACATTTGATTACAAGGCAGGGGATCTTTAAATCTATCTGACCATTGACCTGACTGAGAGATGTCACCCGAAGAAAGGGGAGAAGCTACCTCTTATACTCGCAATGCGAAATAATGCAACCAAAAACCCTTTAATGAGGTCTGCACAGCTCCCCAAATACAGCATTTATTCCATAGTATAGCTATGGGCATGAATTTGTAGGATATACATCTGGCAACATATTCTTTTTGTCTTGGGACTGTAGTCAGCTGCTCACCCTGTTGGAGGGTAATGCAGGCTAAATTTTCAGAGTTCATAGCTATTGGTTGAGGTATTACTTGAGCTTTTATGCCCATTTTGGTCCATGGCCACTCTGGGGTGAATGCCGAAAATGCGGGTTATTAGAGAGCATAACCCCTGGGGTTCATCATCTACAAAGCCAACATGACCAGTCTCCCTGCCTATCTGGTTGACAATCTCACCACCGCAGTGTTTCTGTGCAGATCCTTCGCTGAATTGAGTTCCGAGGAATACTGTTGTGGGTCCTGCTGGACCTAGCCCTCTCTGCAGGGTCGCTCCCAAACGGTTTGCCTTCCTCCTGCATTTTTGCTGATCTCGTTTTTGCAGGCCTTAGAACTCTGCACACTTTATCACTGCTGACCAGTGCTAAAGTTCATTGATTACTCTTTAAACATGGTAACATTGGCTTATCCCCAATTGGCATATTTCATTTACTTACAAGTCCCTAGTAAAATGGTACTACCTGTACCCAGGACCTGTAAATTAGATGCTACTGGTGGGCATGCAGCACTGATTGTGCCACCCACTTAAGTAGCTCTTTAAACAGGTCTCAGGCCTGCCATTGCAGTCTGTGTGTTTGTGTGTGTGTGCAGTTTTAAACTGTCATTTCGACCTGGCAAAATAAACCTTTTGCCAGACCCAAACTTTCCTTTTTAATACATATAAGTCACCCCTAGGCTAGGCCCTGGACAGGCCAGAGGAAAGGGTGCAGTATATTTAAAAAGTTAGACATATATTTTTAAGCTTTACATGTCCTGGTAGTGAAAAACTCTTAAGTTTGTTTTTCACTACTGCAAGACCTACCCCTCCATAGGATAACATTGGAGTTACCTTGGTACATTTAAAACACTGTAATTTCCAAATTGGACCAGGTAACCAATTCATGTTTGATGTCTTTGGAATTGTAATGAAAAATCCTAACTTATGGTGTAGTTGTATTTGAAATAAAAATTGAAAATGGCACTTTTAGAAAGTTGGCATTTTCCTTCCCTAGACATTTATTGCCTATAGCCTGTCTCTGGGTCACATGACTGGGTGTAGCTGACAGTTGGGCTTTGTGGGTTCCTCCTAGACAGCCACACACAATAGAGGGCTTAGGTGTGCCTCGATGGGCCATCACTGGCAGGATGGGTGGGTGGAGCTGAGCACAGCCCTACTTACATTTTAATAGGCTGTGTCCTGCTTCCACACAAAGGGCTGTGTACCCCTTGTAGTTAGTCTGGAGGCAGGATGCCTGGGGACTTCAAATGGAATTTCTAGAAGCTTCCTCCACCTTCTAGAGGAATAGTACCAGGTGTAAATATTGGACCTCAGATACCACATTTTCAGTACACTTCTGGACCTGTGGATACTCTGTCAGGAAGAAGGGCTGCTGAAGGACTACCACTCTGTTGGACTACTGCCTTGCTGGACTGCTGCTTTGCTGTGCTGACGTGCTGCCTGCTGCCCTCTTGCATGGGTGAGAAGGACTGGACCGGCATCTGTTGAACCCAGGAACCCAGAGTGTCTCCGAGGGCTAGTTGGCTGGCCTCCTGACTACAGCCTCAGGGACAGAAGGCTCCAACAACCTTAAACCCAGCACCTGGACTCTGCCATCTCTGAGTCTACCCTGCCAAATGGTGGCACCCCAGTCTTGGACCCATGGAAGTGGGTCCAAGGTGATCTGCCAGCCTCTGTGGATCCAGCGGAACCGACACATCTCCTCTGTTGCATGCACAACCCTTAGCAGAACCGACGCAACACCGTAGCTGCATAGATTGGATCTGTCGCAAAGACCCGCATCGCCTCTTCGGAACTGCTGCTGCACAACGCATCCTCCGTTCGAGGCCTAGCCTCTCTCGCCGACGGCAGCCTCGACGACGTTGCTGGACTCTGCATTGCCACCTTGCAGCTCCTTGGAACCGACTCTTCGCCCCAACTGCGCGACGCATCCTCGATGCCAGACTTCGCATCGCAACCCCTTGTTGATGAGATGCTCGTCAACGCAGGACCTTGCCCCGCCGCATCTTGGAACCTGCGCATCGCTCCGGCTGTTCTATTTTTACTAAAATCTTTAATATTGAATATTTTCGGTTCTATTGATTGGATTTTTGTCGTTTGGGGCTTATATTTCTTAAAAATTACTGTATTTTTCTAAATTGGTGTGGGATCCTTTTGTGGTGTGTTTTAACTGTGTTGCTGTTTGAAGTGTTGCACAGATACTTTACACATTGCCTCTGTGTTAAGCCTGACTGCTCTGTGCAAAGATACCCAAGGTTGAGCACAGGTTAATTTAGAATTTTGCGTGTGACTTCACCCTGAGAAGAATTGTGGTTGCTGCTTGAATAGGGTTTCACCCCCCCTCAACTAACAACCCAGTTTCTTACAGGAGCACTTTTAGTGTCCGATTTCCTTACCGGAAACTTAACAATAATACATTCTCACCATTTTTTTTCTCGTCTGTTTGTTTTGCACTTCAGTGTTGCGGTTTCATTAAATATAAAAATATGTAGTGTTTGGCGGCTTTGTAGGTAACAAGGATTGTATGCCATGGTTGCTAGTGGATAATATTATACAGTCTGCATATGTAAAGACAATGATTTTTTTCAACTCAAGCGCAATACTCCACTGAATGTGTTTTTGTAGTTATTGATTTTTGTTGTGTGATAATTTAAAAAGAGTTTGCTTTGAAGGAGTGTCATTTTTGATCATTTTAGGTTTAAGTCAGCAACGGAAACTGCGTAGAACGTCCAATGGTCTTTTGATTGCTGAGATCTTTTTTGTGTAGCTTGTTAGCGAATTTGGAAACATCATCTATAGCACATGATTGCCTTCCAGTTCCAAACTTTGTTGGGAAGATCTCAGCCAGATATGAGAGAGAAGGGCTTGAGAGAGGGACTTTAGTTAGAGGTGTGCGAAATTGCAGTACTTTGGTTACACAAGTTTGTTAATTATTTTGAAAACTTTGTGAATTTCAAGCGTTTAAATTTTTTTTATTTTAAACGGGGAGAAAAGGGCAACTGTAACAAGTATTGAGGATAAATGAAAGTAAGTATATGTAAAAAAAAAAAGATTAGAAATCGAATTCTATATTTGGTTCCTGTAAAATAAAAACAAAGTTCTTACTATGTTTTGAAGGGAATTTTGTATAAAAAATTGCATAATTTCACCATAGGGATTCCCCCCAATGAATGCTGGTGTATTTATAATTTTGCACGCACCTACCATTGGCCTGTACTAGAATTGATTAATAGCACCCCATCCAACAGCCTTGCTGATCTGCTCGTCCTGATGCATGTAGTCATACTGCCTCGCCCCTCCATTCCAGCAACGTGGTAATCCCTTAAGAGGAGCTTTCTAGTGCTGTTTGACTGACTACGCAATCTACCTGTACAAGCAGAAGACGACTGGAATTTGCCTTAGGGGTTTGTATTAAGTGAGAACCTACATAGCACCTTTAAGCATTTCATTTGATGTGAATGATCTTCTGCCATGTTGGTATGCTACTTGTGCTTCACAAAAATATATTGTGGATTGTAAACAGTTTTGTGTCAAGGGCGTTGTCTTGCAGACGACACAAGCCGCTTAAAAACAAAAAGACAAAGGTCTAGGTGGTCTGGAGTTTTGCTATAATTTATGGAGTACAGTTTTTTTTAACATAGTGCTTCTATTTTTTTAAAATACTTTTTCTGCTGAAGTTGTTTCTTTTCTTACTAGACACGAACCCCAACCCCTCTTTTGAACCTGCTTTATGCCTTCTGTCAAATTTGTTGTCATTTCCATTTGCATTCTGTCACCAATTGTGTACTGTTCCACAACAGGTAATAAATATAAATAAACATAGGCAGATACAGGGTATATTTGGGCCACAACGTTTTATTTTGCAGTTTCACATTTCTTTAAGTTTGCGATTTATTTGCCATGCACCTAAAAATAAATTAAACGTTCACAGGGAGGAATAGTCAAGTTTTAAGAAAGCATGCTTGCACTTTTAAGACCATCAAAACATTAAGATTGAGGACAAGAGTCCGTAATAACTGTTAGTGAGAAAAATTCAACCCCACCCAATACACGAGGGATTAAGGGTTCACCATTACAAATTGCCCAGCACTAATTAACCTGTTTGGCCATCCATTCCTAGCACAGTAAATACAGCTTTTAATTATATGTTCTTGAGCCAAGTAATGGAAGAGTTATAGAGTGAGAGTTTGTTTTCTGGTCTGTCCGTGGCTTTAATCACGTGGATTCAGGTACATTTCTTTTTTCCAAACTGAGGGTTTAGACACAGACACCATTTTATTTAAAACATTTTGCTTTAGCCATTTTTTTAAATTAAGGTTATCCACATTTCACAATAAACCAACATTTCGAAACCAGTGCATTGGGCATTGTGTGGAAAAAAGAATAATTACATATATTCTCTAATGAAAGCATATTTCACACTACTCACCCATTCTTATATTTGTTTTGGCTGTAAGACACTTTTGATTGAATTACCCAAGTTATGTGTTCCTACTTTCCTTAATCGGTGAATTACATTTCTTCCATTTAAGATCTTGTCTCAACCTCTGATATAAATATGGGCTGTAAGAGAGACCAATGGGTTACCAGTATTCGCTAATTCTGTGAATTGCCACTTATAGCCTGTGCTTGTACATGTAAGGTCCAGCAAGGCATGTCATGTCTAACTCTTGATTTCATTATTTCTGTCAGAATGAATTCTGTGATATGATCAGGCAAATTCATGTAGTTGGTCAACCCTCTCTTTTTGTACTGAGTGTATTTGTATGTGTGTTCGTCTTACAGTTCCCCTGTCATAATCTTTCTGGTTCACAGTTCATTTTTGATTCCAAAATGTGTGCTTGTGTATACATGAGAACATTACCCTTTCTTGACAAAAGGAACAATTTCTGTTTTTGTGCTGAAGCTTTCTAAGCAAAGCATTTTAGCGATAAATTAATGGCATCGACGCACATCAAAAACAAAGAGTAGCTTAAAGCTTACTTAATATAGCTCAATACTACACATTTTAAAGACTGCTCAGACACCTACTTCAAGATTCATATTATTTTCCTTTTTCCTTTTAGTTTCCAGGGTGATCGACCTGCACTAAACGTTGTGATATTCCCACTGTTGCACGAGGGATTGATGGATGTAATCCGAGATGTTCCCATCATGCACCTAGATGAGCTAACCTTGTTCAAGAGCCGAGTGGCGGAGGAACCACCTAACCTTTGGTGGTGAATGTGGTTGACACTGCAACAAAAAGTCAACAGATGAACTATAACTGGCTTGTTTTCAGCTTGTCCATTTTTAAGCATGCCGACTGAAGGCTTCAACCTCGTTTCAGTAGAGATAAAGTATTTGAGTTCGAAGGTTTGCAAAAAAGCAGAGCCAAAACACTACTATTTGAATTCATTTCTGTTCAAAAGAAAGCTAGATTTAAAAGATCTGGTGATACAACGCTGTGCTCTGTTGGACCATTTTACCCTGCATAGATGTTGCACATCAGACTGCCATACAAACCAGGATTGAAATGAAAAACCATGGTGTTCCAAAAATGTAGGTTTAAGAATTGTGAACGTGCTTGATCCCGGTTCTATGCTTATCCTTTCTGTTTATGTGCGAGAAGTAATTGTTCGGGGTGTGTGAATCCTTAAACGAACTTTATGGGCAATGGGGGTGGTGAAGATTCAGTGGAAAGCATCTGAGGTACTTCATTGTGCTCCTTGAATCTTTTGTAAGATATTTTAAGCACTTAAGATTGAGAAGCTTTGTTGATGTATGGTCCCTTCTTGTAAAACCAGTAGCACATACAAAGACACTTTATAACATTAAGAAGCAAAAGCTTGAAGGTGGTTTGCTGTTTGTGCACTTTGGCTCTGCGTGGGGCAAAACATCATAACATTGCGTATATTCTTTTTGTTGAACCTGGGAAGTCTACATTTCTCAGAACCTCTTATTTTTTGCACAATCTTTGTAAACTGTAGGATGAATTAAAGTTGTTAAGTGGAGACTGGCAACTGTCACAAGAAGGTTCGATATCTGACCCTGTCCAAGTGTTAAATATGCATACAATCTAGCCCAGGTTAAGATGAAGACATGCAGTCCCTTTTAACCGAATAAATATTTGAGATCCTTGTCAATGTTGCCGGTGTTTTTCTTTCGTGCTGATGAAGGCAAATATATGTGTTGAACAGTGGCTAGTAGCTGAGAAGTAACACAAGCTGTGAGTCCGTTTAAGAGTAGAAAATAGTACTTAAACCAGGGAGTTTTCTTCTCATCTAAACCAGCACCTTAGATGTCGAGAGACAAGTAGATTTGCCGAGTTTGCAAAAGAAAATGGAGATGCTATTAGAAATGTTTAGTGAAAAATTGGAACGAAACTCCATAGCCACTTTTATGAAATTCAAAATAATGAGGAAAAGAGGGGCGTGGTTTCGGCGCCGCACAAGATGGCCGCCTGAGCTGGAGGCTCCGCCGCACCGGAACGAATAAAGAGCCGCGGGTGCGTTATTTCGCATCCCTCACAAGCGGACTCCAACATTTTATAAATCGGAAGATGCAGTGAACCTGATGAGGGGTTTTTGAATACGGAGCGCATTACGCTCCTTGTCGTTTTTGCCATCGTTGCGATTCCCTCAGCGAGCCTGTCTTCTGGAAAGCTGTGCTGTCACCCTCTAGCGGAGCGCACCTTGCCATGCGACCCCTCATGGAAATGACGGCGGAACATCTTCAGAACATGGTGAGCCGCTTTTCGTTTTGATGTGTGGCACTTTACCAACTTTCTCGCCGAAATTCAGTGTACCTCAGAACGGCCGCCATCTTGTTTTTCATTTTGCTTCCTGAGGCCTTCTACTTTCTCCTCACGGCAGATACTGAGCATGCACTCCTCAACTGATTGCTGAGCTTCATTGTTCCTTCTGATCCTGGAGATGGTTCTCAGGTTTTATTTCTTCACAAAATTAATAATATGCTAACAATTTTTTTTTTACGCTGACATATTTCCTATGGTGATTTTTTCAGGCAACCTATGTGTCAACTTTAATATCTAAGCTACTACCTCATACCTTTGGACTATTTTTACGGGGAGCTCTGCTTCTTGATTTCAGTCATTCGTCCGCTTAAAATTGCATAATTCTCTTGGTGGTCTCGAGGATATTTTTCTCATCTTGTCATCTTTGTAGGAACACTACTCCCACAGCTACCACTTAACATTGTTTTATCGGATTAATATTGGTGTATGGGTAGAATACGTAAACCTCAATTTATCTTTGTCTCTAAAACTTCCTCCACTGCGTCATCTAAGCCTCCCGTGTCATTCAGACCTAGTTCTTCTTCACTCGCTACAGACATGGCTGGAGTGACTTCTGCTCGTAATCAGTCTTCACAATCAATCCCGCATAAATCTTCTCCACCCACGTCTACACCTAAGAGATTGAAGCAGGACTCTCCACCTCCAGATAAGACATCTTCTCCCATCTCCTTGGAGTTGTTGTTAGAGGAAATACGCGCCTTACGTCCGTTTGTGGAGGAGACGAATAATAAAATGCAATTTCTGGAAGAAAAGTGGTCTTCAATGGAGGGTAGGGTCTCTACAATGGAGCAACAACTTTCGACCGTCCAAGCTGACTCTCAAAGACTTTCCTCTCTGGAGAAAGAGGTTCGCAAACTCCAGCAGCATACAGAAGATTTGGAAAATCGCAATCGGAGGAACAACTTACGAATTTATGGTCTTCCTGAAGCTTTGGAAGGTGATGATCCTGTCGCCTTTTTCACTTCCTTCTTGCCAAAATTGCTGGATATGCCTACTTCCTCCACTCTTAATATTCAAAGAGCCCACAGACTTGGGCCTCGTCCTTCGCTGTCTTCAACTTCGGTTAGGCCCCGAGGAGTCATTATCCTCTTTCTGAAATTTACTGATTTGCTTTCAGTTCTTTCTGCAGCCAGAGCAAAGCGGCAACTTTCTTGGCTTGGTCAGAGAGTTTTTCTGTCTCAAGATGTCTCCAATGTTACAGCAAGCAGACGCAAAGAATTCCTTAGTCTTCGACCTCCACTCCGCTCATTGGGAGCCCGCTATGGCCTCTTTCATCCTTGCATTTTTAAGGTGACTTTCCAAAATCATACCCAGTCTTTTGAAGATCCTGCGGAACTCAGGAAGTTCATACACTCTCACTCTTCAACTAGTATGGATACTGCTGGCCCTTCTAGTGGTTGACATGTTATATTCACTCATGTATTTTGCCTAGAGCTTTCATGCTATTAATGTATGATTTGAATATGTTTAGGAAAGATTGCCTACGCTTTCTCTTAGTTACGATATAGTTCTCATTAACATTTCTTATGGTTAATTCTTCTCTATCTCCCTCTTTCTGTCTTCAATTATATACTATCCCTCCAATACGTATCTGTTTGTGCCTTTCTATTTTGTCAAAGATATGTCCTCTATGGTTTCTTATTTCCTCTCCTTTAGTCGGACCGTCTGCATACTTTTGTTTATTATGGTGTGGTCCGGGGTCCCTGGTTTGGGTGGTTCGTCTTCCACGCGTCACCACTCCCCCAGTCTTATTTTGTCCTTGTCCCCCTCAGGTACGTTTCCTCAGTCGTCCCTTTGGATATGTACTGTCTCTTCTTGTATTCTTCCTTCTCCTTGTATCTTTCCCCTTTCCTTTCTTACCTCTTCCTTCTTCTTTCCCAGGTACCTCTTTTTATGTTTCTATCAATGCATATTTTGCTTGTTTAAAACTTTAATGTTTATACATTCAGAGTTATCTCCTGGAATGTAAAAGGTTTTATTAACCCTATTAAAAGACAGAGAGTCCTGTCCCACCTTGCCTCTTATAACCCCGATCTGGTTTTTTTACAAGAGACCCATCTTACAGAAATCGAGGCATTAAAATTAAAAAGGAGCTGGGTGGGTGCGGTTTTATTCTCCCCATCTGTTAATAAAAAAAATGGTGTCATAATTTTGTGTCATAAGAAATTGAACTGTAAAGTCATATCACAAGAAATTGACACAGAAGGTAGATGGATACTAGCTAAGTTGTTAATTAATACTGTTCCTTTAACTGTTTTTAATGTTTACGGGCCTACGCACCCTGACTGTTCTTTTTGGCCTCTGATTACACAAAAGTGTATCCAATTTCAAGATGATTTCTTTATACTAGGAGGTGATTGCAATCAAGTTGTAGATCCATTTCTGGACCGTCAATCCGAGGTTCGCTTTATCCCACACAAGACCCATAGACACTTTCTTGATACTATCTCTCAGACACATCTCATTGACTCTTGGAGACTTTCTCACCCTGATACTCTGGACTTCTCCTTTTTTCTCCTCCTCATGCTTCTCTTTCTCGCTTAGACTATATCTTTATTTCTCAATCCTTATCTCAAACTTTACTGTCCTCCTCTATTGAACCTATTGTCATTTCGGATCATGCCCCTATTGTAACAGATCTGGAGCTGCTCCCTCCGCATCCCAGATCTTCTCGTTGGCGTTTCAATAATTCTCTTCTTTTAGACCCTCTTTTCGCTTCCTCCTTTTGTACCTTTGCTAATGAATTCTTTGATCTCAACGGTGATCCCAATCTCTCCCCCCACATCCTTTGGGATTCCTTTAAGGCCACTGCAAGAGGTTTTATCATAGACTCGTCTCACAAAAAAAGAAGCGTTTTTTGCAACAACGAAAAGCTACTTTAGCACATATTAAGCTTCTAGAACATGAATTTTACACGTCTTCGAAAGACTCCATCTCACCAGAGTTGATAAAAGCCAAACTCGCTTTTAACAAATCCACCACCGACAATGCGTCCTCTGTACTTCTTCGTAGTAGTGCCCGTTTCTATGGAGGCCGTAATAAATCAGGGAAACTTTTAGCAAATTATCTCAAAACACGCAAAGAACGTACCCGCATAGACTCTATTTATTCCTCTAATAATTCCCTCTTGCATAAAGATCAAGAAATACTTAATGAATTCAAACTTTTTATCAAAATCTTTATATTCCAGAGTCCCCTCCTCCTCCTCTCTTATTAAGGCCTACTTTGATAAAATCCCTGCCCCTTCTAACACCCATCTTAATCTTCTTGATCTCGAAACTGACCTATCCCTTAATGAACTCTACTGCTTTAAATGCTCTTACTAAAGGGAAAACTCCTGGCCCAGATGGATTTTCAGTTGAATTTTATTCACACTTTTCTGAGTTATTACTCCCGAAACTCTTAACACTTTTTCACTCTTTTTATTTAATTGGTAAGACCGAGGGTTCCTTTCAGGAAGCCACAATCTGCCTCATTCCTAAAGAAGGTCGAGATCCAAAATTTTGTAAGAATTATCGTCCGATTTCCCTGGTTAATGTTGATTATAAATTATTTGCCAAATCGCTCGCTTTACGTTTAGATCCCCTTATGCCTCACCTTATAGGTAAGGAGCAGTGCGGTTTTGTCAAGGGGAGACTTACCTCGGATAATTCCCGTCTTTTCCGTAATGTTTTAAATAAAGCCCCCTCCCTCTCCACTTCTCTGGCGGCTATCTCTGTTGACGCAGAGAAAAGGCCTTTGATAGAGTAGGTTGGTCCTTTTTATTTGCCTCACTGCAATGGCACGGTTTTGGTCCTAAACTGATTTCACTCATCTCTTTACTTTACTCTGCTCCCAAAGCTTCGGTATTAGTCAATGGTCGAATCTCATCTTATTTTCCTCTTCATCGTGGCGTTCGTCAAGGTTGCCCTTTATCTCCTCTTCTTTTTATCCTTGCTCTTGAACCCTTTTTATCCTCTATTCGTAATAACGATTCCATCTCAGGATTTTCTTATGGTGACCATCAATTGAAACTTTCTGCTTATGCAGACGATATTCTTCTGTTTATTTCTGCTCCGGAAACCTCTATTCCCCCTTTATTATTTGAATTTGATTCTTTTTCCCAGGTCTCGGGCTATAAAATTAACTCAGATAAGACCGAGATTCTCCCCCTTACAAAATTCTGTCTTCCCCATTCCTTTACCTCCACGGGATTTGCCTGGAATAGTTCAAAAATTAAATATCTAGGCATATGGTTTTCTAACTCCATTACTTCTTCAATTAAATTAAATATGTCTGCAGTTTTATCCCGAGTCGAGACCTTACTCTCCTCCTGGAACCCTCTTTTCCTTTCTTGGTGGGGCCGATTAGACTCAATTAAAATGATGATCGCTCCAATTTTAATTTATATTCTTTCCATGCTCCCCATTCATATCCCCGCTCTTTATTTTAAACGGATCGATTCATGCCTCTCTAAATTTCTCTGGAAAAATAAAAAGCCAGAATCGCTTTGTCTTCTCTTCGTAAGACCAAATCTAATGGTGGGGTGAATTTCCCGGATTTTCGTCTCTATCACAAATCTTTTTCCCTTCGTCAGGCTACGAGATGGCTCATATCTGATTCCTCCCCCTTTACACCACTTTGGCTCTCCATTGAACACATTTTACTATTACCTTTTTCTTTCAAAGAAATTATAACTTTTTCTGCCAAAACCTCGCTTACCTCCCTTCCCTTATTTAGACGCACCTGTTCACTTTTGAAACCCCTGGTCCAACCCACTCCTATCTCTCGCGAATCCTTCTTAGACTCCTCTATTTGGTACAACTCTCTTATTATCCTTAACAACAGACCCGTTTTTGGAAAACGTGGAGACTCAAAGGAATTATCTGGGTTAAGCATCTTTTCAATGGACTTTCACCATGTTCTTTCCCTCAATTTCAGGCTTTATTCCATTGTCCTCGTTCCTTTTTACAGAAGTTTACCACTCTTATGGCAATTATTCTTGACGTTTACTATTCCCTTCCCTCTTCAACCCTAACTGGCGTCCAAAATCCTCTTCTTAAAATACTCCTCTCCCTACCCAAAGCCTCCCTTGTATACAAATATTTCTTAGCCCCCAATCCAGACGGAGCCAAATCTAAAGTGGAACTTTCTTGGGAGTCGGATCTGGGTTGCGAATGGACTATTGCCTTTTGGGATAGGTTTTGGACTAGATCTCTCAAAATCTCTCGTTCTGCCTCTCTTACCCAATCTATGTTCTTTCTTTATCACAGGCTTTTTCTTACCCCTGCCACTATAGCCCATTTCTCCTCATCTACTGATTCTAACTGTTGGACTTGTGGTTCCCCTAATGCTAATCTCATTCATCTTCTTTTTCTCTGTCCCTCTGTTTGTGACTTTTGGGGGAAGGTCTGGTCATATATCTCCCGACTATTTAAGATCCTCATTCCTCACTCTATCCCCTCCTCTTTTGTGGCAGTCGCTCTGACTCCTTGGATCTCCCCTCACACAGTCATGGTCTCTTTGATCTCATGCTTGCTTTAGCCTTCCAACATATCTTTTTTAATTGGAAAAACCTCACAAAATTATCCATACAACACTGGTGGAATAGCCTTTGTTCCTTTCATAGACTTGATGTTGCTTTCGCCTCCTCCTGTAAACCAATGATCAATAGAGAATTTTTCTGGTTACCCCTTACCACCTACTTAGATCATATTGTTTTAAAAAAGATTGTGCCTCTAGCCTCTGAAAACTTCAAACCCCCTTGAATGATATTATCTCTGTTCTCTACTTCTTATCCTCGTAGACTTGATATATGATTCTAATTAATTAATAATTCATTACTTTTTATTCCATATATAATATGCATTGTGATATATGATTTCCTTTTATTCTAGAGTGTTAGAAATGATTTCTTCCCCCCCTCCTCCTCCTCCCTTCCTTCCTTCCCTCCCCTACCTGATATAAAAATTCCCAAAATGGCTTCTATTCTTCTCTTCAATGTACTAGCCATAGCCTTTGTAATATTATGCTATCTTTGTAATGCTGGTATGTTATTTTCTTCTTCTGTTTATTGGTTGTTAAATAAAGCTTTTCAAACATAAAAATAATGAGGAAAAGATTGTGGCAATTTAATTGGTACTCAGTTGATAGGGAAATGCATACATTAATTCTCAAAATTAAAAAGGCCGTAAACAACGAAATAACATTGCTGAGCAATTTGAATAAATATGTAGAATGAACATTTTAACATAAAACAATTAACATTTTAATGACAGCAAAATAAATAGTGAATATAACCTAATTAAATATGGCTATTTAAAATTAACTCAAAATGTGCAAGGTGATGTCAAAAATTGAGTTAATAAGTATATTGATTTGTACAAAACTATATGTTTAAAGCGAAGAGGGCTATTTTTGGGTTGCAACTGAAAAAAGGAAGAAATAATGGCAAAAACAATCAATTTTCTAGTATAATTAAAAAAAAATAATAATATATATATATATATCCCAAAGTTGCCCAGAAAATGAAGCCGCACACCGCTGAAAAGGTAGGTAACAAGCCTTTATTTCTCAAGCATATTGGTTCCCCTCTGGAAAATCAATCCTTTGGCCTGACGCGTTTCAATGCTTTTGTGCATCTCTTCAGAGGCCGACATGGGGAAGGAATTCTCCGCCGCTACACTCCTTCTGCAATGCAAAATTTATTTCAATTAGCCTTCGGTGTGCTCGTGACATCACGTTTACTTTCAACATTGCTTGCTGGGGAATGTAGTCTTTTTAGGCATTTTTAACCCTCCAGTGGGTCCAGACCCCATGCCTAATCCAGGATACATTAAACTAGCCCTCCAGTGGGCCCCAGACAGGGTACAATATGCCTTATTCATGAACCTTCAGCGCCGATGCAGAGGGGACGTTACCCCCCGGCCGGTCCTTTCTTTGCTTTGAAAATGCTGGTCATGTTCGATAAAGTTCAAGGTGAACGAAGCCTCGTGGAGTAGCGTCCTTAAACTCAGGGCAATCTTGGGATTATATATATATATATATATATATATATATATATATATATATATATATATATATATATATTACGTTGTGGTGTATTTTAGTTTGGATTTGTGATTGATTCATTATCACTAGTGGAACAAAGTTCTGTTCTGCATGGGAATTCTCAAAAGCAAGTTCGGAAGCTGCATCAACTGTTCGGTAGGCTAAGACAGGATCCGGCAGGGTTAAGTCCCTGTGAACACTGCATCTTCCAGCAGGGCTGGGCAATTGCCTTGCTGCTGGATGTAGGCAGTGCCTAGTAGGGAGGATAAGTGATGCTGCTGCTGAAAGCAAAGCAGAGGGTGAAGCTATATTATTTTCCGGTCGCAGGAGTGCAGCAGAGAGATCCAGTGGGGTTGGAGGGGAGGTGGGTGGGAAGGGGGACGGTTGCTATTGGTGGACTCTATTGTTAAAAAAAAAAAACTGGTGAAGGTTGAGAAATCCATCTCCAGGATGATGGTGATGGAAGGATCAATTACCTATCAAACAATAAAGGTGTAACGCAGTAAGAAGAGAATAGCTCAAATCAATGAAGAAATAACTGAAAACTCCTAGGGGCTCTCTAGCAAAATACATGGTAGTGCTAGAGGCTAAAATGTAGGCACTGTAAACTACTGAATGTGCTCTCATCATACAAATCCAGTCAGTTACTATGATTACAATCAATTACAGGATGTAAATGTCTTACATTTCCATTCCAGCGCCTAACATTGAACCAAATGTATCTAATTCTTCCTTACCAGAGACTGTTCTTTCCAGGGACTGGCGGTGATCATATTCTTGATCAATTTTCTTCAGTTTTCAACAACAAAGTTGGTAGCGTCATTGGATTTGAACACCAGATTCGCCTCAAACCCAATGCACAACCAGTTATTCATAAAGTCTGTCCTTTGCCATTAAGTGCTAGAGGAGAATTGAAGAAAGTCTTGAAAGATTTATGTGATTAGGGCATCATTACACCGTCTCATTCATCTGAATGGGTTTCTCCCATAGTTTTAGCCCGAAAAAGGTCTGGAGAGGTCTGATTGTGTGCCGACTTGCGCTCTCTGAACCGCAACCTCTTGGTGGATTGTCACCCCTTGCCCAAAATCCACGATTTGTTGGCCAATTTGGGAGGAGCTAAATATTTCTCCATTTTAGACTTGAAATCGGCATACCATCAGACTCCCCTTTCTGTTGAGTCAGAAGAGCTTACCACTTTCGTGACTCCATTCGGGTCATACAAATACCCAAGACTACCTTCTGGTTTAGCTTCTGCTGCCAGCGTATTCCACAAATTGATGGACACCTTGCTGGAAAACATACCTGGTATGCAGTCATACCAGGACGACATTCTGGTGTACGCTGGCAGTCGGACAAAGCACGACAAAACCCTAGTTGGAGTACTAGAGACACTTTGCAAAGCTGGAATGACCGTTAGACAGGACAAGTGCACGTTTGCTGTCCAGGAACTGGAGTATTTAGGACACACTTTCACTAAATGTTATTAAGCCCAAATTGTCTCTTATTAAAGCTATCAGGAATGCCACTCCACCTAATGATAAAGAAGCGCTTCACTATTTCGTAGGACTTGCAGAATACTACACAAGGTTTGTCCAGGGGTACGCACAGATTGTGGAACCATTGAGGAGTCTCTTGAAAAAAGGGGCAAAATTTGTATGGTCAAATGAACTTCAGCTTGTGTTTGAGCATGTCAAGAAACTTATTGAAGAGTCACCAGCTTTACATTCATTTCAAGATGGTCACAAATGTTTCTTGACAGTGGATGCCAGCCTCATTGGTCTTGGAGCTGTAATAGGGCAATGGGTAGCTGGCAAAGAACATACTGTAGCCTTTGCGTCTAGAACGCTTCAACCAGCAGAAACACTAGATGGCACCATTGAGAGGGAGGCTCTTGCATGTGTTTGGGCCATTAACACATTTAAATCATACATCTGGGGTTGTGAGTTCGATTTATACAGTGATCACAAGCCCCTCATGCATTTACTCACCAACAGTGGCCCGAACAAAGCATCAGCCAGACTCATTTGCTTACTTTCCAAACTCCAAGAATATCATTTCGCCATCAAACATATTCCTGGGGGGAATATTTTTAGAGCAGACTGTCTCACAAGAATGGCTTTGAATGAAGCACCCTGTGAAGCGGATGACATTGAGTACGTAGTTGCTGCTGTTGATGCTGTAGCTGAATGTTCAGCCATTACAGAGAACGAATGGAACACTGCTTATGCTAATGATGCAACACTTAAAAAAATTAAGACATTCATCTGAAAGAGACTATTGGGTATAGATTCCTTACCTTAGAATTTGCCCTAAGCCTCAGACTGGAACCAGAGAATTTTTTCTCAGCAGTACCCCTGCACGTTGGTAGGTGGCGTCGGTCGACTCCGCGTTCGACGTCGTGATCGCCGTGGTGACGTTGCGGTATCTACTTAGATGCCGCCCCTGCGCGCTGACGTTAGTTCTTTCTTTTTCTGCGCCAGCCAGCACAGATCCGGAGAGAGCGTGTCCCTTAGTCACTTTTTGACTTTTGTCGACATCTTTTCGAGTCTTCCGACTCCTGGTGCGCGAGGGATGTCCCGTTCTCGGACCGGCTTCAAGCCTTGTGACTCCTGTCACAAGTTGATGTCCGTCACGGATCCGAACCTAGTGTGCCTTTGGTGCCTGGAGCGCGACCACGACCCGAAGTCGTGCTCCGACTGTCGGGCCATGAACCCGAAGTCTTTGCGGGAGCGGTCCCGAAAGCTTTTGGAGGCCCGGCAGTCGGCTCCACGCCGCTCAAGGTCCCGATCGAGAGGGAGGTCGCGGGACCGGCCACGGAGCCATCACCACTCTTCATCCAAGTCTTCGTCATCGGGTAAATCGAAGCACAAAAAGAAGTCGAAGAAGCATCGTCGCTCTTCGCCTTCTCCCCATCCGTCAGCCGACGCGACTCGGGACCCGGAGTGTCGTCGCTCTCTAGCTCCACCTTCGGAGCCTGCTTCTGGGACGGCTCCGCACTTCCCTCCTTTTTCGGGTGCCAGAGCGTCCCCTGCCCAGCTTTGAGCTTTCTACAAAGCGCTTCACGGCATCTTTGGGCAGCCCGACTCCGCCGGCGTGCCTTCGGGCCCCGCGGACTCGGTTGGGGGTCCTGGGCCTTCGAGGCCGGCGGCTTCGGCGCCGGAGGGCCCCTGAGGATCCAGGCCTGGATCCGGATCGATGCCGGTCCACCTCACGGTACCTTCCCCGGCACCGATCCCAGAGACGACGCCCCCGACGCCGGCTGTGCCCCCGGCCGGCGTCGACCCCAGCCTCACCCCCGACTTGGGCATGGAGCCTGACCGGCGTCGGTCTCTTCCGGTACTTTTGTGCCACTGTTCTTTCCTGGGGTTCCTTTCCGCCCTGAATGGCACCCAGATGAAGGTGACGAGGATGGGGAGGGGGTCTGTTGACCCTCTAGCAGACCAGCTGGAAGAGCCGGACTGGAGAGAGGAGTTGGGTGAAGCCAGTGGTCTGGTTACCTCCCTAGACCTTGGTATGCTTTTTCCCCCCTACCGTGGCTACGGAGGAGGGAGCCTCCTACGGTGTGGTGTTGCGTAGGGCGGCTGAGGCCTTGGGCCTTGAGCTTCCTACGGTGGCAGTAAGGACTATCATCCTGACTGAGGTGCTTCAGCCCGCAGCAGCCTCTTCAGAGCCCCTACTGCCTTTCAATGAGGCCCTCACTGACATCCGACTGGGTACTTGGTCCAAGCCCAGCACAGGGGCCCCTGTGGACAGGATGATTGCCCGACGCCACCTCCCGGCTCCGGGCGATTCACTTTTCCTCTCCCAACACCCTACCCCCGAGAGCTTGATGGTCCAAGCCTCATCTTCAAAAGGTAGTGCATTCCCTACAGCTCCCCAAGATAGGGAATCCAAGAAGCTGGACCATCTTGGGAGAAAGATGTTTTCTTCCGCCAGCTTAGGACTGCGGTCGGTGAACACCGCATGTCTCTTGGGCCGTTACGCACACAACGTGTGGGACACGGTTGCGCAGGTGCTGCCACAGTGCCCGGAGGAGGCCCGGGCCGCGCTCACCCGTGCTGTTGCTGAGTGTCGAGTCAGGGATATTCGGACTATGATACCGATGTTCCAGCCTCTATCCTGGATTTTGGTGAGAATGACCCTGAGGCAGCTGGGCCTCATGGCTTCCTGCATCCTGCTGGTGGATCATGCCAGGGGGCATATGCGGGCTCTGCTGTGGGACCTGAAGTTCCAGTGGGCGCAGCATCAGGGCAATCTTTCTGATGTCGTCCAGATCTCGGAGGGGACTGCACGTCAGTTGCAGGGGTGGCTCACAACCCAGGATTGGGTCAACGACAGATCCCTCTCCCTTCCCCAACCTGAGTTCACAGTGGTGACAGATGCGTCACTCCTGGGATGGGGCGGCCACATGGGAGAGGTGGAGATCAGAGGCCTCTGGTCTCCGGCGGAGTCGGGGCTCCACATCAACCTTCTGGAGCTCCGGGCGATTCGTCTAGCACTGAAGGCATTCCTTCCTTCTGTCGAAGGAAGAGTAGTGCAGGTGTTCACGGACAACACCTCCGCCATGTGGTACTGCAACAAACAGGGCGGGGTGGGGTCGTGGACCCTATGCAAAGAGGCCCTTCACCTCTGGAAGTGGCTGGAACATCAGGGCATGTCCCTGGTGGCTCAACACCTGGCAGGTTCCCTGAACACCAGGGCGGACGAACTCAGCCGCTGGTGCATGATGGATCCCGAATGGCGTCTTCACTCAGAGGTGGTGCAAGGTCTCTTTCAGCAGTGGGGAGAGCCTTGGTTAGATCTATTCGCCACCGAAGAGAACGCCCAATGTCAGCAGTTCTGGGCGTTGGAGTTTCCACGGCGGCGCTCGCTCGGCGACGCTTTTCCTCGCGAGTGGAGTTGCGGTCTTCTATACGCCTTTCCGCCTATACCACTTCTGCGCAGAGTGCTGAAGAAGATCAGGTGCGACCGGGCCCAAGTCATCCTTGTGGCTCCGGACTGGGTACGAAGAGTGGTATCCCGAGCTCATGAACATAGCCACCGATCCTCCGATCAGACTGCCTCTTCGGGAGGATCTTCTGTCGCAGCAGCAGGGGACGGTCCTCCACCCGAACCTGTTCAGCCTCCACCTCCTTGCGTGGAGATTGAGTGGCGACAGTTGACAGCCTTTGACCTTCCTCCCGAAGTCTGTAATGTTATCTTGGCAGCCAGGCGTCCCTCTACTAAAACAGTATACGCCTGCAGATGTAACAAATTTGTGGCATGCTGCACAGCAAAGGCTGTTGATCCCCTTTCTGCCCCTCTTTCAGAGGTTCTCCTCTTCCTTCTTTCGCCCAGCAGGGATTTGCTCTTCTGGGCACCCTTAAAGGCTATCTTTCGGCCATTTTGGCCTTTCTTCGCCTTCCTGATCAGCCTTCTCTTTTCAAGTCCCCTATTGTAAATAGGTTCCTTAAGGGCATTACTCACCTTTTTCTTCCTATTCCTTTCGTAATGCCTCAGTGGGACTTGAACCTTGTCATCACTTAACTTATGTGCGCTCCTTTCGAGCCACTACATAATTGTCCTCTCAGACTCCTGACTCTTAAAACTGCCTTTCTGGTTGCCCTCACCACTGCTCGCAGGGTGAGTGAGCTTCAGGCGCTATCTTCCAAGCCTCCTTTCCTTGCTGTCCATCCGGACAAGGTTGTCCTTCGACCTAGACCTTCTTTTCTACCCAAAGTGGTTACCTCTTTCCATATAGGACAGACCATCACTTTGCCCACCTTCTTCCCACCCCCGCATCCTTCCAAGGAGGAGGAGAGACTCCACAGTCTGGATCCAAAATGTGCGTTATCATTTTATCTGGATCACACAAAATTCCGGGTGGACGATCAACTCTTTGTTGGCTATGTGGGTGCCAAGAAAGATAGAGCCGTGCAAAAACAGACCATCTCTCGATGGATCATCCTTTGCATTAAAATCTGTTATTCCTTGGCGAAAAAGGAACCTCCGGTAGGGCTGCGCGCCCATTCCACCAGGGCGACAGCAACCACTACTGCTTTGGGACGTGGAGTCCCCCTCAGTGACATCTGCCAGGCAGCTACGTGGGCATCACTGCACACGTTCACTAAACATTATTGCCTGGATAGTCAAGTCCGGAAAGACAGCTTCTTTGGCCGTTCGGTTCTCCAGGACTTTCTGGTGTGAACTTAGTTCGCAGACCCACCTCCGGGGTTGGTATTGCTGGGGTATCTATTCTAAGGTAAGGAATCTATAACTAATAGTCTCTTTCAGATGAACAAGTTACTTACCTTCGGTAACAATATATCTGTAAGAGACATATATTAGTTATAGATTCCTTATCGCCCCATCCATCCTCCCCGTTCTGCGAACTGACTTCTAGAGTAAGGGACTCCCTTTCAGGGCCCTAGTTTTGTGCACCAGTGGTCAGTGTCTTGCATGGCTCTGCGCTTCTGGCGTGGAATGTCGTGTAAAGGAACTGACGTCAGCGTGCAGGGGCGGCGTCTAAGTAGATACCGCGACATCACCACGGCGATCGCGATGGCGACGACGAACGTGTAGTCGACCGACGCCACCTACCGACGCGCAGCGGTACTGCTGAGGAAAAAATTATCAGGATCCAGTCTGACGCCTGGGGGTAATTCTAAGGTAAGGAATCTATAACTAATATATGTCTCTTACAGATATATCGATACCGAAGGTAAGTAACTTGTTCATTACAAGTCGTTGGCCTGAACGCAAAACTTTACCTGTTGAACTGAAAGCATTTGCAAATGTAGCTGATGAATTGTCTGTAGTACATGATATGGTTATGCGCCATGATCTTTTTGTTCCCCCTGAGGCTTTACGTAACACAATCCACACTGCTCATCAAGGACACTTAGGCATTACTAAAACCTGCCAACGTTTAGAGCAGTACTATTGGTGGCCATCAATTGATTCCCAAGTTAGGGCCATGATTGGTAAATGTGCTGAGTGTCTGTTATTAGACAAACATTGGAAAACACTTTAATCTCCTCTTCATCCTGTCCCATTCCCAGAGAGTCCATGGGACAAGGTGGGGCTTGATTTTTCTGGCCCATATGAAACTTTAATATCTGACAACAAATATTTAATGTTGCTTGTTGACTATCATACCAAATGGATCTACTATTGTTTTTGCAAGGGGGCAACCACTGAGTGCCATTACATTTTTGAGAAATGTGTTTGACATAGAAGGTTCTCCCAAAATTATTGTGAGCGACAATGGCACACATTTCATGTCACAACAAATGTGTTCCTTTTTGAAATTGCATGGTATATGTCATTTTAAGGTCGCACTATATTCGCCTTCCTCCAACGGCTTAGTTGAAAGGGGTAACAGGATTATCAAAGAGGGAATACAAACTGCAATTTCTTGTGGTCCAGATCCAATGGAATTTGTACGTGGCAAAGTATGGGCTCACAACACTATCCCACACTCGACCACATGTATTGCTCCCTTCGTTCTTCTTAGAGGTAGGAAAGCATACACTGTTTTGCTTCCCAATTGGCTGAGTGAGAAAGGGGGAAAAGGTGACATTGCAGTTACGTTCAGAAACAGTGTGCAACAGAAACAAAATGGCATGAAAGAATGCTTTGATGCAGGTAAGCATTCAGTTGTCCAAACCATTCAGAATGGAGACTTGGTCCTTATTAAGAGCCCCAGAAAAGTGGGTAAAGGGCGCTCCAAGTTTTCATCACCTGTGACTGTAGTACAGGTAAGCAAGGGTTCGGCCCTTCTTGACAACAAAAGTTGGTCGAACAAAAGATCCCTGGTCAAAATTTCTAGCTCACAAGCTGACATAATTAACAAACATTCTGACATGAATACAGAACATTGTGACTGGTTTGACTTACCTGAAAAGTGTGATTTGCAACTCAATCCATGTATGGTGTCTGTTGCACCTGCACCAGATGCCACACGTCAATTGTGTGTCTTTTGCTTACACGTCAGATTGCAGCAACACTTGAAAGGAGTCAGACTACCAGTGGAAAAGGGGCACGGCAGAGACAAATGCCGCATAAATTGAAAGATTATGTACTAAATTGAATTTCTACTAACATAACGTGCATTTATGTTGTTGTTTATTACTTTTGTCTCTTTCCCTTGTTTTTCATGCTGTTTGAAGGGAAGATATTGTAATATATATATTGCGAGTGGGAGTCATGCGCTTCCGCGCGAATGCTTTCATCTTTATTGAAGTATTGCATATGTTGCATTTGTTTAAAGTATGTCTCACGAGCGCTGATGTTCAGCTGTTACGGTGTCCTTGGAAACGCCATACTGAGCGTTGGACTCGTAGCAGCTGGGCGGCTCCCGTCGTGGGTGTTTCCTACTTGGAATAAAATCCTCTTAAACTTACTTGACGCGTCCGCCTCTTCACTACAGTAACCTATCAATTCGTACTAAAACGGCTGTTTTCAAACCGTCATATATCCCAACCTGTCAAACAACTTCCTTCTATTTAGATAGTGGAGAATCCCAATCCTCTAAAATGGCTGCCCGATCACGACATAATACGTGAGGCGGGTGTGCCGTACACAGTCCTTTGTCAGTTTCCCCCAAGACAGTCATAAAAACTATTTTCAAAATGGAGATCTGACCGCCTTTCGGTGCGATCTCCCCCTGCAGCGTGATTCAACCTGCGCCTGCTTAAGCTTCACCGAAGCAGCTCAGCCCAAGCCAGCAGTTGTGCGTCTCTACAAGCACCTCAAATGCTACAGATCACACGCGCGGCTGCAAAGAGGTCTTGAGCCTCCAAGCCTGAAGACGCCTCGAGGTTCAGAGCCCTCGCGTCCAACGGTCAACCAACAAAGCTAGGTGTGCCATTTCTTTAGTTTCTTTTCAAATTATTTCCTAAACAAGTCATAATAATGTTAGCCTCCGGTCTTGACATAAAATCGATGAACAAATAACTGAAAACTCCTAGGGACTCTCTAGCAAAAGGCATGGTAGTGCTAGAGACTAAAATGTAGACACTGTAAACTGCTGAATGTGCTCCCATCATACAAATGCTCAGCAAATAATCCATTGGCCCTGCTTCAGCACTACTAGAAGTGATGCAGGCATTCTTTATAGGGTACCTGACTTCACCAGATTGTGACCGAGGGTTAAAAGGGAGGTGGTGTGAAAAGCATATAGACTTCCTTCCAAGTCTGAGGGGCTGGAGGGTGTTTGCGGGTGACACTGCAAGTTCCTAAACTTCAGGAACCCATCCTTTGTAAAGCAGCTTCTGTGATAGGATCTCTCCAACCGGAAGGTCGGAGAATTCTTCTTTTCCCAGACTATGGTGACTAAACACAGCGGCAAAAGTGTTCTCTTTAGCAAGACAAAAGACTGCTAAATTGAAAATGTGGCATGCTGCTAAATCGCATATCTTCACTCAGATGTCCTTTTTGGACAGTCTGTTACCGAAAACACGAGAAGGGTGAAGCGTCATGGGCTCCATCATTGACCTGTGTGTACTGTAGTATCCGCTATGCATACTTTGCTTGACTGTCCCTATAGGCGTGAGCAAAGTCACAATGTTTACAAAAAGATCTTGTGATGTACTCATATGCATTACCAGTATTTCTTAGAGATGCTCCTTCCTTCTCTCCTAGCATACTGCCCATTTTTTCGGTCGAGCCTAGAGTCAGCGCGCATGCGCTGCGAGGCATGCAGTAATCTCTATGTGGGGTTAGACCAATCCCACCGCTTTCCATTTGTTGTTTAATGTGCCTTTCAAAATTCCTTTCATTTTATTGGTGAAACGCTCGCCTTTGTCCCGCCTTCTGGTGTATTATGACTCTCCTGGCGACTGCCCCTATTTCATGTGTCTTTACTTTGGGGTTTATTTATCGGACTTCGGCGCACTATTTTATTACATTCAGTGGGCCAGCGACGTTTCGTGCTTGCCCCGGGCTTCTCGTTGCCTTTGTGCATGTCTGTGATCTGCTCCTGTTTCTGAGCGCTCCCCATGTTGTCTTTACTTCCGCCCCTCTCGTTGTCGGTGTCCTCTGTAGTTTTGGTTCAGCCGACCTGTTTGAAGTGTTGTCTTTTTTTCCTATAGGAGTTCGATGCTGATGCTTTCTGCCATTGTTTTGTTTGCGTTTCGGATGGGCATGTCTCAGCATTTTTGTGAGTGCGGGGAGCCGATGCCGGACCCGCTTCCCCAGTTCCAAGGTTGGCGCTCTAGATGTTGCGCCACATCGCCTTGCCTCACTGGAACAGTCGGCATCTTTGTATTTTGGTCTTCTTTTGTTTCCTTTGGCACACCCAGTGTGTGCTCACGTCCTGGCGGTCTGCTTGAGTATGGTTGCAGGTGGAAGATATTTCAGCGCTTTACACAAGGACACATTCATCTTGTGTAGGCACAGAAGACTACATGATTTGCAGAGAGTCACAGGATATTGAGCCAGCACCAAGACTTGAACCGGGTTCCCCTCCTCCAAAGTCAGCAGCTTTGGCCGTTACGCTACATCCTCTCCCCTGACTTGCTTGCTCAGATGGCAGATAAACAGCCACAATATATTATGTTACGTTAACATTTTGCAAATTACAAATATTTGCACATGTTTTTCAAAGATTAAGCAGGGATTGTGTTTTTCCTTGTCTAGGTCGACGAGCACAATGCTGATGGTGTGCCTCGCACTGCCGCCCTCCTTGCTCCCCCCCCCATGAAAAACCTGGGGGCGTTCTGCCTAGTCGCTGTGCCATTCGCACCCTCTTCATATACAACCATATAAGATTTATGTTGTGTCGTAGTAAGGAGATCCAGTAGACGTAGATAAGTTACAGATGAATAAGTTTATTGTTCTTAGATGTTAAGTAGGTTTTCCAGTTAAGATGTAAATAAGGCCCAACCAGGAGCAGTCTCTTTGCTGCTCAGCCCAGGATCCAACTGACACTTCACCTCACAGTAAACCTCACATTCCAATGACATCATCATCCACACCAACATTCTACCCAACACATTCACACTGGCTGAGCAGCAGAGGCAGAGAAACAGGGAAGATGCAGAATATAAAACCTTAGATATAACACACCTTCCCCCTTTATATAATGCACATAAACATAGCAAATATAAGAAGAAAATCACAATGATACAAAAGAAACTTGCAAGAAAAAAAATCGCAAAATACAAGTTGAAACCAGCATTACATAAAAAACGCAAAATACTAGAATATAAGCAGTTACATTAAAGTTACCAATAAAGAAACTAGCATAAGAAGAAATCGCTAATGTTAACAGCATTTCGTGAACTACACAAGGCATTTAAATTGCGACTATGCATAAAAATGCAGCAAGATGCGAGGAGGAAATGGAATACATGAAAGATAAGACACACATCTCCTTCCTTAGCTGAGCAAAATTGAAACCAGAAAATTTCAAAAAGAAGGAAACTGTCCAAAACACAAAAGCAAAAGGAGAAAGAAACACACATAAATAAGAAAGAAGTATACCACGAAAACAAAGAAAGAGTGCTCCGAATTACCACCACAACCACTCCAGCTGGCCAGACTGGCGAAGAAAATGGGAAACACAAAACACAGCAAAAGGAAGAAGAAAGGACAAAAACTTACAACCAAACAAAAGTAAGCAACGGGTGGCTAGCACCCAAACAGAAAGCAAGCAAGGGGTGAATTACACCCAACCAGGAAGCAAGCAAAGGGTGACATACACCCAACCAGAAAGTAAGCATGGGGTGGCTGACACCTAAACAGCAAGCAAGCAATAGGTGGCTGAAACCCAACCAAGAAAGCAAGCAACGGGTGGCTGACACCCAAACAGAAAGCAAGCAACAGGTGACTGACACCCAATCAGAAAGGAAGCAATGGGTGGCTGACACCCAACCATAAAGTAAAAGAGATCTACGACCCACAGAAGTAAGGGAAATCTCCCAACAGAAAACGCAAAGAAAAGAGTGATCTAGGTGGACCGCACCCCACAGAAGAATAAATGGTGCAGACACACCTCAAAATGAGACCACACAGGAAAAAAACGAAGAGAAATGCACATTCAACCAGTAGTACACAAGAGCAAAAAATGCATAGTAAAAGTAGATCAAGTAAAGGAGCAGAAGATACCCCCTGACAACCAAAGAGAGAAAAAAACGAAAAACCTGCAATTGAGGAAAGATACATGTTAACAGTACTGTCATATGTAAATATCAATGTGGTAAAAACACACTATCATGAATTAAGTTAAAGCAGGAATATCAGAAAATATAATGGCAGTACTATAAGAATCAAACGAGCATCAACACATTGTATAATAAGAGAAACATTATATAACATAAGTGAAATGGCAAGAAATAGATGGAGAGAAAATGCAGGTATGAGAAGAAACCGAAAAATGCATAATAGTAAAAACGCCGTACTTATGGGAGCCAAAATGAGACTGCAAATCACGTTGCTTAAGTGCCAAATAACCTGAAGTTCAGCACTTAAGGTGAAGCAACGAAGACAACAGCAAAGCGTCTCTAATGTAAAAGGCAGAAGGGCTGGAGACAGTAAAATAAATGTCCCCCAAAATACCTCGCACACATATATATGGCTCCACGGACGTCAAAGAAAAATCAGCAGGGAAACTCCGGAAAGAAGCAGGAAAATGAGCACAAATACCTCGCATAGTCAAAATTGAAATGCAGCAATGTATACTCCATAGCGTCTCAAGTTCAGAAGGGGCATGTATAGAAGAAGTAAATGTGCCCAAAACACATAAGCCTTAGCCGGCTCCATGAAAGTGTACACCAACATCGCCGGAAGAAATGCAGACTGGCGTTAAAGAAAACTGGAATCAAGATGGTGGCACGTAGAGAAGATGCACGCCGGATGGCTCAAGGCGCGCAAGTGTGTGCAAGCGTCTCCAAGCAGCGAGGATTCCAGGAAGTAAGGCAAAAGAAGAAAGGAACGTCCAAGAGCAGGCTCACGTGGAAGAGAGCGCGTGGAGCGCACGCAGTGACCATGGATTCTTCGCAGACAATTTGAACATCGCGTAAATAACGGTAAGAAAGCGCTGAGGAAGCCGAGTAACTGCCACCTAATAAATAAAGATAGCACTCGGGTGACTTCAAACCCCGAAAATGGAACTTACAAACATGTCTCTCAGAGAAATAAAGGAAGCGTCCCTCTCCCGATCTCCTGTAATGAGCCATGACAGTCAGGAATAGTCACAACAGGGTAGAAACAGCACCAGGATAGGTCCAAAATCCAAGAGAAGTAGGGCAAGTAGTGCAGAAGTAGGTTTGCCAGATCAATAAATCCGCAGTACGTCAGAATTCACTGGTGCAGGATTAAACTTTGACAGTTCATAGTTCAGCTTTGCCAGTAGATTAAATCCTTAGGTAGGTTCTTCGCTGTTGCACATAGAGTAAGGATGAAGTAAGTAGAGCAGGAAACATACACCCTGTCAATGGCAGCAGGGTGTCAAAAGCAGCAGGAAACATACGCCCTGTCAATGGGCTGTCCGGTGAATCTGGACACTGGCGGGGCGGGCGGGAGGGCGTAAAAATCCTTAGGTAGGTTATTTTTTTAAGTAAAATCTTGAATAAAAGTTCCTTATGAAACTTTGAGTAAGTCCTCACGCGTAGTTTTAATCCAACTCGTCGCCAATTTATGTTGTGTCTTTAGTAAGGAGATCCAGTAGACGTAGATAAGTTACAGATGAATAAGTTTATTGTTCTTAGATGTTAAGTAGGTTTTCCAGTTAAGATGTAAATAAGGCCCAACCAGGAGCAGTCTCTTTGCTGCTCCGCCCAGGATCCAACTGACACTTCACCTCACAGTAAACCTCACATTCCAATGACATCATCATCCACACCAACATTCTACCCAACACATTCACACTGGCTGAGCAGCAGAGGCAGAGAAACAGGGAAGATGCATAATATAAAACCTTAGATATAACACACCTTCCCCCTTTATATAATGCACATAAACATAGCAAATATAAGAAGAAAATCACAATGATACAAAAGAAACTTGCAAGAAAAAAAAATCGCAAAATACAAGTTGAAACCAGCATTACATAAAAAACGCAAAATACTAGAATATAAGCAGTTACATTAAAGTTACCAATAAAGAAACTAGCATAAGAAGAAATCGCTAATGTTAACAGCATTTCGTGAACTACACAAGGCATTTAAATTGCGACTATGCATAAAAATGCAGCAAGATGCGAGGAGGAAATGGAATACATGAAAGATAAGACACACATCTCCTTCCTTAGCTGAGCAAAATTGAAACCAGAAAATTTCAAAAGAAGGAAACTATCCAAAACACAAAAGCAAAAGGAGAAAGAAACACACATAAATAAGAAAGAAGTATACCACGAAAACAAAGAAAGAGTGCTCCGAATTACCACCACAACCACACCAGCTGGCCAGACTGGCGAAGAAAATGGGAAACACAAAACACAGCAAAAGGAAGAAGAAAGGACAAAAACTTACAACCAAACAAAAGTAAGCAACGGGTGGCTAGCACCCAAACAGAAAGCAAGCAAGGGGTGAATTACACCCAACCAGGAAGCAAGCAAAGGGTGACATACACCCAACCAGAAAGTAAGCATGGGGTGGCTGACACCTAAACAGCAAGCAAGCAATAGGTGGCTGAAACCCAACCAAGAAAGCAAGCAACGGGTGGCTGACACCCAAACAGAAAGCAAGCAACAGGTGACTGACACCCAATCAGAAAGGAAGCAATGGGTGGCTGACACCCAACCATAAAGTAAAAGAGATCTACGACCCACAGAAGTAAGGGAAATCTCCCAACAGAAAACGCAAAGAAAAGAGTGATCTAGGTGGACCGCACCCCACAGAAGAATAAATGGTGCAGACACACCTCAAAATGAGACCACACAGGAAAAAAACGAAGAGAAATGCACATTCAACCAGTAGTACACAAGAGCAAAAAATGCATAGTAAAAGTAGATCAAGTAAAGGAGCAGAAGATACCCCCTGACAACCAAAGAGAGAAAAAACGAAAAACCTGCAATTGAGGAAAGATACATGTTAACAGTACTGTCATATGTAAATATCAATGTGGTAAAAACACACTATCATGAATTAAGTTAAAGCAGGAATATCAGAAAATATAATGGCAGTACTATAAGAATCAAACGAGCATCAACACATTGTATAATAAGAGAAACATTATATAACATAAGTGAAATGGCAAGAAATAGATGGAGAGAAAATGCAGGTATGAGAAGAAACCGAAAAATGCATAATAGTAAAAACGCCGTACTTATGGGAGCCAAAATGAGACTGCAAATCACGTTGCTTAAGTGCCAAATAACCTGAAGTTCAGCACTTAAGGTGAAGCAACGAAGACAACAGCAAAGCGTCTCTAATGTAAAAGGCAGAAGGGCTGGAGACAGTAAAATAAATGTCCCCCAAAATACCTCGCACACATATGGCTCCACGGACGTCAAAGAAAAATCAGCAGGGAAACTCCGGAAAGAAGCAGGAAAATGAGCACAAATACCTCGCATAGTCAAAATTGAAATGCAGCAATGTATACTCCATAGCGTCTCAAGTTCAGAAGGGGCATGTATAGAAGAAGTAAATGTGCCCAAAACACATAAGCCTTAGCCGGCTCCATGAAAGTGTACACCAACATCGCCGGAAGAAATGCAGACTGGCGTTAAAGAAAACTGGAATCAAGATGGTGGCACGTAGAGAAGATGCACGCCGGATGGCTCAAGGCGCGCAAGCGTCTCCAAGCAGCGAGGATTCCAGGAAGTAAGGCAAAAGAAGAAAGGAACGTCCAAGAGCAGGCTCACGTGGAAGAGAGCGCGTGGAGCGCACGCAGTGACCAGGGATTCTTCGCAGACAATTTGAACATCGCGTAAATAACGGTAAGAAAGCGCTGAGGAAGCCGAGTAACTGCCACCTAATAAATAAAGATAGCACTCGGGTGACTTCAAACCCCGAAAATTGAACTTACAAACATGTCTCTCAGAGAAATAAAGGAAGCGTCCCTCTCCCGATCTCCTGTAATGAGCCATGACAGTCAGGAATAGTCACAACAGGGTAGAAACAGCACCAGGATAGGTCCAAAATCCAAGAGAAGTAGGGCAAGTAGTGCAGAAGTAGGTTTGCCAGATCAATAAATCCGCAGTACGTCAGAATTCACTGGTGCAGGATTAAACTTTGACAGTTCATAGTTCAGCTTTGCCAGTAGATTAAATCCTTAGGTAGGTTCTTCGCTGTTGCACATAGAGTAAGGATGAAGTAAGTAGAGCAGGAAACATACACCCTGTCAATGGCAGCAGGGTGTCAAAAGCAGCAGGAAACATACGCCCTGTCAATGGGCTGTCCGGTGAATCTGGACACTTGCGGGGCGGGCGGGAGGGCGTAAAAATCCTTAGGTAGGTTATTTTTTTAAGTAAAATCTTGAATAAAAGTTCCTTATGAAACTTTGAGTAAGTCCTCACGCGTAGTTTTAATCCAACTCGTCGCCAATTTATGTTGTGTCTTTAGTAAGGAGATCCAGTAGACGTAGATAAGTTACAGATTAATACGTTTATTGTTCTTAGATGTTAAGTAGGTTTTCCAGTTAAGATGTAAATAAGGCCCCACCAGGAGCAGTCTCTCTGCTGCTCAGCCCAGGATCCAACTGACACTTCACCTCACAGTAAACCTCACATTCCAATGACATCACCATCCACACCAAGACATTCACACTGGCTGAGCAGCAGAGGCAGAGAAACAGGGAAGATGCATAATATAAAACCTTAGATATAACACTTTTGGCCCCTGGTGCGCGTTTTCATCCCATTCTTTGTCTTTTGGGGTTGCATTGTCTAGGATCTGAGCTCTCATATGCCCCGGGAAAAAGAAAATAGGGAGAGGGGATGCTGGATCATGGCAATGCAGTGAGGAGTTTTGTGGCTGCTGCCTCCGGTGTTACCGCACCTCACACCTTTCTGCGACTTCCGAATATGAGCAGGACCACATGCCCACGGCGGTCAGTACTAACTCCCACCCACTGCAGCCTCGCATTAGAGCTACTACCGTGGAACTGCGGCCTGCAGTGGAGCTACTACCGTGGAACTGCGGCCTGCAGTGGAGCTACTACCGTGGAACTGCGGCCTGCAGTGGAGCTACTACCGTGGAACTGCGGCCTGCAGTGCTCAGCTAATGCCTGGAGTCTCGCTGCTGCTCGAGGCGTGGAGAACAATACTGCTGTCTGCATGCATTTACTTTGCAATAGCCCCTGTTTTAATATTTTTTTGGGCAACTGCCCCCAGGGTATTTGGGTATTTTATTTGCCTGGTTTTCAATGTTTTAGTGCTGTCAGTTGGCTATTTAGTGATGGGCTCCTATCATAGCGTAAAGGCGTAGAGAGGATGTTTCTTAACGGTCAGAGCTGCTGACTAGAGCTGAAGAGCTGGGTTCCAAACTCCGCATCGGCTCCTGTGATTCTGGGCAAATTACTTAATCTCCCCGTGCATACCAAAAATGAATGTGTCCTTGTGTAATATGACTGCTGCTCATCTAAAGCACTCCAATACCTTCGGGTCGAGTTTGCGCTATATAAAATTACAAAAAAACAAAACAAAAACTACGTTTTATCTCCTTCAGTTATTCACTGAGTGACAGCTGGAGGGTAGTATAGTTCTTGTTTACTTGTATTTGCTTTCCTCCTCAACTCTCTTCGTATTGGAATTTATTCCGTTTTTTTTTTTACAGTTTTCTAACCATTTATTTCTTTCGATCCGATAAGGAATTTATTGTCCTCAATCACCTTAATAAATCACAGATGCACTCTTTGTAAATGCTCCTCTGTGCTTTTATATTGCCTAATTGTTAGTGCCCCCCCCCGCCCCCTCCCCACTAGCATTTTCCAAAGAAGACCTGTTCTTTGAAACTACTTGTTCACCCGGTCGTTCGTAAGAACTGGATTCTCAGAAAGGCCTATATATCGGCATACTTGGGTTTACCTCCTGGCGTAGGTGCAGAGCTACAATTTTCGCAGTGCTCACAACTTTATCTGGTTACGCAGAACGTGTTGTAATCACAGCTTTCCAGGCTAAATTCTGAAAAATGTGTACAGTTTAATTTTGGGTACCAATGTGTCAGTGCTTAATTTGTAAAATATTAAGTGCCAGGGCTCTGACCAGGAGGCCACTGCAGCTTGCACCAACCATCACCCCTGTCATCGCTGCCAAAACAACTACTATCCATCTCTCTCGCGTGTAAATGCGACAGTTCAGATTATTCCAGGTCCCCAAAGCTAAAGGAATGGCTGGGGAGGCAGGTATTAGTAATTTTTTAATGTATATTGTTTTTCTAAACAACTGTTATACTGCTCATCTCTAAATTACATGAGCAGCGCCACCTTGTGGCAGACTGCCCTAAGTGTGGTGTTGACAATTAGGTGCTGGTACCGAGCACCGGAAACCAATTAAGTGCCGGTGCTCAGCACCAGAAAGCTCCGGCTCAAATTAAGCACTGCAATGTGTCTATTTTCACACAAGGAATAAAAAGTGAAAAAGAATGTTATTTTTTTTGTAGAGATTTATTTTTCCTTGGAGTAATCCCATCACTTACATTCCTAACAAATTCGGGAGTTCACCTTCCCTTTTCTGTCCAGGAAAAAAAGATAAGCACTTTATCTTGTGAGGAGTAAATCTCTAATTGTTTCTAGGGTGAGATAGGCTCGAAGAACACTTTGTGAATGTCCATAAATAGGTACGTTTCTGGTTGTTCACCAACTTGCATGGCATTCCTGCGGTGATTGCTCACTACACTTCCATCGGAAAAATGCAACTTCTTAAATGCAAAAGTAGTTTTGTACTCTTAAAACTAGCTTTTAGTGCCTGTATATCAAGCTTGAATCCACAAATAACTTTGAATTGTGCTCGATTGCTTTTGTTATTTTAATGTGTGAAGTTGTCTCAAAGCACGGGTGGGCATAGGGCACTGGAGAGGTCGAGGCACCAAAAGAGAGATCGTTGAAACATTTCATACTGGAGTTATCTAATGTGTATGTGCTCTTAGGTTAAGAAAAGACGGCCTCTGTGACAGAGGCGGAAAATCAACTCACCAGGACAACTGGAAGGCCGCAGGGCTCTGTCAGCCAGTTGCACTTCAGAAGAGGTTCACCAGCCTTTTAGACCTTACTAACCCAGTGATACAGGCGTTTCGTTTAAACTTGATATTCCTGTTGTTAATGACATATTCATTATTTTTAAATTGCAAGTTCACTGTAAAAAGTCAGAAGAAATTCTTGCCAGCTGTCTGCCGATGAATATGCCAGGGTTCAGTATCGAAATTCACTTTAGTGGAATGGCATTTACTTCAAGTGCTTGTATTCCTGTTTGCTGGAAGGTTCTACTACTGCAGCAGCATTGCTAAGGGAGTGACACCTTTTTATTTCAACATTGGCACTGTGAAGACAGCAAAGAGCATAGCCTTGCAGTAATACCAGACCTCGGCTAAGCCCTATCTCACCATATGAATTGAGAGGCACAATCAGCATAATTTCACTCAACTTCACACACTTCCACGCCACGCAATTTAACTCTACACGTTTCCATTCCACACCACATAAATCGACAACAAACCACATAATTCAACTCAACAAGACAAAACACCACATACATCCAATCCACACCATAGAATTCCACATCATGCCGCAAAATTCAACAGGACACTGCATAATTAAACTCTACAACATACCACTCCACAACACAAAATACCATTACATATAATTCCACTCTATGACGCACAATCTCACTCCTCATAATTCAAGTACACTCAATACCAGATAATTACTATCCACATATTTCCACTGCACACCATGCCACGTAATTCCCCTACACAAATCCACTCCACAACTAACAATTCCACTCCACCCCACATAATTCCACTCCACTTCACATACATCCACTCAAACCAAAACACATGGGTAAAAGACATTGTCATTTACAGCTCCAATAGCTCTAACTCTCACAAATGTGAGACTAAATGCATTGCAAATGATTGTTTCCTATGCCCCCCTTCATTCGCTCCCATTTCCTTTGCCTCCCACCTTCTGGGTGGTGGCCTAAGAATGTGAGGTGACTCTTGGCATGATTGTTCTAATTCTAAAAGATGAAGTATCACTCTTATGTTTACTGTCCAGTTAGCTCCCCTCAGTAACTGAAGGTGGAAAATTTCTTTGATGTACATTTTTGTGGGGTATTTTTTTTCCAAAACATATTACTGTGGTTTAATTTCAATAAAATTATTTATACATAAAGATCTATGGTCAACCCACTGGTTTTTCAGATCAGTTTTGATCTCTCAGATGCAGGGTGATTCCTTGCATGTTGCTAACAGCCCTATCAGAAGAAAACTGGAAGGATTATTTCAACCCCTAACTTACATTTCTACTTACAGGACATGAATGCAAGCACCATAGAGCCAAATTCCTGGCTTGGCAAACAAGGCCATTTGGACCACTCCTGATAAAGATAGCTGCTGCCTACATGCATTGGCAACTTGCCCTGAAAAGCTTGAAGCTCCTGAGATCAAAGAAGCAAAGGAGGCCACTGACTAGTTTTCTCAATCACATTCTTTTTTTAAATAGTTTATCAGTTTAATCAAACCATCAACAGGGGTAAAATAACAAAACATTAGGTCATCTCACTCACCATGAACATCATTACAGTGAGTACATAGTTGGTAAACAAGGGAGCGTACATAAAGTCCAGACCTGAACGACGACAAGTGTAATTTGCAGGGCTACACAATATGCTAGATCTACGCAATTGACTGCGTCATCTGTGGATAGATGACCCCCCTGATTGTGTATGTTTAAGCCTGCATTTTCCCCAGGGTTGGGGCTATGGCCTAGTGGTGTAGGAGTGTCCCCTGCCCTCAAGTATGATTATAAGGTTCCCAGAAATCCCTAGGATGCGCCTTGGGGTGCATGAGGTTGCAATATTCCTCTGTGGCCGAACAGCTGTAGGCCCTATCCTTTAGCCATGCTGCCTCTATGGGAATCACAGGAGACATCCAGTGCACTGCAGCTTGACGCTTAGCCAGCAGTAATGCCATCAATGTGTGGCGTTGTATCGATTTGGAAAGGTATTTTGTCAGCCCCAGAAGGACGAGTTCAGGTGTGGGGTCCGGAGGGATCTCCATCATGTCTGCCAGAATAGCGAACATCTTGCCCCAGTAAGGGGTTAATGCAGGGCAGTCCCAAGCTATGTGCAGAAAGGCAGCATTGATTGCTTCACATTTTTTACATCAGATTATCCCCCCCAGGCGTATATCGGGCAATACTTTCCAGCGTGTAGTCGAGCTAGTGTAAGAATTTGAAGTGGAGTAATTGATGCCTGTATGTGAAAGGGACGTCCTTCACTTGAGCACAACAATATTGCCAGGCCTTATCTGGAATTGGTTTCCCCAAATCATGTTCCCACTCTCTTCTAGCCTGTATATCAATGAAGCACTGGTACCCGCCACATCTTTTATGGATATACTATATTGTTTTAGTCAAGTCTGACCTTTGGATCAGTTTAGTAAGCACTGGCAACTCAGTAGGGGCCTCTGGCAATAAAGAAATTCCGCCTTGGCCGCAAACTGCAATCTGTGCTACAGTAGCGTAGTGCTACAGTAGCGTAGCCAGGGGTTTGGTCCCCCCCCCCCGCTCCTAGAACGTCTGGAGTGTTAAAAACTTGCCATCAGGGAACAGATCTCCCATCACTTCCACACCTAATTGTTTCAAAAAAGGCTACTGAGGATTGCTCGAGTAATAGTGAAAAAAGGGGGCTGTTGTCAACCAGCAAAAGTGGATAGTATACCATATCCAAAACCAAATGGTTCGAGAAGGTCTACCATAGGTGGACTGTGGTGGCAATAACATCCACCTAATCCGGTTTGCAGTGGGATTTACGGGCTACCCCTGTGGTTAACGAATCTGAGCGAACCAGGATTCTTTCAGCTTTTACATGCGTCAGCTTTATAGTATTGTGATACCAATGTTGTGCGTGGTGAGCCTGTGCAACTAGATAATAAAGGAAGGGGTCGGGGACTGCCAGGCCGCCTTTGTCAAAGGGTTGCGTCAAAACCACCAGGCAAATACGCGGTTGTTTTCCGCCACATCAGTCTAGTGGGTCACCTGTGTGGAGCAGTCCCAGCATCTGGATAAGGCCAGATTGAAGTCCCTCCCGCCACCCCTAGATCATGGATAAGGCAGCAGAGGTATGTCATGTATTCATTAGGTCATCAACGAACTCAGAGGTGTCTGTATTCGGGCCATAAATATTAAGAAGGACCAACAGAAAGTCATGAATACGCCCCACAACCAGGATCCAGCGGCCTCGAGTGTCTGCTTGCCAGTGCTACAGCGTAAATGGTACTGTTACAAAGGAGGATCGCAACCCCACGGGAATAGGAGGAATATGACACAAAGTGCCTATGGGGCCACCATGTGGGTGCAAACGGCTGGTGCGCACCCAGTGTCCCGCGCATTTGTTGGAGAAATATGATCCCCCCCCCCATACCTCATGAGGTATGCTTGCACTTGTCGGGACTTCCATGGGTTGTTAAGACCACGAACATTCCAGCTAATTAATTTAACTGGTGTTGTAGCCTGGTCGTGTAGCATGTGTGTTGCATCAAATCATAGTTTCCACGTGATGTTCTGATAACTATCCCCATCTCCCAGTATGTCCCTTGCACGTGAGTGAGATATTCAACAAATAACATAGCTAAAAGCCCCCAATGACTTTCCCATCCACCAGCATAATAAATCAGCGAAAGAACTCACCCAATATAGAAACAAGAGGGCACCCATGCTACAGTGTTCATGACTGCCGCTGTGTGCTAAAGACTTGAGGGATGACAGAGGGCGCCCAGCCTGCCAGGGCACCCTGAAGGTATCCATAACTGTACTAGCAACTGCCATCAACCTCATACATCAAACAACATCATTAGCTGCCAAAATAGACATGAGGTGATGAACCCCACCTCGTCCACAATAATAGCTACACCTCCCACAGAGGACCAACAATCATAAATGTTGAATTAGGTCTAGAAAAGAAAACAGGAGCGGCATCAACGAAATATCATAGAAGGAATATTCAGTAGCCACACACTAGCCGCCCTTCATCAGCGTGACCAATTAAGAGCAGATATGCCAGCCATTTTTGAAAAGTAAACAGTGTGCTTGCGATCATAGTCTGTTAGTTGAACACCAGAGTGAAACTGTGGTGAAGCGGAGTGATGGTCCGCCCCCAGGATGATGACACTGCAGCCGCATCCGTGTGTGCATCAGGTGGACGGTGAGTCTCCAGGAAATCCATGACCGTCTCCAGGGCCAGACTGGCCGTAGCGGGCACTGGGCATTTCCCCGGTGGGCCGCCAGGGTGGGGGCCGTTTTTGTTACAGGGCCGTTTTTGCAGCATAATCGGCCCCTGTAACAAAATCTGCCGAAACCGTCCCTGGCAAATAGCTCGGCCGCACCCCCAACCCCCCGGGGGGGGTCGAGCACTTTGCCAGGGCCGGTTTTGGTTCCCAGTCTGGTTACATAAAAAAATGTACCTTACCAGCAACTTCTACCCTCTAGCCGGGTACAACATGGAGTATTTAATCGATCTTTTACCAAACCGTTTTATTGCTTCGAGAAAAGAACCAAAGGCCTCTTGGACCATAGGCGTGAATTCCTGGTAAAATGACATCTGTGAATTTCCATACTGTAAATTCGGTTGAGATCTGTTGATACTGCGAATGGTGTCCCTGTTCCGGTAGCTCAGTAAGCAGGCTATGATCGATCATGGGGGCTGCCCCGGTTTTGGCATAGGAGCCAGGGTTCTATTAGCGCGCTCCATTATGAAAACAGGGAGAATGTTGCCAAAAAACAGATGATCATTTGTTCCAGAAAGGTTTCCATGTTGGGTGCCTGCTCCGACTGTCACATCTATAATATGAACATTATTTCACCTTGACCGACCTTCCAAATCATCATTCTTAAGTTTTATCATAGCAAGGTCCTTATAGCAGGATTTTGAATTAATATATGTATACCAAACTTGAAAAGCGTGTATTTGAGATGAAAATGTGCATATTTTCAGTACTCATAAGCTGGTGTGTGAAGTGGAGAACAATGGTTGAATTTCCAAAATATATTTTAAGCTGATATTTGAGTGAGAAGAATCAAGCTGTGTTGAAAAGATTAATTACTAACAGGATCACTGCTGGTAACCTTTGCATGTTGTGGCTACTAATGGAATCTAGTCTAATTTAATAACAAATTCATCTCTAATATTAGTAGTTCTGAAGGATTTTCATTGAACATAAGTGGCTCTTATTACAGAAACGTTTGGAGACCCCTGCCTTAGAGAGAGTGGCTAGTTTGCAAGTAGGTTCCCTGGCAGAGTCCGCCACATCTGAAATTCTGGTTTCTACCTCAATTAGTCTGGTGTCATGTTTATCCAGGCGAATTTTGAAGTGATCCATCCATATTGTAAGATGGTTGATCTTGGCATTTATAGTTCTCGGGCCCTCTTTCAGCTCCCTGATTAACTCCGCCACCTCTGAATCAGTGGTTGCCTGCTGAGAATTCTCCCCCATGGTGGCCCCCTGTTTTTTTTATCAAAGTGGAGCTTAGACTGCCTCTGTTCCTCTTTTCCATGGTCACTCTGCAGTCCGGGAGGTAGCACCAGGCCCCCCCAGGCAGTGGCCCACCAACCCGCTCTGAAAGCATGCAGTCGACCAAGGGTGGAGATAGGATTGACCCCCACAGATGTCTCCTGGCCACACCTCCCCTGGGGAGGCAGGGTCCATTAATCTCAATTACCAACCAAAGTTCTTAGATGTCAGGACTCCCATGAAGCAACAGTGCAGGGGCTCTAAATGCCCCACACTATGGGCCTGTGATGGTGGCCATGACCCTTCAGCATACGTTACGCCTGGCTGCAGCCAAAGAGAGCACCCCCAAGCACACAGGGCTCGAAGATAATCAGCTCCCTGTCCTCGGCGTTATTCTTGCCACCCGGTCCCCAAGGCCCACAGCGCTCGAGCTTCGATCGCCCACTCGACTGCGCCACAGGCCCTGACGGGCCGCAGCCAGACCACCACTTCCATGGTCAGGGGCGTAGAGAGGCGACATGTCCCCGCAGCAGTCGACCGTGGGTCGCACCCAAGTTCAAGCTCCTCTGCTCATCCAAGACCCAGAGCACTGGGTCAAAATTGTAGAACTGGCCGTACACTCGACCGTGCCTCAGGCCCCGACAGGCCTCAGCCTAACCTCCATCGTATTGCTGGTTCACTCTCTGCAGGGGAGGAAGAGAAATGACAGGACCCCGCAGCGGCCAATCACGGCTCACACCCAAGTCCAAGCTCCATGGCCCGCTGTAGAGGTCTATCCCACCTCCACACTCACCCGTGGCACCGCAGCTCTAACGAAGGGGTCGATTACACGGCAGACGGCTGGGCAGCACTGCAGCAGGACTTCACTGACCCGTGCGCCACGGCCAACACCAGTTACCAGTTTCCTCCTTCGCTGTGTCCTCCACTCCAATATTTCTTCGCTGGGCCCCAGTTCAGATCGCCGCCGTCTATAATGATTCCGGCATGCCCCAAGGGAGACAAGCAACACTTCCACGGGCTGATCGATGCCTCGGCTCATTCACTCTGCCATAATCTGTAGGACAAGGTGGCTGTTAGGGGTTAATATCTGTGGATTTTCACGGTGGGCCGGGAGAGCGCTGCTCTCTAGCACCCCCCCCCCACTTCTTAATCACATTCAACTAGTGTGTAATTGTGGAGAGGTTCTCTAGAAAACCTGCGTCAGGTGCGTTGCGGGCCCTATGCTGATTTCGGAGTCTGTATGTCATGCAGCTTGTGAACTAGCTATGTTCCTAAAAACGGAAGATTATCTTTACTAGTCCCCATTTATAACAAGCATTGGCAAAGCCAAAAGGTTTGGCCTTGGCAATCATGAGCTTTTATTTGCACACATACGCAATAGATATTGAAATTGTAAAAGTAGTACAAAAGTAATAAAAGTAAAAATGTCTAAAGATGGCATGCATTTGTTTCCAAAAAAGAAAAGAAAAAAATACCATGACAAAAATGACCATTTACAAAAATAAAAACAAAAAATTGAAATGAAAGCAGAGATTGGTCTACCAGCCCTTGCACTGAAATGGACTACTCTCTAGATGTGTGTGGACATGTGCAAGACCAAAATGCCATCACTTACAGAGTCAATGGCTAAAGTGGGTTCCACCATTCACTCATGCTGTAGGTTTTGTTGGGTGGAAGCAAAATGTGAATGGCTCTTGAACAGACCAATGAATGAATATGGCTGACCAAAAGTCACTTTATGTATTGATCTGTATGTATTTTTATTATGATTCTTTTGCTAAAGCGGTGTCTAACTCGGAGGTAAAAAGGGGAGCCATGACACCTATCCAGCTGCAGGCTGGTTTAGATTACAAGCTCTAGGAGTAAAGTTATGGTAAAAAAAAAAAAAAAATTGGGCTGAGTATCTAGTTTGGGGTGAGACATTTTCCTATGTATAATTGTAAAGTTTTTTTTTAGCTCGTATAGCCAGTGCTTTATCAAGGACAAAATATCTCCTGTTATATTGTATCTACATGGATTTTAAGTCCATGTATGAGCTGGTCAATAGACAGTTGCTGTTTACGCATACCATGGTGATTCATCCAGCATCTTTCAGATCATGATTAACAATTGCATAGTGTTGACAACTCCCTTCAGGTTCAATGCAGACAACATTGTGTTTTTGTCCCATATATAAGTGGGCTTACTGAGGAGTTAAGCCTTACTCTCATCTTAGGTAGCAGATACTAAAATGCTTTTAAACACTTTCAACAATAAAAGTATGGCTTTTTCCCCCTTGCTGGAATTTAAAGGTCTGTATACCTAATAGAAATTGATTCAAGTTAGTTGCTACCTATAAATATCTGGTTGTGTTTACTGATGTTTTTATGGAATAACCATTGAGTAGACGTTAAAGCTTCTGTGAAGACTTGATCAAGGAGCCTCGATTCCTGTATGGGGACAGTCCATGCAGCCTTTTAAACTTTATTTCATTGTTAAGCTTGTCCCTTCATTTACTTATAGTTCTTCAATGTGGTGGTCAGAGGGAGCACTTGCCTCAGATGCTATGGAGGGTCCTATTTGGAAGAAGCCTTAGGTTCCAATTCAAGTAGGTACGTCTGAAACTGTAAATAAGGCCTGCCTATGTAACATGGTGGCAAGGTGTATCCTAGAATTAGTACGACATTGAAGCCGCAGTCCAAGGATCAGTTATTTTCCTAGACAAAATGTTTCTAAAATTGAGACACATCAATGTGTTGGGTGGCCTCATCATTAGAGGATTCTCTTCTGTTAGAGACCCGAGTAATTGAACCAACATTTTTTAAATAATGTAAAGGGAGCCTTAATTGTATGGTCTTATAATGTAGACATGACCCATCTGGAAAAGATTTTTACCTATCGTTCCTATAAGCATCACTATAGAGTGGGACTATGCAATAAGTATTTATACAACAGAACAGTGATAGATTAAAACACTTTTTAAAAATTGTTTAGGCTTGGTGCTGGCTCAAGTTGGTCTCACGTGTGTAGTGACTGGTGGAGACGATTGTTCATATTATATTTTCTGTTGATCTTTTTAACATATTAAGGAAAGACATATCATGTTGATATTGCACAAGGTTGAAGACAATTCTATAATTCGCAAAATACACTAGATGACGAATTTTCGAAGCTTGATGTAAACTGATTTTGCTCCTGCTAGCAACATTTTTATTTTTATGGATTTTGCATATTTCTATTAATAGATAGCTAAAAACATTGCTCACAATTATAGTCTAAAAATATTTCCCATAGGTGAGGCATTGGAAATCAATATGCCTACAATTCACAATTGCTTCACAACTGCCAACTTTGGGATTGAGTCCACAATATCGTCATTGATCTATACCTCCCTATCATTTTAATGTTTGCTTTTCAACAAAAGACGTCAATAGGAAAAATGTTATTCTAAGGAATGTGCAAGAAATCGTCTGCCAATTTTTCACTGCATCAATAATTTGTTTTTATTACTCCTTGTGGCTGTATTTTACTGCTTTTGGCAAGTGGCAATGTACTTCAAGTATGTTGAACAGTAGCTCACTCTAACTGCGAGGAATGAAATTTTCACATTGACGACCACGCAGGCTGATATTCTACTCTGTACATGGAATGCCCACTGGCTGATTTGCTTCCCTGCTTGATAAAATAATAAGAATATCACATGCAGAGCCCTATTGGAACAGTCCATTCACCAACATATTGCTTGACAAAGATATCACTGCAAAATTTTCACTAATCAAATTTTAATTATTAAAAATATGTAATTATGCAGCATTGGATCGTTCATAGATTCACATGATTGAATTATTCCTCAACTTCAGGCTGGAAAGCGCGGCTAAGCTAGATGGCAGAGTAGCTGCTCCTCGTGGAGGCTCCCATCAGCGAACTAATAATCCTGCCAGATCCTGCGACATCTAAGGCTCATGACGCATATATATCACTTTAAATTCTGCTAAGAAAGAGAGCGACTGCCGATATTATGAACTGGACAGTGAATCGTCGACAGTGAGGGCTATAACAAGAACGCTGATGGGGCCCTGTGGACTGGCGTGCACTGAGACCGGACAGATCAGCCGAGTGAGGCCATCTGAGGTGGTAGATCAGATGCACTGGGTCGCCGCAGGAGGTTCTGAAGTGAGGGCCGAGGCTGACCGCTTCTGTGACTTGCAGTGAGGCGTTGGGTAGTTGTGGCCTGTCAGGAGTGCGCCCGCTGAGGGCTAGCTCCAAAAAATGCCTACTGCATCTCGGACGCAGAGCCCAGGCTGCTGGGTGCGAGCCGGGAGAAGGGGGGTTTGTGGGGCAGCCGACCGAAGGGAGGTCTCCCCCCCCCCGGGTGGTTTGGTAGGGGGCGGGGCGGGCCCCTTGTCATCCATTTTGGAGATTGGGCCACATATTTGTAGCCCAGTGGTAGCCCAACTATAAGGGCATCGGGCAGGCATTCCCAGCCACCATTTTAGGTTTGGTGGCTGGGAGCGCGTAGTGGTAGGGAGAATTTATTTTGGTGTTGTCGCTAGATAAGGGTAGTTAGGTTCGTTATTGAAGCAGGTTTACCTCATTTCCATGGAGGATTATAGGGTCTTGGAAGCCTTGAGGCTCCTAAGCGAAGCTGGCCGCATGGACCTGGTGATTCCCCAGGCCGCGGAGCCGGCGCGCCCGACTAGACAGGTGTTGGCGGGCATGGCTGCTGCTGTAGCAGCGTGCGCTTCGCCGAAGCAGAGAAAGAATGCTGCGGTAAGTGGGCGGGCCGCTCATGTACAAGGAGAGCGGCCCCGGGGACGTCTGCACAGCGCGGGGTGGAGGAGAGCACTGACTCTTCGGGGCAGGCGGTGGGGCTAAATCGAAGCGTTATGGAGACGCTGCTCCGTTTGGTAGGGGGCCTTTGCAGCAGGTCGTTACAGCCCCGGAGCCGGGGAAAAGCGTGCCGGCGGCCAGGGCTATCAAGAAGGAGCGCCCGCTCCTTTAAAGCACGCAAAGGGCTGCGGAGGGCAGGGCCTAGGTAATAGGCCCCCGCCAGTGCAGGATGATGGGGGGGCTTTGCCATCATGAGGCGGTGATGCCAGCAGGAGGGGTGGGGGAGGCTAGAACCTGCAAGAGAGTAAGGCTTGGAAGATGGGAGGGTATGCAGGAGGTAGGGCCCCAGATTTTGAGGACGAAGGTAGGGAGGGAGGCTTGGAGGTGAGCTTCTAGGTGGAGGGGATGGGGATGGGGACAGGGGGTAAGCAGATATGGAGGTTGGGGCAGCACAGTGGGGGATGGAGGGGGGCCCTGGGAGGGAGGGGAGCGGGGACAGTTTTGGGTTCGAGGAGGTTGATTTTCCTGGGGAGTTGGAGCCAGCAGGGGGTAGTCAGGCTTGGGAACGACTGGACATATTTTCATCTTGGAATGATGAGGTAGGGGGCTTGGACAGGGTGGGCCAGCTAGATGCCTATTTAGCGAGAGTGGGTTCTCTCCAGAAAGAGGTGAGGGCCACAGGTCAGGGTAAGGGGATTACAGGGGGTACGGGGCAAGGAAAGACTCAGGGGGAGGGGTCCTGGGGGGGCAGGACCCGGATGGATGCATGGGCCGGCATCTGCGTGCGTCACGGCCATGTTAGAATGGAGTGGGGTCGAAGAGGGTGAGGTTGATGGGGGAGGGGCCGATGGAGTTCGGGGGACAGGTTGGTTGGTCAGGGGTAAGGCCTAGCCAGGGTAAAGAAAAGAGTATAGGCCAGGCAGCAGGTTGGCAGGGAACCAGCACATCAGACCAGACATTTATGTTGCAGGGCAAGGAGCGGCGCAGCAAGGCAGACTCGGCAGGGCTGGGAGCGGCCCGTTGGCACCGAGGAGAAGCGAGGGTGGAGCCCAGGACAGCGCGCCCGGTAATAGCGGGGTAGCCCGTCGCCGCCAGCAGACGAAAGCCCGGAACGACCTTGCTGGCCCCAATACCTGGTGGCTCCTGGAGGACCGCTGGGGCATCAAAGAGTGACATCAAATGGGCAAGGGCGTGGAGTACCGGCGAGTACAGTCGGCTCCACCTCAAGCAGGGAGCGGAGGGTCCGGTAGGGCCCTTAGGTCAGAGTCTACTCAGAAGTGGCCCCAGTTTTGGGGGCACGAGGAACTGGATTACGATGAGGAAAGCCTTGAAGAAGGTGAATTGCGGGAGGAGGAAGGGCAGGAAGGGGGCGGGGGGCATTCTAACATTTCGAATAGTATGTTGCAGGCACCGGCAGAGAAGCCGCGGAAGGTGGCAGGGCCTGATGTGAGGCCAATGAGGACATCGGAAAATATTGGGCCACTGGCGAGGCGGACTGGACCATGCGGGCACCCTCCTTGGAGCCAGGTAAGGCAGAAAAAGTACCGGTCAAGCCAGTGATGGTGTCAGTAGGGATAGGGGGGAAGGAAGGCCGGGGGGATGAGTGGGGGCCTTTCGAGGAAAGGAAAGTACGTCGTGGACATTTGCGTAGGGACCAGGGGAGCGGGAGAGACAACTAAAATGGAGAGTGGGACTAACACAGAGAAGGTGACAGAGGACGGTGAAAAGAAAGGGGACTAAAAAGAAGGCCCGGAGAGTAAGGAGCTGAAAACTAAAAAAAATCCCTTATATGGGGGTGACGAAACCTCTGGGGGCCCATTTAATGCTGACAATGAAGGAGCGAATATGGAAAGGGGAATATGTTGAAATGCTGAAACTCCTGCATAGAGAGGTGAGGTCAAAAGAGGGATCCAAAGAGGAAGAATACGAGTTGGCAAAGCGGCCAAAAGTCCCGTTGACAATAGAAAACTGGACAACAGCGTTTCTGATATACGCTAGTGTATATTGCGAAAAATATCCGGAGCACTGTGTAGCCTTATTTAAATACATGGATGTCATTAGAAAGGCAACAGATCACGGGAGGGGGATATGCATGGGCCCAATATGATGAGGAGTTTAGGGCACGCATGGCTTGGGACCCCGAAGCAAAATGGGGGAGCTGGACACAGATTTGTGGCAACACACAATGGCAGCAGCTAAGAGGGGGAAGCTGATATTTACGGCCAGCGGTTTGCCTATAATATACCAGCCCTTTCAGAGGAGACCCACTCGGGGAGGGGTGGGGGACTCAGGGAAGATTCAATCAGGAACATGGGGGGGCAGGGACTTTAACAAAGGTTTGTGCGCGCTGGAGTTCTGTAAGTTTCGCCATGAATGCTCGAAATGCGTAGGCCGTCATGCACTGGTCAACTGCTTTGGGGGTGGATACCAACAGGGAGATCAGACAGGGAGTAAGTCGGGAGGCCACCAGCAACACTTTTCAGGTACTAGGAGAGGTTAGGGGCCACAAAGGCCTGGGCCAAAAGGCTCATACTCCGGTTAGACGAGAGAGAGTTGAAGCGGAGCTACAGGGTTATGAGGATCAGAGGGCAGCACAGGTTTTGAGGGAGGGGTTCAGATGGGGGTTTCGTTTGTGGTACAGGGGTCCAATACAGAGAAGATGGGTGGACAATCTAAAATCAGCTACAGAACATAAACAGTTAGTCAGAGAAAAGCTTAACAAAGAAGTTAAGGAGGGGAGAATGGCAGGGCCCTTTGAAGACTAGTCCACAGAGAACCTGATTGTCTCTCCAATCGGAGTGGTGCCAAAAAGGAAATGGGGCAATTCAGACCGATACATCACTTGTCCTGGCCGGAAGGGAATTCAATCAATGACTTTATTGATGAGGAGGCAGCCTCAGTATCATATTCATCAGTTGACGTGGCCATGTCACTGGTAGTGACGGCGGGCGCAACAGCACCAATGGCAAAATGTGACATTAAATCGGCTTTTCGGTTGCTTCCAGTCCATCCAGATGACTGGGATCTTCTGGGTATCCATTTTGAGGGAAAATAGTATGTGGACAAAGCTTTGCCGATGGGTCGCTCTATTTCATGTGCATTGTTTGAGTGCTTCAGCACTTTTCTACAGTGGCTATTTACACGGTGCACAGGTCATCAACTGGTAACCCACTATTTAGATGATTTCTTCTTTGTGGGTTCTCTGGGCTCCGCGGAATGCCAGGCAGCGCTGGACAATTTCCATGAGCTGATGGAGGAACTTGGGGTGCCATTGGCACCGGAAAAGGTGATGGGCCCCAGTACGGCTCTGTCTTTTCTAGGTATTAAGATTGACTATAGGGCAATGCGGGCGCGCTTGCCAGATGACAAAAAGGAGAGAATGTTGGAACTGTTAAAAAACATGTTATCTTAGGACAAAGTAAGGGTCAAGGATATACAGATACTGTTGAGACATCTCAACTTTCCCTGCATAGTAGTAAGGGCAGGGAGGACGTTCTGTAGAAGACCAGGGCGAGCGTTGTCAGGGCAACACCTACCTCACCATCATGTGTGCCTTTCGGCTGGGGTGAAGGAAGACTTATGGATGTGGACTGTTTTTCTGCAAACATTTAATGGTGTTCCCCTGGCAAGGGAGGAAGACATGACATGGGATGTACAAATCTTTTCTGTTGCGGCAGGCAGCATGGGTTTTGGCTTGTTCTGGCAAGGAGGTGGTGTGCAGAACAATGGCCACCACATTGAAAAGACAGCGGAAGAAGCATAGCCTTTTTGGAATTTTTTCCCCTAGTGGTAGCAATATCATTCTGGGGGAGGAATTAGCCCACAAGAAAGTTCTCTTTAGAGTTGACAACATGGCAGTAGTCGAGATTGTGAATCGTCAGTCTGCAAGGGATGAGCAGGTTTTGAAATTGCTAAGAGTATTTGTGCTGGGCTGTTTGAGACACAATATTGCTTTGAGGGCTTTACACGTGCCTGGTGTGGACAATGACATAGCTGAATCGTTGTCTCGTTCACATTGGGGGAGATTCCGTGGGCTGGCCAAGGATGCTGAAAGGACGCCGATGCCAGTGCCTCATCATTTGTGGTACGTAGGCAACGTAGGATGCTACAATTGGTGGTAGGTTCGTTGTCGGAATCCACATGGTCGGCATACAGCTTAGCTTGGAAGGAATTTTTGAGGTCTGGTGCTCAGCGGTGCGCCGAGGTCTGGCGGCGGTTGGAGGATGTTATCCAGTTTATATTAGATCTCATTGACAAAGGTTTGTCGAGGGTCAAAATCGCCGGGAAGTTGGCAGGTATCGCCTTCATGGGTAAGCTGCTATGGGGCTATCCTCCGGCAGCGTGGGAACTGGGAACCAGAGTCTTGGAGGGGTGGGCTAGGGAGAGATGTGCGGGCGGAATATCAGGAAGCCGCTTCGTGGCGGATGTTGAGTCGAGTGGTAGAAGTACTGCCACAGGTATGCAGAGACGACCTAGAGACATGTCTGTTCTCAACGCTGATGGTGTGGATGTTCTTTGGAGCCTTCAGAGTATTAGAATTACTGGGTAACAAGAGAGGAGGGGGTACTTTGGAGGGACGTCGCCCTCAAGATAAAGGGCTCCAGATATGGTTGAGTCGGTCCAAAACTGACCAGAAAGGGACAGGAAGATGGGTCAGATTGCAAGCAACGAACCCCCTGATACATGTGCCCGCTCAGGTGGGCAATTAGATGGTTCAGTTTGGTGGAAGGGGCAGTATTCCAACACACAAATGGGAACAGAGTAACAGATTACCAGCTGCGGGCAGTGTTGCGGAAGGTTTTGCACTTTCTGGGGTTGATGGAGCAGGTTTTGGATGCACTCCTTCCGTATTGGGGCAGCAACAGAGGCGAGCAACAGGTGCTGGGCACAGGAGGACATAATGCATTTGGGTCACTGGTCTTCCGCTTGCTTTAGGTGCTATGTGAGAAGGGGGGAAGGGGAAGCGCGTGCACCAGCTTCCAATGCTTGAGATTCATGTTGTTTTTTCTCGTTTCAGGTTCTGTGCCCGGCCCCCAGGCGGAGGAATTGACCATTTGGGTTGTGGTTCACTCCTTTGTGAAATGGGCGCAGGTTCAGGCGCGACAGAGTTATTTTGGTGGCAATTTTGGTTTCAATGAGCGCATGTTTAAAGGTGTATGGAAGGGTAAAGGGGGCATGTGCTGGAAGGAACTTATTCCCTGTCTGAATAAATGGTTGGTGGGCGGCAGGTGCCCGGATATTCTTTTGTTACACCTTGGGGAGAACGACGTGGTGTTGATGAGGGCTATGAAGAAAGATTTGGCTTTGATAAAGGAACAGTGGGCACGTTGCTTTGTTCTGTGGACCGAGTTTGTGCCTTGCAGGGTTTGGCGGGGAGCTGTCAATCCGGGCGCTATTGATTGGACTAGGCGGAAAGTGAATACGGAAATGGCACGTTTTTGCAGGCGCTTGGGCTTTGGAAGGATCAGCAACTTGGAAATTCGTTTTGAGACAGTTTAATTTTTTATGGACGATGGAGTGCATCTTTCTAGGATGGGTATGGACTTATACCTGTTGGAAATTAGAGAGGTTTTGGCCAGGTCTTTTAATGTACAGTAACAAACAGGTGAGAGAGACAGTCACTAGTTCAGGCAGGGGGGGCAGAAAATGGGGTGGAGGCCCCCCTCCACCGCCCATTTTCTGGGTGGCCAGGGCCGGACTGGGCCGTAGCATGCACCGGGCGTTTCCCCGGTGGGCCGCGATGGTGGGGGCCGGTTTTGGGCCCCTGTGCGGCCGTTTTTGTTACCGGGGGCCATCAATTTCGGCGCCCTGTAACAAAATCGGCCGATGAGTGGGGGCCTTTCGAGGAAAGGAAAGTACGTCGTGGACATTTGCGTAGGGACCAGGGGAGCGGGAGAGACAACTAAAATGGAGAGTGGGACTAACACAGAGAAGGTGACAGAGGACGGTGAAAAGAAAGGGGACTAAAAAGAAGGCCCGGAGAGTAAGGAGCTGAAAACTAAAAAAAATCCCTTATATGGGGGTGACGAAACCTCTGGGGGCTCATTTAATGCTGACAATGAAGGAGCGAATATGGAAAGGGGAATATGTTGAAATGCTGAAACTCCTGCATAGAGAGGTGAGGTCAAAAGAGGGATCCAAAGAGGAAGAATACGAGTTGGCAAAGCGGCCAAAAGTCCCGTTGACAATAGAAAACTGGACAACAGCGTTTCTGATATACGCTAGTGTATATTGCGAAAAATATCCGGAGCACTGTGTAGCCTTATTTAAATACATGGATGTCATTAGAAAGGCAACAGATCACGGGAGGGGGATATGCATGGGCCCAATATGATGAGGAGTTTAGGGCACGCATGGCTTGGGACCCCGAAGCAAAATGGGGGGAGCTGGACACAGATTTGTGGCAACACACAATGGCAGCAGCTAAGAGGGGGAAGCTGATATTTACGGCCAGCGGTTTGCCTATAATATACCAGCCCTTTCAGAGGAGACCCACTCGGGGAGGGGTGGGGGACTCAGGGAAGATTCAATCAGGAACATGGGGGGGCAGGGACTTTAACAAAGGTTTGTGCGCGCTGGAGTTCTGTAAGTTTCGCCATGAATGCTCGAAATGCGTAGGCCGTCATGCACTGGTCAACTGCTTTGGGGGTGGATACCAACAGGGAGATCAGCAGTGGCATCAGACAGGGAGTAAGTCGGGAGGCCACCAGCAACACTTTTCAGGTACTAGGAGAGGTTAGGGGCCACAAAGGCCTGGGCCAAAAGGCTCATACTCCGGTTAGACGAGAGAGAGTTGAAGCGGAGCTACAGGGTTATGAGGATCAGAGGGCAGCACAGGTTTTGAGGGAGGGGTTCAGATGGGGGTTTCGTTTGTGGTACAGGGGTCCAATACAGAGAAGATGGGTGGACAATCTAAAATCAGCTACAGAACATAAACAGTTAGTCAGAGAAAAGCTTAACAAAGAAGTTAAGGAGGGGAGAATGGCAGGGCCCTTTGAAGACTAGTCCACAGAGAACCTGATTGTCTCTCCAATCGGAGTGGTGCCAAAAAAGGAAATGGGGCAATTCAGACCGATACATCACTTGTCCTGGCCGGAAGGGAATTCAATCAATGACTTTATTGATGAGGAGGCAGCCTCAGTATCATATTCATCAGTTGACGTGGCCATGTCACTGGTAGTGACGGCGGGCGCAACAGCACCAATGGCAAAATGTGACATTAAATCGGCTTTTCGGTTGCTTCCAGTCCATCCAGATGACTGGGATCTTCTGGGTATCCATTTTGAGGGAAAATAGTATGTGGACAAAGCTTTGCCGATGGGTCGCTCTATTTCATGTGCATTGTTTGAGTGCTTCAGCACTTTTCTACAGTGGCTATTTACACGGTGCACAGGTCATCAACTGGTAACCCACTATTTAGATGATTTCTTCTTTGTGGGTTCTCTGGGCTCCGCGGAATGCCAGGCAGCGCTGGACAATTTCCATGAGCTGATGGAGGAACTTGGGGTGCCATTGGCACCGGAAAAGGTGATGGGCCCCAGTACGGCTCTGTCTTTTCTAGGTATTAAGATTGACTATAGGGCAATGCGGGCGCGCTTGCCAGATGACAAAAAGGAGAGAATGTTGGAACTGTTAAAAAACATGTTATCTTAGGACAAAGTAAGGGTCAAGGATATACAGATACTGTTGAGACATCTCAACTTTCCCTGCATAGTAGTAAGGGCAGGGAGGACGTTCTGTAGAAGACCAGGGCGAGCGTTGTCAGGGCAACACCTACCTCACCATCATATGTGCCTTTCGGCTGGGGTGAAGGAAGAGTTGCGGATGTGGACTGTTTTTCTGCAAACATTTAATGGTGTTCCCCTGGCAAGGGAGGAAGACATGACATGGGATGTACAAATCTTTTCTGTTGCGGCAGGCAGCATGGGTTTTGGCTTGTTCTGGCAAGGGAGGTGGTGTGCAGAACAATGGCCACCACATTGAAAAGACAGCGGAAGAAGCATAGCCTTTTTGGAATTTTTTCCCCTAGTGGTAGCAATATCATTCTGGGGGGAGGAATTAGCCCACAAGAAAGTTCTCTTTAGAGTTGACAACATGGCAGTAGTCGAGATTGTGAATCGTCAGTCTGCAAGGGATGAGCAGGTTTTGAAATTGCTAAGAGTATTTGTGCTGGGCTGTTTGAGACACAATATTGCTTTGAGGGCTTTACACGTGCCTGGTGTGGACAATGACATAGCTGAATCGTTGTCTCGTTCACATTGGGGGAGATTCCGTGGGCTGGCCAAGGATGCTGAAAGGACGCCGATGCCAGTGCCTCATCATTTGTGGTACGTAGGCAACGTAGGATGCTACAATTGGTGGTAGGTTCGTTGTCGGAATCCACATGGTCGGCATACAGCTTAGCTTGGAAGGAATTTTTGAGGTCTGGTGCTCAGCGGTGCGCCGAGGTCTGGCGGCGGTTGGAGGATGTTATCCAGTTTATATTAGATCTCATTGACAAAGGTTTGTCGAGGGTCAAAATCGCCGGGAAGTTGGCAGGTATCGCCTTCATGGGTAAGCTGCTATGGGGCTATCCTCCGGCAGCGTGGGAACTGGGAACCAGAGTCTTGGAGGGGTGGGCTAGGGAGAGATGTGCGGGCGGAATATCAGGAAACCGCTTTCGTGGCGGATGTTGAGTCGAGTGGTAGAAGTACTGCCACAGGTATGCAGAGACGACCTAGAGACATGTCTGTTCTCAACGCTGATGGTGTGGATGTTCTTTGGAGCCTTCAGAGTATTAGAATTACTGGGTAACAAGAGAGGAGGGGGGTACTTTGGAGGGACGTCGCCCCTCAAGATAAAGGGCTCCAGATATGGTTGAGTCGGTCCAAAACTGACCAGAAAGGGACAGGAAGATGGGTCAGATTGCAAGCAACGAACCCCCCTGATACATGTGCCCGCTCAGGTGGGCAATTAGATGGTTCAGTTTGGTGGAAGGGGCAGTATTCCAACACACAAATGGGAACAGAGTAACAGATTACCAGCTGCGGGCAGTGTTGCGGAAGGTTTTGCACTTTCTGGGGGTTGATGGAGCAGGTTTTGGATGCACTCCTTCCGTATTGGGGCAGCAACAGAGGCGAGCAACAGGTGCTGGGCACAGGAGGACATAATGCATTTGGGTCACTGGTCTTCCGCTTGCTTTAGGTGCTATGTGAGAAGGGGGGAAGGGGAAGCGCGTGCACCAGCTTCCAATGCTTGAGATTCATGTTGTTTTTTCTCGTTTCAGGTTCTGTGCCCGGCCCCCAGGCGGAGGAATTGACCATTTGGGTTGTGGTTCACTCCTTTGTGAAATGGGCGCAGGTTCAGGCGCAACAGAGTTATTTTGGTGGCAATTTTGGTTTCAATGAGCGCATGTTTAAAGGTGTATGGAAGGGTAAAGGGGCATGTGCTGGAAGGAACTTATTCCCTGTCTGAATAAATGGTTGGTGGGCGGCAGGTGCCCGGATATTCTTTTGTTACACCTTGGGGAGAATGACGTGGTGTTGATGAGGGCTATGAAGAAAGATTTGGCTTTGATAAAGGAACAGTGGGCACGTTGCTTTGTTCTGTGGACCGAGTTTGTGCCTTGCAGGGTTTGGCGGGGAGCTGTCAATCCGGGCGCTATTGATTGGACTAGGCGGAAAGTGAATACGGAAATGGCACGTTTTTGCAGGCGCTTGGGCTTTGGAAGGATCAGCAACTTGGAAATTCGTTTTGAGACAGTTTAATTTTTTATGGACGATGGAGTGCATCTTTCTAGGATGGGTATGGACTTATACCTGTTGGAAATTAGAGAGGTTTTGGCCAGGTCTTTTAATGTACAGTAACAAGCAGGTGAGAGAGACAGTCACTAGTTCAGGCAGGGGGGGCAGAAAATGGGGTGGAGGCCCCCCTCCACCGCCCATTTTCTGGGTGGCCAGGGCCGGACTGGGCCGTAGCATGCACCGGGCGTTTCCCCGGTGGGCCGCGATGGTGGGGGCCGGTTTTGGGCCCCTGTGCGGCCGTTTTTGTTACCGGGGGCCATCAATTTCGGCGCCCTGTAACAAAATCGGCCGAAACCGGCCCTAACAAACAACTCGGCCGCACTCCCCCCTACCCACCTGGGGGGCCGGCCGAGCAGTTTACCAGGGCCGGTTTCGGTTCCCAGTCCGGCCCTGTGGGTGGCGGGGTTTTTTGAAAGTTTGCCAGGGTTGGCATAAGTTTGTTGGTTACCGTTGAAGTTGGGTTCATGGACAGGGAAAGGGTAGGCAGGTTTTAGAGAGGCAGGCATAGGATGTTCGTTGATAAAAGTGTATAAGTTTACTGCAGTGCATTGTAATGTTGTTTATATGGTAATGCCAGGGTGGGGGCATGTTGAGGAGATCGTAGGGGCGGGGCGGGGTCAGGGGTCAGGTATTCGGATGTATTAGTGAGGTTTTAAGTTTTGTAAGGCAGTTGCCAGGGATGTTCATTGTAATGTGCACCTGTTTCAATAAAGCGGCCTTTTTCACACATCAAAATGGTTCATTGTCTGGTGTGCCCCCCCCCTCCCAAATGAGGCCTTTCGGTTGTGAACTACCCGAACACCGGCTCAGTGGGAGACCCAGAGGTGGCGCTGGGGTAAATAAAACTCAACGAACCATTGTGGCTGCGGGTTGGGGCCCGCTTGTGGGTCGTGCCTAGCGGGCTAGTAGAGCACATGCTGCCGCGAAGCCTCCTGCTCACACTACTGCGGCCGTTCTGGTGAGGGACTGCAGAGGGGCGCATCTAGGCCCTGGCACTGTTGCAGAGGTGAGGTCTACTGGGCGGGCCATGTTCCGGACCTTGCGCCCGGCCTGGGGCAGTAAAGGGGTGAGTGAACAGAGCTGAGCCGCAGTTTACCACCGCTGGGCCAGTATGCGAAAGTCTGCAAGTCGACTTCGCTGCACAGATTCTCGTGTCGCAGCTGTTGCCCTTGGCCCCTGCGGTGAAGGGTCTGCCGCCAACGGGAGGAGTGGACCTAGGGCCTCAATGACGTAGAAACTGGGGGCGTCTCTAAAAACAGCAAGGGGCACCGCATGAATATGCCCCAACTTTGGCAGACTTGATGGCTGAAATCAAGGGATCACAAGAGCAAATGGTGATGAAAATAGACCCTGTGGCTCTAGAAGTCTACATGCTAAGAGCCAATCTACGAAAAGTGGCACATCCGGTGGCACCCCCAAGATCCCTTATTGTATGCTTGTTTAACTTTGAGACCGGGATGCCATCCTGCAACCTGTTCGGGTACAGGGGCCACCCCAGTTCGAAGGCAGGAACATTTCCATCTTTCCTGATTATACCAAAAAAATAAAGGACCTACGTAAGGACTATCTGTCTGTTAAAAACCAGCTCCGTGACTGTAGCTTGCAATACAGCTTGCTATATCCTGCAAAGCTACAAGTGCATGGGGGTAGGGTTTTGTTCTTTCTTTACCCTGGGGGGGAGGGGGGCAAATAACTCGGCGGACACTCTTGCTGATGCGCCACATCGGAGTGATTCCAACCAGAAATGGACCACTCCAAATCTGGTGAGACAGCCTACACGCTTGCGGAGACGGAAGTTGAGACCAGAAAGCCTGGACGGATTTTGGCAATCGGGTCAGATTATGGTCTGTCCGAATGGCACCCACATGAATACGGAAGTAGTGACGGACACAAGGGAATCACTGAGAAGTGATCCTGGATCCTGCAGTGACAGTACGGATGCGGGCCTGCCTTCGCATTGCGCTCAACCCGAGAAAGTACTTTTGGAGGGGGTGAAAAACGAATGGTCTGTTAGTGGCGCCCTGGAGGTCAGACCTGTCCCACTTGCCTGAAATGGGTAGTGCATTATTTCTGTAATATACCGCAATGTACATCTCCATAGTTTAAGTCCTGGTATGATAGATATGAAAGCAGTAGGATTTGTTGATAGGGGGGGATGTTGAACTGCTCTTGGAGCTATCATATGTCCAACCCGATCGAGATTGCTTTTGGCTAGAGCACGAGCTGGGTGCCGCTTTCCCTTCAATGAACAGAATGTTACTATTAGAAATGTTGTTCTTACACCAGAAACAAACCCAAAGACGCTGACATTTATTGGTAAGCATTCTAAGGGTCCTAAGAATGCTATCAATAATTTATTGGCAATGTAAGCTGCTTGACATACGTGGATCACTTTGGAATTAACCAAATTGGCAAGTTTTTAGATTGACCAGGCCAATTTTGACAGGATAGACTCATCGTTCCTTGTTTATGTTGGACTAGGCAATTTGTGCTATTCCTTCTAAACGGCGTAGGTTCCTGCTCATTAGGATAGACCCCACGTTGGAGCAAATGATTATATGGGAGTTGGCATGGTGGTGCTAGGCTGGCTGAGCCCTTGAACAAGGAACTAAGAAAATATGTCAGCACTGTCAGAGCGCTTGGCATAGTGCAGTCTTCCCTGCTAAGATTTTCGGAGGTCTGTCATGGTAGGTGAAACTAGTGTGGCTGAGACCAATCCTAATGTTCTCAAAGAGCTGGCATATGACTAGGAGGCTACCAGATGAAAGAGCACAGAAGGTTCAATACCCTTTTCATTTCCTAAGGCAAAGTAAGCCACGGTCAGTTTAGAGAGGCTATACAGAGGTACCAGTCTTTTGTTCAGGTGAGCCTTCTCCATCCTTCAGATGCAAGAGTACGATGGAAATTGACTGGAGGTCTGCATGATTACAAAGTGAACACATCAGATGTTTGGATGAGGCAGATGGTACAGTTATCAAGATCTAATAGACTCCTGTACAGTCTGAGTGGCCAAGATCTATCTTTTTCCCAAAACGAGCATGCTCTGGTTTCATAAGGGATAGTAGGAATGGGAAGAAACTTTGCAGTAGCTCGTGAATAAAATAATCTGCTGGGTTTTATCGACAACCGTTTTCTACTTTAAAAGAAAAGTATGAGACTGATGATCAGTTTGAGGAAATTCAGTACCTGGGTCAGCTACAGGCATTTCAAGATGGAGGAGATTCACCTTCTGAGGAATATCCATGAAGAAGCTGACTACATTGTGTTAGTGAATCTGAATAATGCTTTTCTAGCTTTTGCCATTGTCCTTGTGCATTGGCACTTCCTTTAGTTTCTATGGCAGTGCCAAGGGCGGTAGTTTGTATCTCTCTTGTTGTACATTTCATCAGCCCATAGCTACGAGTGGCAATTCTGAGCACTCAGTGGATATGCTTATTCTATACCAAGACATCATATTTTCCTGTGACAGAACAGGGACCTTTTGCAGAGCTAAGTAACCATAGTGTTGAACTTCCTACAAATCCTCCCTTTGTTAGAAATAGGAAAAAGTTGGATGATACTCCCACTAAGTGGATTATTTTTCCAGAGTTCACCGTACACCTAGGGCCTACGGAAGTGCCCCGGGGACGCAACGGGTGTTAGCACCCGCTTTGCGCGCACTCCCGGGTGCGTTGATATTACAGAAGGGGCCGTAGACACTTGTGGTGCCCTTTCTGTAATAGAGATAGCGCTGGCGGAGATATAGTGCCAGCGCTTTCACCAGAGGGTGTTCCCTCATTTACATGTGGCGTGGCCCCTTGCAAATGAGGGAATCCCTTTGCCTCTGCACCTGCACCGTATTATAGACGCAAGCGCAGAGGCAAAGAAGCTGTCAGGAGGCGCACTGACAGTGGGCCACCTCAGAGGTGGCATACTGTCAGTGCGCTTCCTGATTGCAGCCCTCTGGAGGAGAGAAAGAGGGTACTATGGGCCCCCCAGACATCCCCTTGCAGGCAGATGCAGTCACTCACTGCACCTGCCTGCAAGGGGATCTCTCTCCCCTCTTAAAAGTGCAGGCGGGTTGTCGCCTGCACAGTGAAACACGGAGCGGCTGCTTCAAAGCCGCTCCGTATTTCACTTGAATGCGCTGCCCCATGGGCAGCACAAGTTTGCGGCTGCCCTGGGGGCAGGGCATTCAATGTAATAGGGTACACTTCCTCTGTTTCCACCCGGGGCACCTGTTTTAAGGTGCGCAGTGGCGCAAACAGGGAAAGTGTGCCCTATCCATAATACGGCCCCAGGTGGCGACGCTCTTCTACAGACTAAGATTAGCATGATCAAAAGACTCCTGGTGAAACTCTTAGCAAATGGGGCTACCTTTTGGTCATTGGTGAGTGTAGTGGGCTTTCTGGCTCTTCCATTAAAGGCATCACTGTCAGACCTCTACACTTTCAGCAACCGAGACACTGCCATACTAAACCTCTTCTGAAGCAGTTACACTGACTCCCGGTGACTCAGCGATTCATGTTCAAGACAGGCTGCATGGTATTCAATGCACTTCATGAAAAGGGCCCCAAATTCATATCTGCAAAGATCTCAAGGTACTTACCCAAACGAAATCTCAGATCCGCCACAATGTCTATGTTGACTATTCCTAGATTTAAGCGCAAGAGAACGGGCGGTTCCCGTTTTTCTGTTCTTGGCCCTACACTTTGGAATTCTTTCCCGATAGACATCAGACTTTCATCTGAGTACACCATTTTCAGAAAAAAACTGAAAACTTGGTTGTTCACTTTAGCCTATTGTTAGTATTCCTCAGGAAGGTTCTCCCTCCCCTCATAGCGCCAAGAGACCTTTGGTATACGTGCGCTTAATAAATTCCCTAACATAAACATAAACATACTGATTTCATCATAGATTAAAAATCATGCATTTCAAGAAAGGGCTTTCCTATTTGGAGTAGCTGGCTCTGCCAAAGGATGCAAAGACCGAAGTCCTTTGGTGCCTGCGAAGTAGGTCTGAAGGAGACAGATGGGCTGATTTAGGGAACGCCCCTTCTGTGGTGTTAGAGTTTGACGCCAGCACCTTATGCACAGCATGCTGTGGATAGAATCTGAAGAGGCGCAAATGGTCCACAGGTAAATTCTCCTGGTATATTAATAGTCTGAAGTTGCTTTCAGGAACATTCAATGTGAAGTGCCTCCCTAGGTACAGGGTCCAGTTTTGCAACCTCCTTGGGATAGATAATATGTGGGCAGTGTAATACATAACTCTACTTGGGGTACCAAATTAAATCTTCTGGCAGCTGTGGCCCAGGACACTTGGCATGTTTCTATGCACTGTCAGCTACTATCTGGGTGGAGTATCTCACCAGAAGGTCAGCATGGTAGTCGATTGACAATCAAGATTCCTGGCAGATGCCAGAATTAGATTCTGGACCATAACCTATTCAGAACGATCACCAGCACATAGGGTCTGTGCCATCGGGATCTCTTCATATTCCAGCTGGACACTCAGGTTATGGTCTTCTTCAGATGGAAACCAGATCTGGAGACATCAACTGTGGATGCAATCCTGCAGGACTGGTAGGAATGGAACAACAGCACCTTTTTTCTATTTGTAATGATCCCAAAATTAGTGGCACACCCCTGAAAACAGAAAAAAGATGTTATTTTGGTGACATCGCTACCAAAGTAGAACCAATTCTTTTTTTCTTGTGATTCTCCAATCCACCGTTCCCCTTCAGATTTGATTCTGGTGAATCCTTTGGGAGATCCCACTCCATTGGCGAATGAAGGTTTTCATCTTATTTTATGTCAGATTTCTAGGGAAGATGGCTAGATATTGGATTTGCAGGCAGGGCTGTGTTTTTTCATTGAACAATCGTGGGTCTTGGAAGACAATAAATGGTACACATCAGCCTGATGTGGATGATGTGATGAAGGTTGTGCCTTTTTAGCTGGAAAGGCAAGTCCTACAGAAATGTTAACTTTGTTAGGTTGGGTATTTCAGACAGGCAGGGACTTGTCAAGGGGCCTTTTGTGTGGGAGCATCCCATGGTTTGCAGAGTGCCGAAGGGCAAGTCCGTCCGTCGTCTCCTTGTCGCTATCATCACCTGTGGGATTTGATCTTGCCCTTGACGTTGTTCCAGGAATGGCCTGTTTGCGAAGCTAATTATTCTTCTGTGTCTTGTCTCTTAAAAGAGGATTTTTGGCATCAGTAAATGGTTTGAACAGTGGAGGTTTTGTTCCTGGTTGAGTCATGTTTATTATTGTTTTGAAAACTACGACTAAAATCACCAGTCAGTCAGTGTTTAACTCTTCCTCTACTTATCATCTCAAACTCTGTTTCGTTCAGAGTTTGAAAGAATATTTTGGAGTCGAGAGTGATTCAATGATTAAGTAGGATAGACAGTTGCTGTTGACATAGAGGAAACTATTTTAGGCCGTCTTTTAACCTACTCTGGCAGGATGGTTTAAGAGGATCTTGTGACAAGCTGGCTTAGAAATTTCTAAGTTTGGTGTTACCCTTCCAGAGTCTTCATAGCTTTGAAAGCATTCCTCTTGGGAGGTAGCGTGGAGGCCATCTTGAAGACTCCAGGCAGCTCAAGGGAATTCACTTTTAAGAGATTCTGTTTCAAATTTGTGCGAGACATGGCTACCTCAGTGGTAAGTAAGCCTTAAAAAACTGTAATCCTTGTCTCTGGCACTGACGTTGAGTATATGTTTTCCTAGCTATTGGGGAGGGAAGTTATGAGTCGGTTAACACTGAGGTGAAAATTAGACTGCCCTCGGAAATTTCTAGACAGTTTTACTGTGATTGATGTTTACCCATATAATATTTGACCTTGTGTGTGCATTGCATTTGGGATTTTCTTGTGTTTACATTTTATTCTTGTAATAATACTTTTGACGTATTGTTTACTAATATTGGGCCATATGTGTAAAGCCATTTTGTGAATGCAAATCCTGCGGTTCACATAATTACAGGGTTTGTGATGTCAAATAGCTTTTAGATATGTATAAAACCCATTTTGCGATCTGAAACACCTTTCTGACTTGCAAAAGGGGTTTAGTGACCCATACTGAATCACAGTGGGTGAATTTAGTTCCTGTCTAATTGTATAGAAATATGGTAAGAATCAATCGCTTGTGGTGGCAATTGTGGACTCAAACTATTGATCAGTTACTGACACCGCAAAGGAGGTGGTAAGTGATTCATCCATACCCTCGGAGGATCTGTGGGTCTAGACAGGAGACAACTGCCTGCTCCCTTGGAAGTTTTCCCAAGTGTTTAAAAAAAGAAAAAATCAGCACCATTTCCTTTAAGAAACACCATCTACTTAAAAAAAAAAAGTTTCACAAACACAGAGATGGTTGCCTTGAGGCCTTCAAGGCCACATCTCTGTATTTGTAAAATTAAATTAAATTTGTAGATTTGCATAGCATGGCTTATCACCTGTGAGTGTATCCAGGCGCTGTACATGGGCACGGGAAGATTCGTGATTTGCCCAAAATCACAGGTTGTTGAGCCGTCGCTGAGATTAGAACCCGGATCCCCAGCTCCCGAGTCGACAGCTCTGTCCACTGTGCCACATCCTCTTTGTCGCCAGTAACATGGGTTCTATCAGTACATGAGCCGCATCAAAAAATCAGGGATAGTCCTCAACAAGTTTGTGCGCAATTTGCAAACCCTTTTTGCGACCTGTCTCTTAGTATATCTGGCCCTATTGTTTGGCTGTTTTTCTTTTGCACGAGTTCGGACAAGAAAGAAAATTGAAGGCAGATGAGACTGATTTGTTTTCTTTTGGCACAGACGTCAGCATTATCAGCGCCATGTAAGAGGCATTTAGCAAGGACTGCCAGAATGCGCCTATCCTGTATTGATGATCTGGCGTTCCAGGGGCTTTTTTAGTTCTTTTATTCAAGTTTCTTGATACTGTCGTTTCTGAAACAACGTTACTTGTTTTACTGCAGATCCAGAACTCAACAAAAATTAAGCATAATTCTAGGCTTTGAGTAGTCAGTAAAATTGTAACCGTTTTCCTTTCGAAAATTTACAATCTTAAAAACAGCTATTCACATTACAACCTCCCACTGAGATTTGATCATAAGCTCCCCCATTAACACAAGATGTTCTTGTGCATGCTTCAGCAACTCTGCATGCAATTCTAGCACTAATCAAGTCAGAGCAACACGACAATAGATAACCGGCAAGGTCAGAACACAGTCTTTCTAATAGATCACATAAGTCTATACTGGGTTCATCTACGAAAGACAAAATATTGTCTTCTAAACTTCCTCGGGATTACTGTGGTTATTGATGGCCCCAGTGGGGCATAAACATATTCGCGCCTCTTTTTAGCACATGATAATTCTAAAAAATCTCTGAGTGCCTTTCTGGTTTCATGTGTTGAGATAGCTAATCACCAAATTTAAACCTGCTGGCTTTTCCCCATACATCTTGACTAATGAGGGTTTTAATTTTTTTTATTTACTTTGTTATATTATAGCAAAAACGCATGAGTGAACAGTTTCGTAGGGATGACCTACGGGTGTATGCACCAATGCACTGGGTGAACAGTGAAGTCTTTACCTGTCTTCAGTTCTTTCAGGTTTCAGAATGGCTTTGGGTAGAGGGTGTCGTAAAGGTGTTGGGATAACTAGGCGACCTGGACTAGAAAACAGCACTCTGGGGGGTAGGGACTCAGCAAAAATGTGTGTAAAACATTGCTTAATTTGTGCAGTTGTGGGCAGCAGCACTCATATGTGGAGACCAAGGCGTATCTTTATTCATCAAACTGACAAAGAGCAAAAGAGAAAGGCACAAAAGGAGGAGAGAAGAAAGAGAGAGATTGATAATAAAACTGCGCCAAGAGAGAAAGCAGGGAGGGAAAATTACCTGCAAAATAAGATGAAGACACAGTAGCGTGGTGGAAGAAAGAGGCATAAGGTGGAACAAAGACTTGGCAGTTGAGGTATTTGCCAACCCCAGCATTCAGCAGCACCGGTGGGGGGCTCCTAAAAACCTTTCGGCCCCTGCATATAACAGATTAAGTTCTAGTGTGAATGGTTTCTGATAAAAACATCTATGTCTAAAATGGAATTTTCTAGCCACCAATTCCTCACCTTTTGAATATTCCGCAGGTGTCAGACTAGATCCGGAAATGTTTCAGCAGTACCTCTGTGTGGCGGTAGGTGGCGTTGTGTAGCTCTTCACTAACGCGTTTTGCTTTGGAAATGAAGTGTGGATTCTAGACAGGCGCCACTCCTGCAAGCTGTCAGTTCCTTTTCTTCTGCGCCACCAGACGTGGATCCCGAGCTACCTCTTGTCTCTTTCAACCACTTACCTCGATCAAAAAATTGTTTTACAGTATGCAAGGGACATGCTCCCTACCAATATACCAGGTTTTAAGCCCTGTAAGGACTGAAAGAAACAAATGTCTGTGACAGATCCTCATCAGATTTGCTTGTGGCGCCTGGGGTTGAGACTGGACTCTAGGACCTGCAGTGACTGTATGTTGATGAACCGGAAAGCTATAGGAGACTGCAAGGCGAAACTCTACATCGCCACGACAACAAGACCAGTCCAAGTTGAAAGTTTAATCCCAGTCATGTGCAAAATCCATAAGTCGTTCTAGAGGTCGGTCTTAGTCACGAACAAAGTCTTCAGGTAAGTCAGAGCAAAAAAACCTCCAGAAATCTAAGCGGGACTTGGCCCCTTCCTGCCATTCACATTCCTCTGAGAAGGCACGAGGGTGGTGCCATGCATCTCTATCTTGCGCCCAAAGTCATCTGACTTCGGAGCCGATCCCGGAACTTGTTCCGGCTCAACCAGAGTTTCCGAGGCAATCCGCTACTCCTTAATGGATCAAAAAGTTCAGCCAGGCCATGCTCCAACTCTTTGGATTCTTGCCAACTCCATCTGACTCGGCCCACAGGCCTCATCGAGCCGAGAGGTTCTCCACCTTGATTTTGCCCTCTCTGCCTGCTGGGCCCTCTCACCCCACTAGGGGCCGTCATCTGCTCCAGTCTCGACTCTGCCTCTGGCAACGTGGTCCGCGTCAGTTCCTGGTACTTCGACACCAGAAGACGAAGCCCCAATCGTCCTGTCTGATGCTGAGTCGGCGCAGGTCCGACCTCGACCGAGGTTGTGCTCAGCCGCCATAGGGGCTCCGCTTCCTCCACTAGATCTGCCTACACCAAGGCGAACGCACGCCCTGCATTCCTTGTTCAGCATCAATTCAAACAATGATTACGATGTGGGTGATGACATTGGCCAATCTTATCACGAGGAAAATTGGTATGATGACCTGCAGGATGCCAGTGGCCTTGATACCTCCCCTGAGTCAGGGCTCTTCTCACCCGCTTGTCCTGCCACTGAGGAGAGTGCTTTTTACGCCATGGTAATGCATAGCGGGGCTGACGTCCTTGACCTCCTGCTCCCCACCTTGGAGGTCAAGACAATGTTCTTACAGAAGGTCTTCAGCCGGGGAAAACATCAGCTGAGCCACTCTTGCCTTTTAATGAGGTCCTTACGGATACTTTCTTGTGGGCATGGGCCAAAACATTTGCTCTGGCTCCCTTGTCAACCGCCAAATTGCACAACGCCACCTCCTGGCTCCAGGCGACCCTGTGTTTTTATCTCCTCATCCCTCTTCTGAAAACTTGGTAGTGCAGTTGTCTGCAAGTAAGACTATCCCCAACACGTTCCCTACTGCTCCCCTGGATCGGGAGTGAAAATGGGTGGAGAAGTTCAGGAAACTAATCTTCTCATCCACTAGCCTGGCGCTTTGATCAAGTAAATGCCATCTGGCTGCTATTTCCACACACTTTGGGATTCGGTGGCTCAAGTCCTCCCGGGGTCCCTGAAGATCTTTGCCCTGTCCTCGCCCAGGTCATACAGGACAGTTGTGACGTGTCCAAGTTCACAATTCCTTGTGGCTTGAACACCACTGATTCCAATAGCCCAGTCATAGGCACCAGTGTTGTCATTCGATGCCTTGCTTGGCTGCGGGCCACCGTTTTTTCAGGAGTTGCCCAGTCATCCCTCATGGACATGCAGTTGATGGGACTCGCCCATTTGAGGACAAAGCAGACTCCACTCTCGAGTGGTTCAGGAGGAGCAGTGCCACGCACATTCCCTGGGCTTATCTGCCCCACCTCTCTAGCCGAATCAGTCCTACCATTTCTTTTTCTGCTTTGGCAGAGGTACCCTATGTCGCCAACCAATCCAACCTCCACAGTTTTGCAGTCGAGGCAGTGGTGCCTACCACCCCCTGGGCCGAGTTCAATGGATCACCCAGGTCACCACCCCCTCTGCAGCCCCACCTGCCAAACCTCTTTAGCGTGCCCTTAGTGGAGCACAGCCACCTGGTGGGAGTCAGGATCTGATGATTGTTGCCCAGTTGGCAGGCCATTACAACAAAGCAAACACAAGGAGATGATGGACGGAGCGCTGAAACTTTTCAGACACTCACCCCCAGACACAGATCTGGGTTGAATCCATCATCGTTCTTTAGCTCACTTCGCCACTCCAGTTCAGACACAGCTATATGCAAATCAGTCTTGACCCTGTGCCTCATGGGAACAGTCAAGCCCGAACTGCCAAGCCATGTCTTCCCTGGACCAGAAACAAGCATCCTGGGACCGGTTTCGGGCTAACAGCCCTCATCAGCCAGGCTAGCTTGAATCCAGTGGCAAAGTGAGCAAGGGACCCATGTCTGGGCATACCCTGCCAACTTAGGGCGAACAAAGAAAACACAAGGAGATGATGGACGGAGCGCTGAAACTTTTCAGACACTCGCCCCCAGTCAAAGATCTGGGTTGAATCCATCATCGTTCTTTAGCTCACTTCGCCACTCCAGTTCAGACACATCTATATGCAAATCAGTCTTGACCCTGTGCCTCATGGGAACAGTCCAGCCCGAACTGCCAAGCCATGTCTTCCCTGGACCGGAAACAAGCATCCTGGGACCGGTTTCGGTCTAACAGCCCTCATCAGCCAGCCTAGCTTGAATCCAGTGGCAAAGTGAGCAAGGGACCCACGTCTGGGCATACCCTGCCAACTTAGGGCGAACAAAGCAAACACAAGGAGATGATGGACGGAGCGCTGAAACTTTTCAGACACTCACCCCCAGTCACAGATCTGGGTTGAATCCATCATCGGTCTTTAGCTCACTTCGCCACTCCAGTTCAGACACAGCTATATGCAAATCAGTCTTGACCCTGTGCTTCATGGGAACAGTCCATCCCGAACTGCCAAGCCATGTCTTCCCTGGACTGGAAACAAGCATCCTGGGACCGGTTTCGAGCAATGTCTCTTGGATGTTCACAGAAGTGATGGCTGTGGTAGCAGCACACCTTCGGATTTCAGGGGTGTCAATCTTCCCCTATCTCGACGACTGGCTTTTGAAGCCAGACTCGCCTCAGGCAGTTGTCAATTACCTTCAGACCAGGGTGAACCTCTTGTCATTTTTAGGGTTCACTATATAAATGTGCTGTAGTCACACCTGACTCCTCATCAGAAGGTCCCCTTCATCAGAGCCGTTCTGGACACAGTTTGGTTTCGTGCCTTTCTCACGGAGAAGAAATTCCAAGACTTTCAGGCTATGATCCAGATCTTTCAGCCTCTGTTCTGGATATCAGTGAGGCCGGCTCTCAGGCTACTGGGACTTATGGCCTCCTGTATTCTGCTGGTCAAGCATGAAAGGTGGCATATGTGGGCTCTGCAGTAGGATCTGAAGTCTCAGTGGGCCCAACATCATGAGCACTGCTCCGGCCATGTTCAGATTTTGGAGAAGACTGCAAAAGCTCTGCAGTGGTGGTTAATGGATTGGGTCAGTAGCTGACCCCTCTTCATTGCCAACCTAGAGCTGACAGTGGTGCCTAATGCAGTGCTTCTGCATTGTGGTGACCATCTGGGAGAAGTGGAGATCAGAGGCCCTAGTCTCTGGTGGAGTCCCAGCTCCATATCAACCTTCTGAAGCTGAGGAGCATCCGCTTGGTGTTGAAAGCCTTCCTTCCAACCATCAAGAGGAGGCTGGAACAGGTGCTCACGGACAACACCACCGCCATCTGGTACTGCAACAAGCAGGGTGGGATGAGGTCATGGACCCTGTGCCAGGAGGCTCTGCACCTCTGGAAATGGCTGGAACATCAAGGATTTTTGCTGGTTTTGAACCACCTGCCAGGATCATTGAATGCCAGTGGCCCAAGCTCAGCCGTCGGTACCTAGCGGATCATGAGTGGCAGTTGCACCCAGAGTGGCGCAAGGTCTCAACTGTGAACGAGGAGAACCTTAGCTTGATCTGTTTGCCACCATCAAGAACGTGCAATGTCAGCACCTCTACATGTTGGAGTTTCCAAGGTGTCTATTGCTCTGAGATGTGTTCTGCCTCAAGTGGAACTTGGGACTCCTGTAAGCCTTTCCACAATACCACTCTTGCCCCGAATTCTCAAGAAGATCAGATATGACCGGGTCCAAGTTATCCTAGTGACTCTAGATTGGCAGAGAGAGAACTGTCCAGAACTCTTGGGCTTGAGCATCTCCGTGGAGATTTGGTGTCTCAGAAGCAGGGCAGGGTTCTGCACCCGGGCCTTCACAATCTTCACCTTCATGCTTGGAGATTGAGCGGGGACAGCTGAACATCTTTGACCTTCCTCTGGAGGTGGTCGATGTCATCTTGACAGCCAGGTGTCTCTCAATAAAAACTGTATACGCCTGTCGGGACAAATTTGTGGCTTCATGCGGTGCTAGTCAGATAGACCCTTCCAGGCAAAGTTATCTGACATTTTGTTATTTTTTTTGTCCCTTGCCCGGCAAGACTTTGCTCTGGGCACAGTAACCTTTTGGCTCTTTCAGCATTTTAGCGGGTGCCGGATCAGCCCTTTTGTTTAAGTCTCCAGTTATTATGCACTTTTTAAAAAGTTTACATTTGTTTCCTCCCTCTCCCTTTGTCATGCCACAGTGGGACCTTAAATTGGTCCTTATGTTCCTGATGTGTACTGCTTCAAACCGATTCATATCTGCTCTTTGCAGCTTCTCACCCTCAATAAAGTGTTCCTTGTCGCCTTTGTGGGATTCTCTTGAGCGAAAAAAGGCAAGGCTGTGCAGAAAAAATAACATTTCCTGCTGGATTATGCTCTGCATTAGGATCTCCTATGCATGGGCTAAAAAGCAGTCCCCGGAAAGACTACATGATCATTCTATCAGTATCAAAGCTGCTACCATCCTGTAGCACACGGAGTCCCTGTCCTGGACATTTGCCAGGTGGCTACGTGGGCATCCCTCCATATGTTCACAAAGTACTATTTTCTTGATGGTCAGTTTCACTGAGAGTGGCATTTGCCCGCACAATCCTGCAGGGCTTCCAGGTTTGAGTCCAGTCACAGACCCACCTGCACATAGGTACTGCTTTGGTATCTATTAACCCTGGGCGGAGCTGGCGGAGCGGGACTACACGGAGGTCCACGTAGTTGGGGACAAACTCCGCTCCGCCACCCGCCTCCACCCCCCCCTATTAAGAATGAATTAAAACTACATTAAAGGTAAAAGAATAAAGACTTACCTTGACTGCGGCGTCCCCGGGCTCCCGTCCTCCTCTTCATCGCCGTCTCAGGGTGATCTGCGCGCATGCGCGCACGCCCGCGCTTGCGCATTCCTTGCAAGAAATGCGCGGGCACGCGCGTATTCGCAGATCACCCTGAGACTGCGATGAAGACGAGGACGGCAGCCCGGGGACGCCGCAGTCAAGGTAACTCTTTATTCTTTTACCTTTAATGTAGTTTTAATTAATTCTTAATAGGGGAGGTGGAGGCAGGGGCTGGTCAACTCCTCTCCGCTGCGGAGTGTGCGGGGATTTGCCTACTCCGCGTTCTCCGCGGAACGCGGAGTAGGCAAATCTCCACACACTCCGCGGGCGGAGCGGAGCTCTCCGCCCACGGTTAGTATCTATTCAAAAGGCGAGGAATCTGCAGCTATAAGTCTCTAGCAGAAGAACAAGTTACTTACCTCTGGTAATGCTCTTTCTGGTAGAGACTCTGTCTTGCTGCAGATTCCTTACCAACCCTCCCTTCCTCCACATTCCTTTATTGGACTCTATCCATTAATAAGATCCCAAGTCTAGGAATCGGCACACTGGTCACACCAATTTGCTTTTGGGGCTTAGCGTCTGGGGGTGTGGACACTCGAAAGCTACTGACGTCAGTGTACAGGAGAGGCACCTATATAGGCGCTGCACGTCACATCCGGAGTGGAATGGCACGCGTAGGGAATGTTCAAAACGTGAGGCATCTGCAGCTAGAGAGAGCCTCTACCAGAAACAGCGTTACCAAAGGTAAGTAACCTGTTCATCTACAAGCATGTAAAGTCCTGATTCTTGTTGCACAGGCAAAAAAGGGAAATGGTGGAACATGGAACAAGTGCCTAAGGGCTGTGACGTCAAGTAAATGATGCATTTTGAAAAGCAGCTTCAGGTTTCATCATGTAGAACGAGATACAAGTACACTACATCTATCTAGCGCATCAACCGCAAAACTACTACTGCTTAATCGCTGCAGTTTGCAATTTGATTGATTCAAATTTGTGGGCTGCAAAGGCTGCTGCTCTGCATTTAGTTTCAACCCTATGTTTAGTTCTTGAATGAGCCTGTGCTCACTGTTTGTGCTGCTGAAACTCGCACACACTGTTGAAAGTTCTCACTTTATGATCATATTGCAGTTATTTGTATTTCTTTAGGCAACTTTATGAAAATCTAGAGTTTTTCATGCTGCGATTTACAACGTTTGTAGCTTTTGCAAACCAATAAAAATCAATAGATTGTGTGTTATTCTGCATGGGATACATTTTGCATACAAATAAGTCCTATATCTCTGTTCTATAGTATCTGGAAGTCTACAAGCCTTCTTCATTGTCCTACAGCACCATGCATCAGATTTTGTTGGCAGATAGAAATTCACAATGTTGCAATAAAATGGTACATTCATCTAGTACTCTTTCTGAACAGTATTGTAAATTTTGTTAACCTGTTATAACTTTAAACTCTGAAATATACATTCTTATTTTTTGGCATTTCCATAGCTCTTTCCTATCTTTTGCAGGGCACAAAGCACGTTCAAATGGTCGAGTAAGAGGCTACTCCGTCTGTCGTGCATGGTTAGTCGAGTGTGTGTTGGCAGTGGTGTGCTGCTCCTGCCTCTTCATCGTCGTCTGTCATTGAGAAGTGTTTTGGTGTCTTGATCGCAGTCATGTAGCTGTGTTTAAGCATGGCTATGATTGGTTCAAGGTTCAGGGAGATTAGAGGGATTATTAGAATGTTACGGTTGATGTCTTGTGGGTGCGAGGAGAGGGTGATGGGCTTAAATCACTAATGGAGAACAGTAAGATTAGGTCTGGCAACATGGTGGGATCAAACACAAAGAGATGATGGACGGAGCGCTGAAACTTTTCAGACACTCACCCCCAGTCACAGATCTGGGTTGAATCCATCCACGTTCTTTAGCTCACTTCGCCACCCCAGTTCTGACCCAGCCATATGCAAATCAGTCTTGACCCTGTGTCTCATGGGAACAATCCAGCCCGAACTGCCAAGCCAGGTCTTCCCTGGACTGGAAACAAGCATCCTGGGACCGGTTTCGGGGTAACACCCCTCATCACTGTCAAGTAGCCCATATCATTAGTGACACCTTTAGCAAACGCTGCCTTTACAACCAACAGAAATGTACATTCTTGTACATGTAATTTTGCTTTTAACGTTATCTGTTTGAGGACCACCTAACAAGGGCCCTGATGGTAATTCAACATCCTAGAGTTACCTATCACAATCGTGCCAATCGCTGAGAGGCTGTGCAGTCCCCAGGGATTACAGGTGGAACCCTGGGGTTTAAGAAGGAAATCAGACAATAATTAAGGAATCAGTAATTCTGAGCCTGATTCCCCCAGTAATTCTTTGTTCCCCCATCACCTTTTAGCAGCTGAATTCACCGGGTGAAACCATGGATCTGCGGTATTCCCATGGATCTTGTCATTTCGGTAGGGCCAGTCACTCGGGTTACAGGCTCCATTAGGATTAAGAGGCCTCTCATATGAGAGCCTAAATATTGAACCATGCAAGTTGCTGCTGCCCAAAAACCCAGGAATGCTGGAGGTGGCATACAACCATGGGGCATAGCAATATGCCCCACCCCTTATTGTTTATAGGCATGTGCCTCGGTTGAGCATCATCCCTCTTGCACGTCAGCCTTTGTTCCGTTAATGCACCTGAACAGTGCTTTACGCATTGCTCCACTATGCTCCCATGACGCACAGCACTCTCTTGAGGGACTTCATTAGCACTTCCCTAGTTTGCATCATCCTGTGCTCCCTGGGGCATGCCATCCTTTCCTTCCTTGCTACACACATACCAGCACATACATCATTTTGTGCTCCACTTACCTTTGTGCCCCATGCTGCACAGGTCTATGTATACCTAGTGGCGGGTCCTCTGCTAAGGCGGAGGAGCATCACCCCACTGCTTTTTAGCAGTGAAATAAAGGAAAAATAAGATGATAATAACTTGCTTTATTATCATTTTATTTTCTCCTACTTCCGCAGCTTTGCATGAGTGGGCCAGGCCAGTGAAGGAGTGGTAGCACCCTCATAAGTGCGCAATGACTGCTTGGCCAGCCCTGCCCCCGCCCTCCTACCTCCGATCCGTGCTGGCCGCCGATGCCTATTCGGTTCTCTGCATGATGACTGTATGCATCTTTATTAGTATGTATGGTTACCTATATGTCTGTTTGACTTTGTCTTAATGGGTGGCTGCCGGTTTGTTAATATTCTAATGTTTATGTAAAATACATATGTTACCAAAAATGTCCCCCTCCCCCAAGGTTTGCTTTCCATTGAGTATACAGCCTTGGAGATCCCTGGATCTGCTTTGCTCTGTTATGTTAACATTTGGCAGTAACTCAGGTGTGCACTTCAACTGTGTTGAGAGGTGTTAACAGTCCATCATATATCGAAGATTACATCAGCGCCTATATCTCATGACCAAGTCAAACACACTAGGCTTATTTGAATAATGGGCTACACCCCCAGTGGGATCTGCAAAAGCGGTGAACGTGATATTGTTGCCATCACAATGGTTGTAGCCATGCAATTTATATGCATTTACACCCACAGATATCCAGAAGCAGCCTGCACATAACCTACTCCAGGAAGACCAAAAGCAGGAGACCCTAAAAGAGATAGATTTTAAAGTCAAGATTAATACATTAGCAGTCATACCGAACATCGTAATTTTGAAAGTGGAACAGCGGCGAGACACTGTTATATAGTCGTGCGCTTTACAAATCCCGTCCATTCATTCATTCATGGAGCTGGTGTACCGTCAAGGTTGGCTTACTAAAAGAAAATCTGCTTTAAATGGGTGACGCATCTGTGAACCCATGTATCGTTATTTACCAAAATTTCAGGAGCATCGAAAATCGGATCCTGCACCTTTGGATTTCCCCAATGACATCACACACATAGCTCCTTGTTCCTCCCATATCCCCTCAACAGCCCCCATTTTTAGGTCTCGCGCCTAGCGGTGCAGTGCGCAGCCCTGCTCGCACAGGCGAGAGTCCTTTTGTAGGGGGGTTTCAAAACGGAGCCTGGAATCGCACACGCTCGTGCGTGTGCTTTTCCTTTTGTGCCCCGCTAATGGCCTTTGTGTGTGTGTTTTTTAGTAAGAGAGCACGCAATAGGCCAAAGGCGGTCGCATTGCTCCGCCCATGGCCTATTGGTGTCTATTACGCGCACCAAAGGCCATGTGGTTTCAATTATCGTGCCCAGACACAAGCGCGATAATTGAAACCACATGTTTCGCTGTGGCGCGCGCGCGCGCACCACTCGCGGGCGTGTTTCTTTTACAATAGCGATTGCTTTCACTGTTGCTTTGTTTTTAAAGTGCATGTGAAAAGCCTAATCTTGTATTTACTTGGCGATCGCTTTAACTGCTGTTTGGTTTTTTAAGTGGATGTGAAAAGCTTAATATTTTTTTAACTTTTTTTAACCAGTGGTTACCATTCTGCTGTTGTAATTCTTCCTAGCAGCTGCCTCAAGACTACGTGCTCCGTCGGCACAGCTTGTGGAGGTGCACCTGAGCGCCATGCATAAGCTGTCGCCTCAGGGAGCATGAAAAAAATATGGAAGCTAACACAACACCTTGTCCGACACTTTGTGTAAAGAATGAAGTACTGCAATTAACCTTTGTAGCCAGGCATATTGGAGGTGGAGGTGGGAACAGGCAGCTTTCGTGTTTTGAGCCTACAATCGAACAACAATGTCTTCTAGTTCTCAAGGGCTCGTAAAGTACCCAGCATCTTAATTCGAGGGCTTTCTCAAACAGCCACTACGTAGGCCACGGTATGTTTGTGTTTTTCTCTACATCTGTGTTTCTGTTTCTCTGTCTGTCTTTGTCTTACTTTTCTGTTTCTGTCTCTGTGCGTCTGTCTCTGGGTGTATCTTTGCTTCTGTGCGTTGATTATTGCATGTTTGTGTATGTGTGTACTTTTTTTTGTATCTCTGTCTGTGTATCTCTTTGTGTATGCCTTTCTCTCTGTGTGTGTTTGTTTCAGTGTAGGTGTGTTTTTCTGTCTATGTCTCTAGCTTTCTTTCTCTTTGTCTGTGTGTGTGTGTTCTTTGTCTGTGTGTGTGTCTCTCTATCTCGGTGTGTCTCTGTCTTTGTGTTTCATGGTCTGTGGCTGCATGTCTGTGTGTGAGTGTGCATCTCTGGATATGAATTTGTTTTCTGTCTGTGCATTTCAGTATGTGTCTCTGTCAATGTGTGTGCGTCTCTTTATTTGTATGTGCATCACTGTCTCTGTGTGTGCATCACTGTGTCTGCATCATTGGCTCTGTGTGTGCATTACTTCCTCTGTATGTGCATCATTGTCTATGTATGTGCATCATGGTCTATGGATATGCATCACTGTGTATGTGGGCACATCACTGTTTCTGTGTACGCATGTTTGTTTTGGGATGTGCGTCTCTGTCTCTGTGTGTGCATCTTAGTCTTTGCGTTTCTATCTCTGTATGTCTGTCTCTATGTCTGTCTTTGTGTGTTCGTCTCTGTTTGTGCGTCTCTGTCTGGGCGTCTCTGTATGTGCATCTCTGTATGTGCATCTCTGTTACTGCGTCTCTAGCTGTGTATGTTTATAAGTGCGTTTGTCAGTGCATCTCTATCTGTGCTTCTCTGTCTGTGCATCGGACATTTCACATTACAGATAATTCATTTTGGGCACAGCGAGTTGCTTGAGAGAACCAATAACAGTGAGACTTTTAACAACAAAAAATAAGCACAGTACATTACTGGAAAAAGAGTTCGTACCGCGCACAATAGGCTGCTAGAGCAACCCGCACATTACAGAGGTCTCTTTAGATACATATATTCATGCAGCTCACAACATGTTATTTATATTATTTCATATTCTATCACTTGCAAGAACAATACATTTCATTTCTATATGCTATTGATCTGCTATCTTTACACTTCATCCCTATATATATATGCACACCTATTTATAATTCTTTACATTAGGGATTCTGCAAAAAGTACGACATATTCTGTTGCTAGCTATCCCTTTCGCTTTCACATATGCCTCTTATCTTTTCGGCCACCTTTTGGCCCTTGATTGCAAACAGCTCCACATTTAACACCATCTCCATGCATTTCAGGAACAGACCGTTGTAACCTTTTATTACTTAAACAACATAGCGATCTGCTCACGCTCTAGCAGTCAGTTGAAGGTGTTTCTTATCACTCCTGCCCTATCTCACAAAGCCCCCTACCATCCTAACTTCTCTTGCCGCTCACGCTTTGTTAGTTACCTTCCTGTGTCTGTTTTCGCTCACGTCCTGTCTTCTAAAGCCCCCTCCTACCCTAACTTCAGTTACCTTTCATAAACAAGCACATGTGCCCACTGGAGTGACACAGCTTCGCAAGGCAAATATACAGATTGTACGCAAAACGATACAACATGGCCCTTTTAAAGTGCACCACAGACATACTGGGCCCGTACACGCGACAAAACACAGTAATCGACTTTCTGGTGAACACAAAAGGCGCTTTCCATAGTTAGATCACATTTGTCTTTTACATCTTTTTAGGAAATTTTCAGCAGCAAACAGACCACGGAGGATTGCTTGTATACCATAAGCGTTTCCTGTGGCTCTTTTGCATTTCCGACACCACGCACACTAAATAAAATATTTTCATTTTACACCACTGTACGGCTCTGACAATTTACTTATAGTTCCCTGTCTATAGTGCTAGTGGTGCCTTCCTTATTACTAACAAAGTATAGGCGGACGCTTTGAAGCATATTACACACATAAATGCAACACAGACATAAGGGTGGTAGTGCTTGCACAAAAATAACATCGTATCTTTACACACTACGAATTTCTTACATGTTACACAATAGCAGCCTCGCTCGTGTATGCAAAACGCTACAACATGAGCCTTTTAAGGTGCACCACAGACACACTGGGCCCGTACACGCGCCAAAAGACAGTCATCTACTTTCTTGTGACCACAAAAAGCCGCTTTACATAGTTATATCACATTTGTCTTTTTGATCTTTTTGGCACATTTTAAGCAGCAAACATACTAGGGTGCATTGCTTGTATACCATGGGGTTTTTGGGGGCTGTTTTGCTTTTCGGACACCGGGAACACAAAATTATTTATTTACAGTCTACACCACTGTAGTGCACTCACAATTTACTTAAAGTTCCCTGTTTATAGTGCTAGTGGTGTCTTTCCTATTACCAACAAAGGATAGGCGGACGGTTTGGAGCATATTACACCGACAAATGCACCACAGGCATAAGGGTGGTAGTGCTTGCACAAAAATAACATCTTATTTTTATACACTTTACATTTTTTACATATTCCACAATAGCAGCCTCGCTCGTATTGGGAAATCAAACACAAAAACACAACCGCTACAACCTTCAACAAATGTCAAAAGCTTTACAATCAATATGCTGCTTCTCAGACACATACATTCCTTCTAGCGCTCAATTCTAGATAGCCGCCTAATCTCGTTACTTAATCTACATTCTTATCTACTTTACACTAGTAATTACCTGCAAAACCAAACGGACGACTTTTTAAGCCACATGGTACAACGTGAACCGCCTCCCACGAAACTTTCATTCAATTGCAAATAGCCCACTACAGACAACTAGACTACAAGGCGCCTTACCACCAACTGCCTCTCTTTGAATTCCTGTACAATAGCTGCTTCTTATGTGTCAACTCAGAAGTATACTACTTTGAACTTATAAATACATTGCTTTACGCCTTATTACAATACTTTTAAACAGTTCTTTCGCGCTAACTTATGACTCTACTCTCATCCTTCAACTACCACTTTATCAGAGTTAGTCACAATTCCAGTTACTTTCATATCCATGCTCTTTTGTGCCACTTCTTAGAAAATTACTTACCTCAAAAGCATCGCTAGGCAGCCATAGATGGCGTACTTATTTGTAAATAAAATGCACACTTTTCAAACCACTCTTTTCGCTTAAGCTTTATAAATTGTGCCCTTCACAACCTGTACTGTCATTATATTTCTGCACTACCCCTTCACAACATCATAATGCAGTGCTGCTTTTACAAGTACTTACGCGCTCGCATGCCTCCATTTTCTAACGCTCTTTAACTTACTACATACAAAATAGCTACATTAACAGTATTTGCAAAAATGTTTTTTGATACGCTTCACATTTTTTCGGCGCAAACACATACGTACATTTGTTATTCTCTACTTTCACTAACTTTTTAGTTGCGTGATTATTTACAGTACATACATCAGTGCTACCTTTCAGAGCATACATACCTCTGCTTTCATACCTTCCTTTGCTTCACTAACCTATTCTTTTATCGTTCTTAACAGCGTATTACCTAATTCGCCGTTACAGCACAATTGTTTAGTAACCTACCTAAAAACAATGTTTTTACACTCATATTCCATGTAGTTTTTTTTTACTAAACTAACATTTATTTCCATGTTCACTTTTACATCGAACAGATGCACACTACATTGCTCACCGTCATTTAGTTGCACACATTCATACACTGCTTGCAAAATATACAGAATTACATACTTTTTTTTAAAAAATCTCCTTACTTCGCATTTATATATAGTCTCATTCATACTATCCAGGCATGATTAAAATGCATTTCTTTACTCTATCACAACGTTGCAATGCACAGCTAATTTTCAAAAAAAAAATTACAAAAATAGACCCTCAGCGTGCTCCAGCATCAAAATAGCATCAAAATAGTATTTTGCTTACAGCGCAAAATAACAGCTCCACAAACATTGAGCACAAACATTGAGCACAACAGTTTCTTTACTGTGCTTCCCACTTATAAAACCCCTTTCTTTACTTTATATATAGTTACATTAACACTATTTTCACATCGTTTAACAGCACTGTCCCAAATTTTCTTTTACCACAATGCAGTGCTGCTTTTTAACACGTTACGCGCTCTCAGAAAGCAAATTCGAAATACAAGTTCACTTATAGCATGCACCAACAGCTACACAAACATTCCTACACACATTTTCATTTACTACGCTTCACGTTCAGACCGCACTTGCACACGTATATTTTACATTAGCCAATATCTATTGTTTTTTACAGCGTGTTCCTTACAACAACAAATAGCAAGACCACTTTCCACAACACACAAACGCACATTACATTACTCTTCAAACATTCCTTTCTGAAAAAAAAATCATTACGCACCTACAGTCTTTTTACATCAACATACTATTTTGCTTATATCATTCATTACAAGCTTTACAAACGTTACTGCTTACGCACTCACACAGCTCCATTACAAAATACACTTTCACTTACAGCATGTATTAACAACTACAGTAGCATTTTGGCCACAACTTTTTGCAATGCTTCACGTTTTTACTGCGCAATAGCACACGTATATATTACATTCTACTAATTTATATTTTTGTACAGCGGGTTTCTCACAAAAAAACAATAGCAGTAAGACTTTTACCAACAAAAATGTGCACATTAAATTACTCGGCAACTATTTCTTTACCCACACAATGATCTGCTTCAGCAACACGCATATTACAAAAGTCTCTTGAAATACATACATTCATGCATATCGGAAAACCCATGTGCTTCACAAAAATTTATATTTCATCACTTTGAAGAAGAGTTTATTTCATTTGGAGATGCTATTTATCTACTATCTTTACACTTCAGCTCTACATTATATGCACACCTATTCTATTTCTTCATATTCCGAATTCTGCTACAGATACAGCATATTCAGTGGCAAAACATCAGTTTCGCTTTCACATATGCCTCTTATCTTTCGCAGCATCTTTTGACCTAGCTTCCAAACAGCTCCCCATCTCACACCACGTCCATGCATTTCAGAAACATCCCGTTGTAACCTTTTATAACTCTAACAAGATAGCTATCTTTTATTGCCTACTCCTCTATATAAACACAACACGAGAAACACTTACAAACTTCCCAGAGACAAAGTTCTTCGTATCCAGCTCGCACACAGAAAACGCCACTGCCTTCTACTTTGATACAGATGGTACGTAAATATTATATTCTCATTACAAATCATTTCTCCACTTTGCCTGCTACAATGTACTTAACAAAACAGATTTTTCATCTACAGATATTTATTTACATATGACGCACACAAAACAATTACATTTGCTATTTTAAGCTTATCCATACTTCTGAAAAATGTATACATTAACAATTAATCGTTGTCTACAACAGCTGTTTTATAATACCCACTTTTCTTTTCAACCCTACAACAGAAAAGATTTCAATGCTTCCCTTTTGCCGGAGACGTTCTTAACAAGTTGGAAAAAGAAACAACGCGATACTTCCTTCGCTGACAAACAGTAAGTACTCAAATACAACTTAAAGACACAAAGTTTACGTTTAAACTAACAAACAATTTGGTGCCCACAACTGAAAATAGAAATCTATTCTATTACAACTACCACGTTACTTACTGTTGTTACAAGCAAACTTCATATCTCTATACACCTGACCCCGCCACATGCCCTTCTCCGCTCACTGCCCCCACAAACTAACCTCCTACGCAGCTCACTATACACTTTCTTTTACACCAACTCACCTAATTCACTATCTTACACCATGCTTTCCTACACGCAACAAAATACACTATACTTTACAATTAAAGTTCAACTCCCTTGCCTCCACAGCATCTTCTTTGTCGCTGCTTTCCTTATCAACAAGTTTCACATTCCGCAAAAAAAAACAAAAACATTACTGCATCCACGTCTTGCATTTTCGACGTTAAATATGCCCCTTACACGTGTTTACCAACGCATTACCTTCTTCGCTCCTCACCTTACGTCAGTTTACATTCCGCTTTCATTCAACTGCCCCTCCCTCGTCCGCTTCTCTCATTTCCAACGTTACCTCGGGCTCTCACGCGTCTTTACACAAATGCCCTCGCTACACGCACTTATTATCGGCGCACCGTAAATACTTTTAACACCTCTGCTACACAACTGCCCCTGATTCATCAACAGAACATACTCAGCGCTCACTCATTTTTCACATTCTCCATGTTCAACTGCCCCTCCTACCTATCCTTCTCCGCTACTCAATTTAAACACTACCTTCCGAAACACCTTTTAAACAACTACACCCGCATTACACACTTCTCCACTGCTCAATAAAACCACTGTTTTAATACTATTTATACAACTGCACCACCCCTTGCTTTCTTTCCCTCAATACCACGTTCGCATCACCTCCTCCTAAAAACACCATACACTGAAATTTACCTTCCTTTCCCACCTCCACTATCCTTCCCCCTGCCCTTCTCCGCGCCGCATACTACACTATATTAAAACATTACAAACAACAATTACTTGCCTCCCCCACATCGCATTCTCCGCTCCTCGCCTTCATCAACTTCACATTCCCCTTCCATTAAAAGGCGCCTACCGCGTCCACTTCTCCGCTTTTCCCCATTGACGCCCGCTCTCACGCGTCTTTACCCAACTGCCCTCACACCACGCACTTCTTCTTCGCCCTACGTAACATCAGTTCTAACTACTCCTACCCAACTGCCCCCGCGCCATAATCAACAAATGAACTCGCCGTTCAGTTGCTTTTCACATTATTCAAATTCAAATGCACCCCCAACTATCCTTTGCCACTCCTAAATTTAAACACTCTCCAAAAACACATTCGACCCACCTACACCCACATAATACCCTACTTCGATACTCACAAAAAACAATGCTTTTCCTACACGTCTTTCACACTGTCTACACCATTAAAACACTCGCCATAAACACAAGCTCATTCACATTTTGCTCACATCTAACTACCCTCACCAGCAGCAAACCTATACTACACACTACAGCTTCTGTTTCTTAGCGCCTTGCTATTTTACTAACCTTTACACCTACACTACTCCACGTTGCTACATAAACACTACTTTCATAAGTCGATAGACACCAGCCCCCACCGCCTACTTTCCTCCGCTCGCTGTCCCCGCCATCTCACCTACTTCAAAAAAACACAAAAGCGCAAATTTACAATCCCTTTTTAAATTACCTACCTAACACCCTACCCTCCTCCGCACTGCATCCAAAAATATATTTAAACATTCACAATCAAAATTACTTGCCTCCCCCGCATCGCATTCTCAGATCCTCACCTTCACGTCAAATTCACACTCCCTTTCCATTAAAAGGCGCCTACCGCGTCCACTTCTCTGCTTTTCACCGTTACCGCCCGCTCTCACGCGTCTTTACCCAACTGCCCTTGCAGCACGCACTTCTTCTCTGCGCTACGTAAACTCCGTTCCAATGCCTCTACTACCCAACTGCCCCCGCAGAATAATTTACAAACCAACTCCCCGGTAACTTCCTTTTCACATTATTACAATTCAATTGCCCCTCCTACCTATCCTTCGCCGCCGCTTCATTTAACCACTATTTCCAAAAAGACTATCTACCCAGCTACCCCCACATAATACCCGACTCCACTACTCGACAAAAAATGCTTTCCCTCAACGTGTTTTACACTGTCCACACCATTAAACGACATACGCTAAACACAAGCTCTTTACATTTTTCTCACACCTACCTACACTCACTGTCTGCAAACCTCCGCTACACACTGGAGCCTCTGTTTCTTAGCACCTTCCTATTTCACTAACATTTAGGCCTACACTAGTCCCCGTGCCAACATAAATGCTAGTTTTATAAGTATCTACACAACGGCCCCTACCCCCTACTTTCCTACGCTCGCTGACACCGCCACCTCCCCTACTCCACAAAAAACACAAACGCAAATTTCAAATCCCTTTTCTATTTACCTACCTAACACCCTACCCTCCTCCGTGCCCCATACTACACTATATTTAAACAGTCAAAATACAACTTACTTACCTCCCTCGCATCGCATTCTCCGCTCCTCGCCTTCACGTCAAGTTCACATTCCCCTTCCATTAACAAGCGTCTGCCGCATCCACTTCTCTCCTTTCCAACGTTACTGCATGTTCTCACGTGTCTTTACCCAACTGCCCTTGCAGCACGCACTTCTTCTCTGCGCTACGTAAACTCCATTCCAACGCCTCTACTACTCAACTGCCCCCGCAGCATAATTTACAAACCAACTCCCCGGTAACTTCCTTTTCACATTATTACAATTCAATTGCCCCTCCTACCTATCCTTCGCCGCCGCTTAATTTAACCACTATTTCCAAAAAGACTATCTACCCAGCTACCCCCACATAATACCCGACTCCACTACTCAACAAAAAATGCTTTCACTCAACGTGTTTTACACTGTCCACACCATTAAACGACATACGCTAAACACAAGCTCTTTACATTTCTCTCACACCTACCTACATTCACTGTCTGCAAACCTCCGCTACACACTGGAGCCTCTGTTTCTTAGCACCTTCCTATTTCACTAACATTTACGCTTATACTAGTCCCCGTGCCAACATAAACGCTACTTTTATAAGTATCTACACAACAGCCCCTACCCCCTACTTTCCTACGCTCGCTGACCCCGCCACCTCCCCTACTCCAAAAAAACACAAAAAATGCAATTTGCGAATGCCTTTTCTACTTACCTACCTATCACCCTACCCTCCTCCGTGCCCCATACTACACTATATTTAAACAGTCAAAATATAACTTACTTGCCTCCCTCGCATCGCATTCTCCGCTCCTCGCCTTCACGTCAAGTTCACCTTCTCCTTCCATTAACAAGCGCCTGCCGCCTCTACTTCTCTACTTTCCAACGTTAACGCCCGCTCTCACGCGTCTTTACACAACTGCCCTTGCAGCACGCACTTCTTCTCTGCGCTACCTAAACTCCGTTCCAACGCCTCTCCTACCCAACTATGCCCGCAGCATAATTTACAAAACAACTCGCTGTTCACTTGCGTTTCACATTATTACAATTCAACTGCCCCCTACCTATCCTTCCACACTGTAGCCTCTGTTTCTTACCATCTCACTATTGTAATAACTATACCACCTGCACTAGTCCCCATCAAACAATAAACGCAGCTTTTAAACCTCTCTATACAACTGATCCCATCGCCTACTTTCCTCCACTAGCTACCCCCACTACATCGCATAATACAAAACTCACCCAAAAAACAGCTTTAAAAATACTTCACACCGCCTACATTCATCCACTAGCTGCCCCCACCACCTCCCTTACTCCAAAACTCACCAAAAAATCAATTTACAACTCACTTTTCTACTTCCCTACCTAACCCCTGCCCTCCTTCGCATCGCATACTACACTATATTTCAGCATTCACAATTTTCCGAACTTACCTCCACCCACTCGCCTTCTACACTCTCACCTTCACGTCCGTTTCACCACTGTTTCCATCCAACTGCCCCTGCTGTGTCCATATTTCTGCTTTTCACAACAACATCCACCTCTTATGTGTCTTTATCCAACAGCCCTCGCTGCACGCACTTTTTTTCTGCGTCCTGTAAACTTTGTTACAATGCGTCCGTTACCCAGCAGCCCCCACTGCATGAACTTCTAACCTACTCAACGTTCACTAGCTTATCACATTCTTCCGATTAAACTGCCCCTACTACCTACCCTTTGCCGCAGCTCTATTTAAACACAGTTTCTCAATTTAAAACTCACTTTTCTACTTAACTACCTAACCCCCTGCCCTCCTTCGCATCGCATACTACACTCTATTTTAACATTCACAAGTTTGCAAACTTGCCTCTCCCCAGTCGCCTTCTACACTCTCACCTTCGCTTCCGTATAACATTCCGCTTCCATCCAAATGCCCCTGCTGTGTCCATATTTCTCCTTTTCACCATAACCTCAAGCTCTTACGCGTCTTTACCCAACAGCCCTCACTGCATGCGATTTTTTCATGCGTCCTGTTAACTAGGTGCCAACGCGTCTCTTACCCAACAGACACCACTGCATGAACTTATGACCTACTCGCCCTTCACTAGCTTTTCACATTCTGCCAATTCACCTGCCCTTCGCCGCTACTCAATTTAAATGCTACTTCCCAAACAACATTCTAGAAGGCTACACCCACATAATACACTACTCCACAAATCGATATACCTCACTTTTCCTAACCTTCTCCACTGCTCAATGTGAACACTAGTTTCAAATACAACTTCTAGTCAACTCCCCCCACATAATACACTACTCCACTACTTAATATAAACTCTCATTTCCTATCCGTCTTTTACGCTGCACTCGCCATTAACTCCTACAATATCCACAAACTCTGCTTTCTCACGTCTCTCCATTCTAACTACCCTCTTGTCAGCAACCTCTGCTACATTCTGTCAACTCTGTTTCTCACCATCTCTCTATTTAAATAACTTTCGCCGCATATACTTCTCCCCAACACACCATAAACTATCTTTTTCAAGCGCTCTATACACCTGCCCCTGCCACATCCTTTCCTCCGCTCCTCTCCATCTCACCAATTCTTTTTTCCCCTCTGTATTTTACTTACCTACCTTTCCATCCTCCCTTCCTCAGCTCTGCATACTGAACTCTGTTCACCTCTTATGCGTCTTTATCCAACAGCCCTCACTGCACACACTTTTTTTCTGCGTCCTATAAACTCTGTTACAATGCATCCGTTACCCAGCAGCCCCCACTGCATGAACTTCTAACCTACTCAACGTTCACTAGCTTATCACATTCTTCCGATTAAACTGCCCCTACTACCTACCCTTTGCCGCAGCTCTATTTAAACACAGTTTCTCAATTTAAAACTCACTTTTCTACTTAACTACCTAACCCCCTGCCCTCCTTCGCATCGCATACTACACTATATTTTAACATTCACAAGTTTGCAAACTTGCCTCTCCCCAGTCGCCTTCTACACTCTCACCTTCGCTTCCGTATAACATTCCGCTTCCATCCAAATGCCCCAGCTGTGTCCATATTTCTCCTTTTCACCATAACCTCAGGCTCTTACGCGTCTTTACCCAACAGCCCTCACTGCATGCGATTTTTTTCATGCGCCCTGTTAACTAGGTGCCAACGCGTCTCTTACCCAACAGACACCACTGCATGAACTTCTGACCTACTCGCCCTTCACTAGCTTTTCACATTCTGCCAATTCACTTGCCCTTCCTACCTACCCTTCGCCGCTACTCAATTTAAATGCTACTTCCCAAACAACATTCTAGAAGGCTACACCCACATAATACACTACTCCACAAATCGATATACCTCACTTTTCCTAACCTTCTCCACTGCTCAATGTGAACACTAGTTTCCAATACAACTTCTAGTCAACTCCCCCCGCATAATACACTACTCCACTACTTAATATAAACTCTCATTTCCTATCCGTCTTTTACGCTGCACTCGCCATTAACTCCTACAATATACACAAACTCTGCTTTCTCATGTCTCTCCATTCTAACTACCCTCTTGTCAGCAACCCTCTGCTACATACTGTCAACTCTGTTTCTCACCATCTCTCTATTTAAATAACTTTCGCCGCATATACTTCTCCCCAACACACCATAAACTATCTTTTTCAAGCGCTCTATACACCTGCCCCTGCCACATCCTTTCCTCCGCTCCTCTCCACCTTACCAATTCTTTTTTCCCCTCTGTATTTTACTTACCTCCCTTTCCATCCTCTCTTCCTCAGCTCTGCATACTGAACTCTGTTGTACAATACAACTTTTAATTACTTCTCATTCACATCTTCCCTTCTCTACTGCTTACCTCCAATGAGTTTTTCCTTTTAAATTTTACACAACTGCCCCAGCTTCAGCCACTTTTCTATTTGCGCCATAAACTCTCTTCCACACGTCTTTACCAAAACTGACCTTCATACACTGACTTCTACACTTACACCAATAACTCTGTTTTCCCACGTCTACTACATAACTTCCCCTTCCAGCTCCTCGCCTACACTGCTCACTCTTAAGTAAGTTTTGCATTACACTGCTACTCAAATACCCCCACCACGTCACCTCTTCTGCTGCTTCCTAAAAACCAAATTCCAACATACCTTCTACCCACCTACCACCACCCAATAAACTCCTCCGCTCCTCAATAAAAACTCTGATTTTCTATTCATCCTTACCTGCTTTACCGCCTACCGTCCTCTGCTGCACATGTTAAACTCTGTTTAACATTTCTCTCCTACACAACTGCCCTCCCCAACTGTGCTCCTCCACTGTACACCATAAACTCTGTCAGCACCTCTTTATCCAACTGCCTTTAGCCTCTTCCAGTATTATGCTACACATCCAAAACTCTGTTTTCATTCCTATCTTCTATACAGCTACCCTCAAAAAATACCCTTCTCCCCTCACTGCCCTCCCCACCTCTCCTCTTACACAACTCACTATACATTCTATTTTCTTCACAAAATTCCAAATCACTACCCTTACCCCATGCCCTCTTACGCTCCGCATACTAAACTCTATTCTACTATCTAACTTATGTTTAACTTTCACTCCCACCTACTCTTTCTTGCTCTTCGCCTTCAACTTTCTTTTTACATTTGCCTCCTACCCAACTGCCTCCATCACCTGCAGTTCTTCACTTCCCATCATACATAATATCTTCCTATACATCTTCTACACAACTCCTATACTTCATAAACTTTTCCATTCCGCACTACAAACTCTCTTCTAACACGTCTTCTATTCAAGTGCTCACCATCGCCTACACTATTAAACTACTCACCATAAACTCTGTTTTCTAACCCGCCATAACACGCCTACCCCACAACAATTGTACTCCTTTGCTACTTACCATTGCCTCTTTCTAAACAACTTTCTACCACCTAGCCTTCCCAAATGTACTCATCAACATGTGGACATCCTATAGCACCCGCAATTTAAAAAAAAAAACAGATGTCACTTTAATTGGAGGGAAATTTTTTGCTATAAAAATGCAACTGCTACTGTACTTTACAATGCAAAATTATTTCTTATTCTTGTAATAACGAAGTACTTATGCATCCAGATGACTTACCTAAATATATAGAGCACAATAACTACATATACTCTCTCTCACTAAAAGAACCTTATTATGGTGATGTACTACATTGTATGAGTCCTTCCTACCCAGATATCCAGAATGCACTAAATATATGTATACATCGTTATACTGGCATTTTACTCTGTATGAATGCATATGTAATTGCAATTTTTAAACATTTAGAATCATACTTTGTCTTTGATTCACATAGCCGAGATGACAAAGGAATGCCTCACCCTAATGGGACATGCATTGCTATGCAGAAAACAACTTTTAAAAGCCTATTAGAATATATTATAGAACTTGCTAACAATATAAAAGTACCACATGAACATCATGTAGCATTTGAGTTAACTCCAATACACATAAAAACAATAGCCAAAAAAACACTACAAAACGCAGTTAGACAAAACAAGAAAATGGTACAAGTAAAAGGTACCAAAACACTATGGGGCCGATTCCGATCTCGGTCGGAGGCGCACCCAATACCATTCGGTCGGGAAAAAAGCCATGCGAAAGCCTGATTCCCGACCGAACCGTACGCGGGTCCGGCCGAGCGAGTACGATGCGAATTCCCCGACCGACTCGTCCGGGCGTCCCGACAACTCCGACCGACTCGCTCGGACTCGAACCGCTCCGACCGACTCGGTCGGACCCGGTCGCACCGCGCAATGGAGACGTTTCCCGGCCGGGTAAGTCACGATGCGCGCCGCGGGCAGTCCGACCGAGCCGCGCACTCCGGCTCGTAGGAGCTGTCGGAGCCGTACTTTGGGGGTCCGTGTCGGACCCCCTGTACGCGTACCCGTGCGAGGCGCACACAGGGGGACCCAAGGGTCCCCCCTACCTGTGCGTGTACGCCGCGAGGCGCTCCGCGGCGTACTCGCTGTGAGGAGCGCCCTTGTCCGCCTCGCACCCATTGAGGCAATGGGAGCCCGCGTACGCGTTGTACGACCGGCTCCCATTGAGTTCAATGGGAGTCCGACCGACTCGTGTCCGATAACATACGGCCGCATCGTACTCGTTCGGTCGGACTGCACGGGTCCGATTCGGTCGGAAATCTCTCCGGGTCCGGCTCGGTCGGAGAAATTTCCGGCCCGAATCGGAATCGACCCCTATATGTGCATAAAACACAAAAAAATATAGACATAGTAAGTGATATTATCATGCCTTTAAGAAATAGTTGGGAAATAACAGGTGAAAAGCATACCACTGAAAGCATTGATAGCTTAAGCGAACTATCAACTAAAATGCCTACACTACCAACAAGAGTTCTTAACACTACAGTTAATAATGTAAGAGCAAACAGATTATCAAACCAACCAAAAAGAGCATGCACAACTACTGTAACAAAAGAGATACTATCAAGCAAAAGGCAATGTGTACAATGCAACATTAACAGTGTAGTAAACAATAGTATAGATATACAAACAGATACAGTAACAACAGAAATAATAAGTGCTTTCCATAAGGAAATTTTGTATGGCCCAGAGTACATTTGTACCATTTGCAACCAATTATGGCATAAGCAATCACTAAAGAACACAACAGGTATTTCTACACATCCAAGATTTACCCAATGTAACATTAGTCAAAACAAAACAAACTATATATGTAAGACTTGCTATAAACATATTAGGAAAGATAAAATACCGCCATGCTCATTTATAAATGGGATGAAATTTGAAAATATACCAATGCAATTACAATTGCATAATTTAGAGGAGAGATTAGTTTCGCCACTAATTCCTTTTGTACAAATTAGAACACTACCACGTGGATCTCAAAAGTCATTATAAGGGGCTGCTGTTAATGTACCTGCAGATGTTATGACAACAGTCACAATTTTGACAAGGCAGATTAATGACGAAATGACAATACCAATAAAATTAAAAAGGAAGTTAGCTTTCAAATCATATACCCCTTTTGAGAATGTTAGACCAAATCGAGTCAAACAAGCAGCACTATGGCTAGCAACAAACAGTGACATGTTTAAAGAATATGGAGTAACTATTAATCCAAATTGGGAATATATACCACCAGAAATAAACTATAGCACTGAAACATCAGAAGAAATTAATTCAACAAGCTCTTCAGACAACATAAAGGCTCTGAATTTAGATACCTTATTAATAAACGAAACGATTACCACTGATAGTCTCAATGTCTTATGTTTAGCACCTGCTGAACATAACACACCTAGAGGTTTATATGAAGACAAAGATTCTGAATTTTTAGCTTTCCCAACAATTTTTAGTGGCGCTCGCAGACCTACCAATAGTGATAGACACGTACCTGTAAATTTTAGTACAATATGCCAATGGGAATTAAGGAGCTATGATAGAAGAGTGGCTAAATCTATTACTAATATTTTCTTTAAGCTAAAAAAATTGCACATAAAACAAATACAAGGGAAGATAAATATTTCTTTACGGAAATTTTTCACCAATGGTGAATGTATTACTGCAAAAGACATAAAACTAAACTTAGAAAGCATCTCACAATATAATGAAGGCTATAAAATACTAAAAACTATACGCAGTTCACCACCATATTGGGAGCACTGCAAAAAAGATCTCTTTGCTATGATAAGACAACTTGGGATACCAACATTTTTCCTCACTCTATCTGCCGCAGAAACTAAATGGCATCACTTAATTAATATATTATTACGAGTGCAAAAACAACATGAATGCACAGAGGAAGAATTTAAAGAAATGTCTTGGGAAACAAAATGTAAATTAATACAACAAGATCCAATTACATGTGCAAGGCATTTTGACTTTCAAGTCAGAAAATTATTTAATTGCGTTATAATGGCTAAAACGAACCCTATTGGAAAATTAAGTGACTTCTTTTACAGAGTTGAATTCCAACAAAGAGGTTCACCACATATACACGCATTATTATGGATTAAAAATGCACCTCAATATGGGAAATCAGAGTTACCAGAACTCAATAAATTTATAGACAAATATATAACTTGCAGTAAATCGCAAGAATCACAATTAGAGCCTTTAAGTTCTCTACAAAAGCATGCCCACACAAAAAATTGCAGGAGAAAAAACAAACATACATGCAAATATCAATATCCTAGATATCCAATGTCACAAACTATAATACTTGAATCTTTACCACATGATTCTGCAGACAAACAAATGCAAAAAAACATTCAAGCTATTCATGAAGCAATGAATACTCCAGAGTTTCATACACTGGATTTTACTCAGTTCTTAGAACTAATCCAAATGGATAATAAGCAATATATTACATGTTTACAATCATTAATTGATAAAACAACTATTTTTTTAAAAAGATTACCAGCGGAATGCTTTATTAATAACTATAATACAGTACTTCTTAGAGCTTGGAGAGCAAACATAGATTTACAGTTTATATTAGATGCATATGCTTGTGCTGTCTACATCATTTCCTATATCAGTAAATCACAAAGGGGAATGAGCAAAATTCTTGCGCAAGCTGCAAAAGAAGTGACTCATAATACTAATGTCAAAGAACAGCTAAGACACATAGGCAATAAATTCCTAAACTGTACAGAAATAAGTGCTCAGGAGGCAGCTTACCTCATTCTTCAAATTCCATTACGGAAAAGTTCACGCTCATTTGTATTTATTAATACTAGCCACCCTGAAAAAAGAACTTATTTACTGAAAGATGTAGATACTATAAAATCATTGCCAGATTGTTCAACTAATATCCAATGTGAAAATATTATAGCAAAATATTGCAAACGGCCAAAAAAATTAGAACAGTGTACATTAGCTGACTTTGTAGCAACTTTTAATTACAACTCCCCAAAAAAAAAACGCCAGGATAAAAATGACAGTGACAATTTACTTACAGAAACAAATTTTTATAGCTCAGACGATGAGGAACTCAAAATAAAAACCATAGACCAAGAGCCAGAAAATATGTCAATAGAAACAAACTATACTTTCGCTAAAGACTCATCTACAAAAATGATACGCTACTGCAGGTTTAACAAAAACAACGACTCAGAGAAGTATTACCGCGAATTATTAATGCTTCACTATCCATGGAGAGAAGAAAGCAAAATTATGTTAAATAAACCCACATATTATGAAAGATATATGCAAGTGAAAAACTTTGAAGATAACCAATATAATAATTATAATACAAACAACGAAATTATTACTGAACTCACTGATAATTGTGAAAATGAAATGTTAAATAGCGATCCACAATCAACAGTAATATTATCTTCAGATACTGTTGATACTCAGATAGAAAATAATGAAGAACAACTAAGATATGACTTATCACTAGATATAGGTATCAGAAGCATAGCTGAAAAAGAAACATTAACCAATTTTATCTTACCAGATGACAAATATTATATCATGCAAAATTTAACAGAGGAACAACTAAATTTTGTCTATCATCATTTACACTGGATAAAAACTAAAGAAACACCATGCTATACATTTTGCACTGGTGGGGCAGGAGTAGGAAAGAGCTTTCTTATTACTGCACTTTATCAAACATTGCTACGGTATTATAATACCAAAGCTGGTGAAAATCCAAACAATATTTATGTATTACTTACAGCTCCAACAGGAAAAGCAGCACACAATATTAATGGCAAAACACTGCATAGCACTTTTAAAATACCTGTGTCACAGAATTTAACTTATAAACCACTAACACATGACGACAGAAGTACTCTACAAACTCAATTAATGCATGTTAAAGTACTAATAATAGATGAAATTTCTATGGTTGGAAGAAATATTTTCAACTTTATACATAAAAGGCTGCAGGAAATAAAATCATCTAACCAGCCTTTTGGAGGCATTACAATATTAGCTATTGGAGACTTTTATCAGTTAAAACCAGTTTTTGACACCTATATCGTTGAAAATAGTCAACACTCATATGGACCTTTGGGTGCTAACTTATGGGTAACGCATTTCAAACTTTTCGAATTAACTAAAATAATGCGCCAACAAAATGACCTTCTTTTGCTGAATTATTAAACAGGCTGAGAGAAGGAAAACATACAAGCAATGATATTTTACACATAAAAGAACGTGAACAACAACCGGATCATAGCATTGCTAAATATATACCATATATAATGTCAACTAACAAAGAAGTAAATGCCATTAATCAAAAAGTTTTAATGCAACATAGCCAACAATATCCAGTTTATACTACAATAGCTAAAGATATTGTTAGTTCAGATCTAGCAGAAAAGGTTAAAGAAACAATATTACAACAATTACCAAAAGATCCAACAAAAACTATGGGGCTTGCCCACTCATTACATATAGCTTTAAAGCTACGCTATGATTTAACTTGTAATGTTGATGTTAATGATGGCCTAACTAATGGAGCTTCAGGTGTAGTAGAATTAGTAGAAATAATTAATCATGCACCATATATCATTTGGATTGCATTTGATAATAAAACAATTGGCAAAAATGCACGTCAGCAAAACAAACACTTATATCACTCACAGATATCATCAGAATGAACACCAATTCATCCAATTTCTAGACAGTTTCAGTTTACAAAAAAATTTATCACTGTTATACGGAAGCAATTTCCATTACGACAAGCATCTGCACGAACTATACATAGAACACAAGGTGAAACTATAGAACCCCTTTATATACACTTTAATAACAGTAAAATACATCACTTGCATTATGTTGATTTAAGCAGAGCTAAATCTATATCAAACATATACATTCAAAACTTTAACGAGCAAAACATTCTAGTACATCCAAAAGTAACTGAAGAAATGCAAAGATTAAGAACACATATGCTATTAGAAATATCTGTACCACAATTAGAAATATATAACACACGTTTAAATATCATTGTACAAAATATACGCTCAGTTCAAAAACATTTTAAATGCCTAACATCAGATAAAAACATTATGAAAACTGACATTATTTGTTTAACTGAAATAAACACTACTCAAAAAGCAGCACACAATGACTTTCTTATTCAGCAATATCATTATATGATTTTTGATAAATACCATCATCAACAAACAAACCATGGCATTATATTTTACTACAAAAAGGCATTTTCATTCTACCAATTTATGAAACACAACAAGGAATTGACATTATACACTTTACACTACATATTAATGATAAAAACTACTTAGTTATAATATTATACAAACCACCACATATATTATTACAAACATTATTACAAGTTATCACAAATATAACTCAATTCTACCCTGATTACTTATATATTATTATGGGGGATTTCAACGTAGACTTGAAAACTAAATGCACAAAAGGTACAAAACTTCTTCAATTTATGGATACACAATTGAAATGCAAACAACTTATAAACACGTATACAACAAACTACCAATCATTATTAGACCACATATACACAAATGAACAACTACAAGCCTATGGGACAATAGAATGCTATTATAGTGATCACAAAGCATTATGGGTGTCGATTTGAAATGCTACTAATTTTTATATCATTGCAGATGCTTACTATTGAAGACATCATTAACAAGCCAACAGAGGACAGCAAACCTTATCAGAAACCGATAAGAGTAAATGTTGTGAAATGTTCACAAAAGACATATTACAGAAATGCAAAAGAAGACAACAAAGTCATATCATTTGGCAATGGCAGACACAACTGGAACAATTAAAGCAACATGCTATAATGAAGGATTTTACAAAGACACAAAAGAAAAGAATGGTTTGCTAATTAGAAATTTTTTAATCAAGAACAATGCAATTCTGATAACACAAACGAAAATTACAAAAATTACTGCAATGTCATTATCAGAATTTATAATCAAAGAAGCTGAATTTTTTTTACAACCGCCAGCACCTCCAGCATCACCAATAAAGGAAATAAAAGAAGCACAATTAAAATCCATGATGCCTGTTTGCGGGACAATCGCAGAGGTACGTAAATATGCAACACATACAGTCTCTATTTAGAACACTTTGCACCTTAGATGCTAGCAGGTTGTGTCCGCCCCAGCTGTTCTTCCGTACCCAGCCGCCACCGAGTTCCCTCCCTTCCCAGAGGCCGTAGCCGACCTTCCTCCCAACCCAGCCCCGCGGCTTATGCCAAGCTCCCTCCCATCTCGGCTGCCGGGTAGGAGCTTCCTCCCACTCCCCACAGCTCCGCTCTCTCCCAGCGCTGGGATCCGTGGCTCTGCTGCCTGCCGGCCCTGGCCTCACTGTACCACCCACCAGACCCAGGACCCCCTGCCGAGCACCTCTTAAGCCCGTCGGACTCCGGCGCTCACCTCTCTCCGGCAGTGGTGCAACAGCCGCGCATGCTGTCTTCGCAAACTAACTCTCTACTACTCTCATTGTAAGATAACATTATCACTGTAGCAATAACTAACAACTAATATAACTGATTTATATTAATTATTTTTATTTTTTGCAGGAAGAGGAAATAAAGACAGTATTTATTGGCGGGAAGGAAACTCTTCTAAAATCCATTACACTCAAGGATTCAACAGACTACGTAAAAATAACGTTATGGAGGGAAGCAACCAACTTTAAAATACAAATTGGACAATATGTTAAAATAACTCATGTAACCGTACATGAATTCAACAATGAAAAAATCTTGAACACGACAAGACACAGTCAATTTGAAGTAAGTAATATTTTAAATATTTATTTTGTGCTATACATGGATTATCCCCTAACAAGTATATCAATGCAATAGATATCACATTATGAAACTTTGAGCTATTAGTTTGCTAAGAATAATGCAACACCAATAGCACAAAAATTCACTAATGCCACACCTATTGCATTGCCAATAGCATTACACCATATCAATTAAATATGACCAAAGAACTCCTTGTAAGCAAAGAAACAAATAACAATTATCTATAACAAAATATCAGACTAAAGGTAGCACGTATTAAGGGGAGGAAAAGGAGGATGGCTTCCAATAAGGCATCCACATTCAATGCCAGCATCATTTTATAAGTTAAGCATACAGCCTACAGAAGTAAATAATATTGCCTTTACAATCTATTCACAGGTAACAGAACCTCCTTCGGAAACTATTGAAATTATAATATATGGAATTGAAAAAACAGAACAAGAAACATGCACATTAACTACCCAACTGCTGAATACTGATACATATCAGTCAATGAAAATCAACAACGAGATTCTAATGGACTACTTTGGAATTAGTACATATGTCGAATCATTATCTGATGAAATATTACCATTTTTACCAAGAACATTCGAAGTCATTTTTTGCAATGACAGTATTACAGAGATCACAAAAGATATCACACCAGAGTAACTATATTTTGTGGAAAACTATATACATGCCATTTTTTACAGTTTTTTGTGAAATGTAACACTTATTTTGTAACAATAAAAAGTTTACCACTTTTTTTACTATTAAAAAATTTATTAGATTTGTATATTGTTGGTTCATTTGTAAAAATATGATTATTCATAGATTAACTAAAATTATTGCATACAAATTAACAAAAACATTACACAACTATTACCATACCCAATACGTATCACCTTCATATACTTAGAAATATTTAAAGAACTGTTACAGTTTACAATTTAAGCGGCAGTGAAAACGATCGCAAAAGCAACAGTTTCAGCTATTGGCATTGCTAAACAATGCAATACCAATAGCTCAAACTTTCATAATGCGAGACCTATTGCATTTTTAATGCTTGTTGACTGAGGGGTTAGGGGAGTTGAAAGTCTTGGAAACTACAGAAAGTATGCTGGAATCTATGAGTCCAGCGCACTTTCTGATCCTGACTCTGTTGTCATGACGCCTGAGATAAAGGGTAGCATGCACAGTGCCAACAGTGCCAAAGGGCACTGTGAGGGTTGCAGTTCTTACCCCTAATTGATATCCACTTCTGAAATGTTAGTTTAGACCATGGGTACTTGCAAACATTTTCCCAGGGGCCAAAAAGTTTGGTCTGTGATGTGCCAGAGGCCCGCATTGATGCAAGGGGGGTGGTGGTTCGGCGACGGTGGTTGCGGAGGATTGGCGGTAAGGTAGGTGTAGGCGAAGCAAAGGATATACATTTAATGGCTAGATTCAACAATGTGAAACCAGAAAACCTGGGATTAATCCTGGCTTCCCCACTTTTCCAAATTGTGTGATCTAGGCAATTGTTTAATTTCACATTCCCTCCTTTTTCTTTATTATCACATAAAGAGGACCTCGAAATACATGAATTCAAGGTGTGCACTGTACGAAACCTGCTCCTGTGCTTGATTTAATAAACTATAATGTTGTTCATGTATAATAGGAACCCCGGCCAACCAAGAAGTTCACATAACTTGCCTATTTAGTTCACTATTGGTGTTGTTGTCAGGGTAGGTGGAAGAATTAATGTTTCTAAATTCATGTTTGAAAACTCACTTTTTAATTAATAATGCTCAATGCACTGGTATCAATTATACTAAGGTGAAGGGTTTCTGCATGTTGATTAAATTCACTTTTTGAATTTTGAAGAGACTCATAATTTTACACTTTTGCTGCAAGATGTCTTTAAAAGTGAAGGTGTTTCTAAAGTTAAGCACAAGACTCCCAAATTACTTCATTTCTTTGACACTAACCTTGAAATAAATAATTGCCTCTCTATTTAATATCTTCTTTATTGTAAGTGCTCAGTGGAGTAAACATCAGATGTTGATCAGGGGGCAGCATGTAAAGGTCAGGGGGGCTGCATGCGGCCCCCGGGCCGTACTTTGAGTATCCATGGTTTAGACCAATAAAGGCCAGGGAAAGTTTCACACTTGAATTAAACCAAAGACATGTAAGGTGGAGTTCAGGTTTTCTTATATGAATGGTGCAAGTAGACAATAAGACACTCATATAAAAGCATGGAAATTGAAGACCAGGGCTTCCAAAAATGTCTAAACCATGGTTCTCCAACCTTTTCTGTAAAAAGAGCTACTTATGGTATAGGAAAATCATTCTGAGATACTAATATTAGCGTGGCAACATTGACCACGTCAAAGAAGATTCCATTAGTGGGCACTCAAAGCAAGATTTTGGATTTTAATTAGGAATGTCTAACTATGGTTATTACGTGACAAACGTAGCTGCAATGGCCCAGGCACCGATGTAATAATATTTGTAATAAGTCTCTGCAATGATGCATGATTGAACCATCAAATGTTTTAATTTTGGGATACATACATTCTTTCAACCAAGCAAAAGCTTCTAATTTATTAGTCCGGGCTACACACTGGAAAGCTACATACAAGTAGCTGAGGAGCTACCAGAAGCTCACGAGCTGCTCGTTGGAGAAGCCTGATCTAAACCGTTAATGCATAGCACAGTGTCTTTATGGCTAAGGCCCGCAAACAGCAAGCACTTCCTAAACAAAAATGCCATAAACCAGCAATCGGAATGATGTTGTGTCATGACAGTTAGTGCATTAAAGAGTGCCCATTGGCTCTTGCCTAGCAAAAGAACTGCATGAGCTCCAGCAACAAAGCCTAAGGGAACACAAATGGGACAGTGTAACCATTTACGTAATACTGTGTCTGTGATGGGCAGCCCATCAAAGCAATGGGAAGCCACGAAAAATACATGAGAAACCAATGGCTGAAGAGGGCTGGCCCTAAAGCTATTCTCTCTCTGTAGTTCTTATTGTACTTTTTAGGTCGAGCCTGGGCACGCATGCGGTGCTCTGCGAGGCATGCTGTATTCAGGTAGGGACTTGAAGCTCCGTCCACTCTCCACCCATATCTTTCATTGGATTGTGTCACTGTCCAATGTAAACTGTGGCTGTTCATTGGTCAAAAGGCTGAGTAGTTCCTCCTTAGTACCGCCTTGTCTCATTTTGTAACCTCCCATGGCGACACCCCCTGTTCGTGTGTTGTTACTCTGTAGGCTTTAATTACAGCTTCCAAGCACTATTTTCTCAAATAGCTTTGTCCTGCCTGCTGTTGCAGGCAGGACACGCTCTCACCTAATGCTTTTTATTTTTTATTTTCACAGCACGAATTTGCAATGCAAAAGGTCTCGCATTTGTGAGAGTTTAAGCTATTGGCATTGTAAATGACAATGCCTTTTATTTATCTGTTTTAAAAACAACACAAAAATAAAATGCACTGTCATTTACAATGCCAATACCTTAAACTCTCGTAAATGCGAGACCTATTGCATTGCAAATGCTTGTTTTGAAGAATCGAGGACGTGATGTCTTACTAAAAGTTAAAGCTGTCTGGAGCCAGCCCTAAAAAGACTCTCACAGTTAATCTCAGGAAAACACGGTGTAATCGTGACAACAGTTATCAGGCTTAAGAGTCTCCATTCGACGGGGCGTGGCCAAGAGCGTCAAGATGGCGGTCGCACCTTAGGAGTGCTCCGGACCCCTCCGTCATCCGCTCTGCAATCGCTTGCCATCGGGACCCCGGCGACCTTTTAATTGTCTACCTGCTCACCTGGGAGCCCGGGGGGTTCCTCTGCAGTGCTGCATGGCGATTCTAGGCGAGACGGGCGGCCTCGAACTTCTGGGCCCGCCGCGCAGCCTTTTCAAGATGGTGGCCGTTGCTGAACTCGCCGGACCCCCGCTCGGCCTCGGGCCCTGAGCGCTCTGCCTGAGGAGTGTCGTTGCGGGCGATCTTCCGGTGCTGCCCGGCGGACCCCGTGAGCCAGCCTTCTCGTTACTGGCTGCCCGATTGGCTCTGGTGCTCCGGTGGTCTGAGGGAGCCGCCTGCCCTGCTCCGGTGCAGTCCCCCTGCGATCTGAGGGTCCCTGGGCCTGTCCGACTGCCGATCAGGCGGAGGAGAGCTGTTGTCCGCATCTCCCGCCGAGTGCCCTGCGGCGCTGCCTCGTTGGAGACTGCTGCTGCCCTGCCGCGAGACTGACTCCGCCCACTGGCTCCATCGCGGGGATTCTACGGAGGCCCTGCTCCGCCGCGGTGTGCTGACTGTGGGTTCTCGGCGCCTATCGGCCTCTCCGACCCCCTGGACAGGCGCCGGGACCCGCGTGTGGCGGCTCCCCCGAGATCAACCTCGGAGGCCTGGAGGCCCGGGGCCCCGTGACGTCCACTGTGAGGTGAGGAGGTGCCTGCTTGTTGTGACTGCCCACGGGGGTGCCTGCCTGAAGGGGGGTGAGTCGGCCGTCGATCGGGCGGCGTGGGGCGGTCCCCCCATTGAGTGATCCTGCGACCTTCTCCTGGGGGTGTCCCGCGCTCTACCTGGCCCTGGACTGTGGGAGTGCAGTAACATGGTCCGACCGGGGCTGTGAACCACCCCCTGGTGTGGTGATACGGGGGCAACTCGACTGCCATCTCGGGCAGTGGCGCTTCCGCTGTGGTGCCGCCCCCCCTCTTGGGTGGATCTGCGTTCAGCACTTGCTGACCCCCCGCCACGATCCCTCGCCTGGTCTGGGGCTCCGCACGAGAACTGAGTCTTTGGGCCTGAGGTGACTCTGTTGTGGGGCTACGGAGCGGCGGTGCTCGCAGTCACCATCTGGCTCGTTGAGGTGCTGGCCTGAGGAGCTGAGAATCGGCCACCAATCAGGCGGTGGTGGGCGGCCTTTTCACTGGTGTGGCCTTCCCCCCCCTCTCTCCTGCCGCAAGGTGGTGCTGGGGCCCTGGCTCGAGACGGTCCCCCGCGCCCTGCCTGATCTTAAGCTGTGGTGTGCGGCGGCCGGCCTGCTGCGGTGGAGGCCCCCCACTCCTTCCCCTGGTGTTCTGGTGGGGTGTGAGAGGTGTTTCGGCTGCCGGTTCGGGCAGTGGTGGCCCTACCTGTGGGGGCGTCCCTCCTGGATGGCCTTGTGTTGGGTGGTGGCGGTCGGCCGCGGCCTCAGCCGGTGTGTCTCGGCCACTACCTCGGGTGGCGGTGTCTCCTTGGTCCCGGCCTCACCCTAGTCCCTCCTGAGACTCTGACCTCATCCCTCACCTCGCCGGCAGGTGGCTGGCTTCGGTCCCTCCGCTCCAGCGGGCCCGGGAGTCCTGGCCTGACACCAACCTTGGCCCCCTGCGGATCCATGCGCCTGGACCTCTTCCCGCTGACCCGCGTGGGTCCCCTGCTGAAGGCATCGGCGGTGGTTGTGGAGCGGTGTGGCCTGGACGTGCCTTGCTCCCTTCCCTCCTCCTTGGCCGTCATACCTTCATGGCCTGCCTGGCCGCCCGGAGCCCACGCTGCATTCTCTCGCTACTCAACAGTAGCCAAGGGCAGAGATAGAGTGCCCAAGACTCCCGCCACCCAAACCAAGATGGATCGGCTCACCACCACGGACTCCGGGGCAACTGGTGGTCCCGCAGACAAAGAACCTCCTGCCGCGGCGGACCTCTCTACCATTCTCCAGGCTATCCACACATCGCAATCCTCGGTCGAGGGTAAGATTGCGGAAGTCCGAGTGGACATGACCCTGATCCGGCAGGACCTCCGCAATGCTACTGCCCGGATTACAGAAACGGAGTCCTGCATATCTACCGTGGAGGACGACGTCCATCAGTTCAAGATCCAGGTTACTCAACTCCAGTCCCACGCGCAGGAGCTGCATTGGCGGGCCGAAGATGCTGAAAACCGGTCCCGCCGCAACAACCTTCGCCTGATTGGATTTTCGGAGGGTGTGGAGCAGGGTCAGGCGGCGGACTTCGTGGAGCGCTGGCTGCACTCCTGGATGCCCGAGGGCTCTCTCTCCCCCTGCTTCACGGTCGAGAGGGCACATTGTTCGCTTGCTCCCCGCCCGCAGCCGGGAACCCCTCCTAGACCGATCATCCTGCGGATCCTCAACTTCAAGGATCGAGACGCTATTTTGACCGAATCCCGCAAAAAGCAACCTCTTCAATATGAAAACCTGATGATTATGGTCTTTCCTGACTACACCCGAGAGGTCCAAACCCAGCGCCGTTCCTTTGGAGAGGTCAAACAAAAACTACGCTCGCTTAACATTCAGTATAGGCTCCTCTTCCCGGCCGGTTTGCGAGTGGTTTTTCAAGACAAATCTCTCTTCTTTGATACTCCTGAGGAGGCATGGACATGGGCAACAGAGGACCGTCCGTTGCGACTAAACGCCCCGAATCCAGCCCCATCCAGCGGCAACGGAGGTGCCCGTCGGGACATGCCGGTCCTCCGACCGAGACGCAGGCGCTCTGGTAGACGCAGGGGCCAGAGGCACGCACGCTCAGACTCTCCGATGGGCCCTTCGCGGCGGCTTACGCCCGAGCCACCTAGTGAGACCTTCCCTGCCAGGTGGCGCTCCGGCTCCTCGGGCCGCTCTGACCCCGGAACTGCTTCACCTCGTCCATCTTTGCTGGACCTACCGGACACTGATCTCTCCCGCAGCCCGGCGCTCCTCCCAGGGCCTGCTTGAACCTTTTGCTGAACCTTTCTTTTGTCTCTTCAGATGTTGGCCGGTTTCATCCAATGCTAGCACTCTGCCTAATTACTAACTTGTCACCGATGGCTACAGATATGAACATCCTCCTACGAGGAGGGGTCCTCCACGATTTCCTGTTCCCAAGCGTTTTAGTTTGGTTCCTTTGCTTCACTGTTTATTTTTCGAGCGACAGATGCTTCCGTTCCTGAAGTATAGGGTGGAGGGTGGGGGGGATTGGGGTTGCGGCCCCTGTTTGTTTTGTTTTTGTTTCCTTTGTTCTTTGCACCAATTTCGCACATCTACATCTAGGTGAACACATACCACCCAACACTATGGCAACATATTCACTAGCTTTAGACGCAGTCCCCCTTCCACGGCCTCTGCTATACTCGCCGGCTGCCCGGCCCCTTCTACGACTTCCCCCTGCCCGGTGATTCTAACGGGGCGTCGTCGCTCCATATAATGTCCTGGAATGTTAATGGCCTGCTAGATAAGGTCAAGCGCGCAGCTGTCCTGCGATATGCCCAGCGTCAAGCCGCAGACATAATCCTGCTTCAAGAGACCCACTTGATGGGCAATCATTGCCCCTTCCTGGCGCGGCATGGCTATGGCGGAGTCTGGCACTCTGGATTTAGTAGGGGGTCAAGGGGAGTGGCTATTCTGGTGCGTCGCACTCTTCCTCTGGTGGCACGTAAAGTGACGCACGACCCTCCGGGATGCTTTATTCTCCTGAAGGGGACTCTCGGAGATCGCCCTCTTAACCTATTGGCTGTCTATTCCTCTCCCACCCTGCTGGCCTCCACACTCCAGAGACTCACCTCAGAGGTCGCTGCCTTGCCCCTAGGAATGACCGTTATTGTGGGTGACTTTAACGCAGTTATGGATCTCGGCCTTGACACCGCCTCGCCCCCCTCCGCCTCCAGGACTGCCCAATCCGGCCTCCTCTCGACATGGGCTGCCAGCCTGGGTCTCGGGGATGCCTGGAGACTTTGGTACCCGACAGCGCGACAATACACCCATACCTCAGCCTCTCACCACACACACGCGCGCATAGATTACGTTTTCCTGCCGGCCCAGGATTGCCGAGCGATTCAAACGATTTCCATCCTCCCCAGGGGCCTGTCGGACCATTCCCCGATGATGCTGCACATAGGCTCCCTCCATCCTCGCGCCCAATCTGGTGACTCAACGCCTGGTTTCTCCAGGACGAGGAGTTCAAAGACCAAGTAGGTGCCGAGCTTCGCCTCTACTTCACCACTAATCAAGGTTCAGTGTCCTCCTCTCGTACCCTTTAAGAGGCCGGGAAGGCCACCATTCGGGGCTTCGCCAAAGGCCACCTCAAACTTGCCCGTGCGGCGCGTGACTCCCAGCTCACACTTCTGGAGGCGCAGGCCGACCAGTTCGAGACACTGCCCCCTGAAGACAGAACTGATGCCCAAGACAGGAGATTTGCGTTCCTGAGGTATGAAATCAGACAGACCTCCCTGGAGGCTGCCAAATTGCTTTGGCGATCTTCCGTGGCCCGAGTGTATGGTTGGGGAGATAAAAATGGGAAGCTCCTCCATCGCCTCGCCACTTACCCTATGGCCAACCGTATAATACCAGAGGTAGCTGACACGAGCGGCGAGATCCACCGCGCCCCGCCAGCGGTGGCCCAATGCTTTGCCGCTTACTATGCCACCCTCTATTCGGCGCGGGCGCCTAGTCTTTCGCTCCCTGAGCTCCTTCGGCGGGAACGGTTCCCCCTCCCGCGCCTTAGTGAATCTGAGGCGGAGGCACTGGACCTCCCGATCACCCCCGAGGAGGTGTCAGATGCCATATCACACATGGCGGCCGGTAAGACGCCAAGACCGGATGGGCTCCCCCAAGAATTTTATGCGTCTTACCGAGACACCCTGTTCTCACCTCTAGTGGCGATGTACCGTGAAGCGGTGGATTGCGGCTCTTTCCGCCCAGAGACGGACCTAGCTACCATTGTAGTGATCCCTAAGTCTCAGCCCCCCTCGAGCTGCTGTTCGGACTACCGTCCCATCTCTCTTATTAACACTGAGCTTAAGATCTTCACCTCTGTCCTGGCCAACCGCATAAGACCGCACCTAGCTAGTCTGGTTCATCCAGATCAATGCGGCTTTATGCCTCTCCGAGGGACTAGGCACTGTCTTAGACGCCTTCATCTTGCTCTCGCAAACCGGCACTTGCTGTCCCCCTATTTGTCTCTCCTTCTTGTAGATTTTGAGAAGGCTTTTGACTCGGTTGACTGGGGTTATTTGGAGGCAGTGTTGGAGCAGATGGGCTTCGGAATCCCTTTTCGCAACCTGGTGAGGACGCTGTATTGTCGGCCCCGGGCGCAGGTCCTCGTCAATGGGGCTCTATCTCGTCCCTTCCCTATTAGAAGAGGTACGAGGCAGGGGTGCCCCCTCTCGCCAATCCTATTTGCTTTGGCAATGGAGCCCCTTGCTTGCCTTATTCGATTTGACCACTCTCTCACTGGATGGAGGTGGCCCGGTTTTGAAGAGGATAAGATCGCGCTCTATGCAGATGATGTGCTGCTGTTTCTGGCGGACCCGGCCCAATCGGGCCCCAATGCCTTCGGGTCCTAGACCTCTTTGAGCACACCTCCGGCCTTCGGTTAAACCCGGCCAAGTCCGCTTTAGTTCCCCTTCACTTGTCACGTGAATGCTTTGACTGGCAGTCAACGATCCCCCTTCGGCTGCAGTCCTTTAAGTACTTGGGGATCTGGGTGGCCCTTCTCCCCGACCTTGCTTGGTCACTTAACGTCACCCCACTGGTTAAGCGGGTCCGCGCTGACCTCCTTAAATGGCGTACGCTACCCCTAAACCCTCTAGGCAGGATAGCCCTTTTTAAAATGATGATTTTACCTCGCTTTCTATACATGCTTCAAAATACACATCTTTCTTTCGCTAGGTCCTGGTTCCGTGAGATGGACGGCTTGGCCGCTAAGTTTTTATGGGGGGGGGACGGAGGCCCAGGCTGGCCCTGGCCCAATGCCGAATCCGGCCCTTTGACGGAGGTCTTGGGATGACGAGCCTATATCTTTATTACTTAGCGACCCGGCTCCTTACGGTGCACGATTGGTTTAACAGCGGCTGGTCCGACCCGGCGTACCGTCTGGAACTGCACACCCTAGGCTTTTACACTATTCAGGGGATGCTGTACGGGGACATTGTTCCCCAAGCTCTCCCTGAGGTCACACGCGGAGTGCTCCTGGCCTGGCGGGCCTCCCTGCGTCATACCCGCTGGTCGGGCAGGCTGACCCAGTATACCCCCTTGTGGTGCGGCACCAGGCTCCGGGAGGTTGCTTCTCTTTCGGGATTCCGGCCCTGGGACCTCATCGGGATTTCCCTGCTGGGCGATGTCTGGAGCGGTACCCAGCTACGCTCCTTTCAGGGTTTGCAGGCCCGACACTCCCTCCACTCCTCTCAGTTCTTCCGATATTTGCAGCTACGCCATGCCCTCCGCTCCTATATATCGGACGGCACTTCTTTGCCCGAGTATAGTCCACCCGAAGCTCAGGTCATGACCGGCGATCTGGGAAGGGGAGGGATCTCCCGTATTTATTGTTCCCTCACAAACAACACCCCCAACTCCCTCTCTCAACTCCGGGACAAGTGGGAGGGTTGGCTTGGGACCCTGGAAGACGCCGACTGGAGAGACGCCCTGATGGCTCCTAAAATAATTGCGGTCTCAGCAAGGCTTCGACTAGTCCAAATATACTTCCTACATGCTGCCTATCTTACACCGATGCGTCTTCACCGCGCGGGGCTTCGACCTGATGCCCTCTGCCCCCGATGTCCTCACTCCCAGGCAGACTTTTATCATATGGTATGGCTTTGCCCTGTGATACAGAATTATTGGGAATCCGTAACGGGGGAGCTCACGGAGGTCTTGGGCTGGGAGGTTCCTCTTGACCCTACACATGTTCTCCTGGGCATCACCGAGGGGCTGGATGGCAACAGGGCTGAGAAGAGCTTCCTTAATACAGCACTAGCAGTAGCCAAGAGGGACATTGCAGCTCACTGGCTGAACACTACCGCACCTACATTGACGCGCTGGCGCAGAGGGGTGGATTGGTGTGCCGCGCAGGAAAGGCCTCTTTATGTGGCCAGGGGTTGTCCTAAGAAATTTCGTCGAATGTGGGGCAAGTGGGTCGGAGTGATAGAAGACTAATCTGGACTGATACGCTATCTAGATTGGGAGTGGGTATGCCGATATCGGCCCTATGTACGTCTACCCTTTTATGCCAATGTGATATGTTTGTGCCTTGGTCTTGCCTTTTACGATGTATTTCTGAACGGTGCTGTTTTCTTCGTTGCAACCAAAAATCAATAAAATTGGTTATAAAAAAAAAGAGTCTCCATTCGAAGTGGTTGGATATTCATTCCTACACGGCTACAAACACGCCTTACCCTATACTGATGCGGACTCAAGATTAGGATGAGGAGTTGTACCACAACAGGGGGTTGCTAAAATGAGCCCGCTGTGCCTTTCTTTGCTACAACATAACCATCGCGCCTCCTTGCTGAGAAGACTACTTTCCCTCTATTAGTCGTAGGAGGCTGTAAGCGCCGAACCGTTTAAGGGAAACAAGAAAATGTCTTTTTATTTAAATTTAAATACCCTCCATCTTTTTTTTCCCCAAAAGGATAGCTTGGCTTCGGAACGGATTTGTCTTTTCTTGTTAAATTGCCCATCTTCCCCCAGTCAAATGGTAGTGTTTTTCATTGCCTAATAGTTCCATTTCCTTAAGCGATGTTTTTTGCTCTTGAAATTTTGATGACATCACTTACTCAGCAGTTCAGAACAGCTCTGCCGGTTAAAATAACTTTTCTACGCAGGATGCATTAGGCAAGTTTGATATGACAGCTATTTATCCAACAATACTACAAATGTACACATAATACATCACAGTAGCCAGACCGCAAAACTGCAAGACCTATAGAAAATGTTTTTTTTTTCATCCACTTCAACAATGTGGGTTATTTCATATATTTTTTAATATTTTTTTATTTAGAATAAATGTATTTTCTTTTTTCTTAACAGGCTTGGTGTACCATAGATACATAAGTTGAAAAGATTTGCATAATGGACTTATCTCAAGCATTGGGAGAAAAAAAACAAAAGACGGCTGCAGTGAATTCTGGCCCCTAGCAATGGGGATTTAAAGAGCCAGATATTGCATGGCTGAGTCGCTGTTATTGCTACAAATCCTCCCCAAAAAAGGCAAGATTGTCTCAGCAGCTTCTGCCTTCCCGGTTGTCTTAACCAGATGCTGCTAATGGGCGTATTTTCTTTAAGTGCTATTTTGGCACCATCTTAATTACAATTTGTATTCTGCAGCGCTCATGCTGGAGGGTGGAATCGCCACATCAACAGGGCTCGGTTGGCAGAGGAGGGCACCATTAAAGGGGGCGCCATATGTTGACTAGGAAGAGAAAAGATTTCCTCACGGCTCCGTTTCTCATGCCAGTTTTCACTAGGATGGAAGGGGGTCCTATCAAAATCTATAGAACCGGTAGCCTGTGGTTCCACGGACCCCCCCTCTCCCCCCCCCCCCGCTACATTTTTCAGGGCATAGACGTAGCACCTATGCAGGGCCGGCTTTAGGGCAGTGCAACTGGTGCAGTCGCACTGGGCGCTGATCTCAGGGGGGCGCTGTGTTTAGCAATAACTTACGTTTTTAAAACACCATCAGCAGAGTTCCTTGTGCATCCAGTTTGTAGGCAGCAATAAAAATGTCAAGATAACTCTTGACATTAATCTTCCTGCTAGAGAGAGAGAGATCAGAGTTTTGTCTAGGGGCAGGTTTGACTCACCATAAAGTAGCGCAAAGGGTTAATATGCCTGCTGCAAACAACGCGTACCGTGCAGATCACAGATCCGTTTTTTTTTATGTGGATAGCTTAGTGGATTACTGATTTTGTCTCAGAGATCCTTTTGTTACCGCAGTTCATTAGATACAATCCTAAATACAGAACAGTGACTGATACGAACTGTCATCAAAGAGCTGCATGCAAACTGCATAAAATAGGTTAGGACGTTATGTTTTTTAACCCCCAGCCTTTCATTATCTATTCCTAATGTTGCTGAAAAGTGTTTGTTTGGGTAGATATACATTCTTATTAGTAAAGTCAGCCTTTACTAGTGCATTAAAACAAATAAAACGTATGTGAGAGAGGGGCTATGGAGAGATGAGGGGCACTTTTGCCTGGTGGTCGTGAGTGAATCTGAGGGGATGGTCATAGGGGGTGCGCCAAAAATGATTGTTGCACCGGGCATTAACAGCTCTAAAGCCAACCCTGCACCTATGTCCTGATACATCTATCAGGACATAGGCTGTAAATTACAGGCCTGGTGCAAGAAAGACTTTGCATGCACAAAGCTAATGCAACTGACTTTGCAAATGCAATGTCACAATTCAGCATACACACACGTGCATTGTGAGTCATAATGGATGTTATGAATTGCAGTGCAAGCATTGTGGACCACTGTGAGTACTAAGGGAAAGGAGGTGGCCAAGGGATGTTCCTTCTTCTGATTCGCAATGCACAAATGTTTTGAGACAGCCTTTGCTGTTGCAAAGCATGGAATGCACCTGCAGTGGTTAGATGGTAAATATTTGCAGAGTCTAAGCCACCAAGCTTTACCATCTGATTGTGTAGGCCGCAAACATTTGGGAGATTCAATTGACCAGTGCATGCCCACCCGGATGTCACATTCACAATGAATGTCACATTGTGAACCCTGTCCCTTTAAGGATCAAGAGTCTCGAAGCAGGCAATTTTCTGGAATGGGGGTCTGCTGTCCCATGCATCCATCCATCCATCCCAGTTTTCCCTAATTTTCACAAGGAGTCACAATCTCATTCCAGGTTCATTCAAATTCATGGGGCTGACCATTTGCTGCTTTTTTCAAAAATAACGTTTGTGCAGTGAGGGCTTGGGCATCACTCTCATTACAAATGAGAGCTGGTCATAGCACAGGGAAAATATGGCACAAAGGCCAGCCTGTTTTGGGCATCAAACCTCAGATGTTTTCATAAATTGGCCTGTTATGATGCAGGTTTAAAAAGTGTTAATATCATTATATTTTGATGTAATATTTATTCTCAATGTTCTATGCATGTGGAGGGGATGTACGATGGAGCAACGCATGCCTTTACCACGCATGCCTTTACCATGCAGGCTTTAAAACCCAATGCCTTTTCCATGCATTGCCTTTACCACGAAAGTCTTTAAAGCGCATATGCCTTTACCACACATGTCTTTGAAAAGTATATATCAGGTAAGTGAACTCCATGTGTATGTATATGTATAGATGTATATATTCCATTATCAACCCCTAAACTCACCGACCCCTTAAGGCAAAACACCCTTACCACCCAATACCCTTACCCACCCCTTGAACCTAAAAACACCCTTACCGCACAATACCCTTACCCAGCACTGAACCCTAAAAACACCCTTACCACCCTACACCCATACCCACCCCTACACCCTAAAAACACCCCTACCCACCCTCTTAACCCGTTTACCTATAAGAACGTCCTTACCCTATTATGTATGTATATATATATATATATATATATATATATATATATATATATATATATATTAGGGTAAGGGCGTTTTTATATATATACAAACACATGCGCACACTTATACACTTACATGAAGGAAGACGTGCATGAGAGAAAACTGTTGGAGAGGGCAGCTGCCAAGCTATGAGGGTTAAGTAAATGTTACTGTGTGTGTGTGTGTGTGTGTGTGAATGAGTGCAAACTGAAGGACGAAAATGTGCTTAATGTATGTTGACTGGGTAGCGAAGAAAGGGGAGATCAAGGGTTTCTGAGCACCGAAAAGCAGAATCTAAGAGAGCTGAGGGCATACACATGGTGCTGGAGGATGAAAACAGATGGAGGCAAGGGAGAGTTCTAAGGTGATGAGTAAGAGTTATCAGTTAGTTAGGTGTGCACTGAGCATGCAGTGTAATCCAATAAAGGGGTATGTGTATTGTGAAGTGAGAATGATGCGTTGTAGGTGTGACTGTGAATGTTATTTTATGTTGGAAATGTAATATTTAGTGTCCAGAGTGTTAGTTACTTACCATTTCATTGTAAAGGCATGCGTGGGGAAGGATGCGTGGTAAAGGCATTGTGTGGTAAATGCCGTGTTGTAAAGGCTGTTTGATTGATCCAACTGTTTATTTAGGCTTCTGTAAGTGTACCTTGGTCTCAAGTTACATTTCAGTCACTAAACTTCTTCCTGTTCTCAACCATGTCTTCCATGATATCTTTGAAACTGTAGCAATGACGTTCCAACCTGCACATGACACACAACATTTAGATTGGATTTTCGCAGGCAGTTACACCGCACCATTCTTTTGTGAGATCGACATGAGCAACATGTAAGTGGGTGCATTCTGCAAGAGGAGCCAATGAAGACGTGTTATTTCTCCACTCGCTTTGGAATTAAATAAAATAGAAGTTCCTGGCTAACTGTCGGTGGCGACACCGACGTGTCTCTGTTTAAGTAAGTGCCTCTGTTAAAACTTCAGCAACTTTCTAAATGCTGCTACTCTCTCCCCACTTTGAACCTTCAACCCCTCTCCATATTAGCAAACACGGACTCGTCAGAAGCTCTACTTTGGTCTATTGTTTACTTTGCAACTGAACCCATCTTCTAAGCTGTGCCTCCATCTTTTCATTATCATTCTACCCCAGTGGCGGCTGCCATATACAAAAAGTGGTGAGTGGGTGGGCGCGGGATGGGGAGAGCGGGGTGTGGGAGCAGTGGGGGAGCTTAATAATAATTTTTTTAAAAGGAAGACTTACCCGAAGCTGCCGGCCGCCTCCCGCGTCACGCCTGGGTGGTTTTCTTCCTGGTCCCAGCAGACACTGGGACAGCATCACAGACTCCCTGTGCAATCCCCGCGCTCCTCTCATGCTATTAAAGCAGTGTGGGGATTGGCCTGAGCGGGCTGGTTTGACGCTCCGTTCAGGCATAGGGAGTCTGTGCTGTTTCTCCAACCCGGCTGTTCAATACAGCTGGGTTGGAGATACCTAAGTGCGCATGTGTGTTTGGCCGGCCTGAGACAGCTGGCCAAACACACATCCACACTTATAAGTGCGCACACCAGTCCTCCTCCCCCTCCCATGGACCAGGCACGCCCCTCCCTACACACACTGGCTGAGCCAGCTGCTGAAAAATAAGACAATGATAGAATACCGTTTTATTTTTCATCTGCTGGCTCTGAGCCAGTGGGGCGATGCTCCTCCGCCATTGCAGAGAAGCCGCCCCTGTTCTAACCTCAGAGTGGGCTTCCCTCTACATGGTGGTTTTTGACTTTTTACATTTTAATTTGTTTCCCAAAATGCTTGGCATACTCTACTGGTGGTGTCTTAGCGCCGTAACATATGCCAAAAAAAAACCCCCACATTAACAACTACCAGATAACAGACCCTCTCGACTATCACCAGATGTAGTTCTTGTGTATGATCAGCTGCTTGTAAAAATACATGTGATTGTGTTTGTATACCTCTCTTAAAGCAGTGTTAAAGCCTTTGACTTCTTGCACTGTGACACACATTTTAAATGTGCTGCCATCTTGTAATCCTGTGTTGTTCGTTGCAGTAAGTGCATCCTCGTTTTAAAATTGGCATAGCCAAGCGAAAACTGTAGATTTACAGGTCATCTTTTCTCAAGTCCTCCTTATATTCTTCCCTCGAAAAGAGCTAAAATCCATAGTAAGGTTCTAGGCAGCCGCTGCCCTCTCCCGCACATTTTAGAGCCTCATGCGCTTATATTATGGATTAAATTCACACTCTCTGTACCTACCGAGCAGGTTTATAATGCTATCATCTGCCCAAACAACAAGTGTCAGGTTCATACACAAAATACCCTCTTGCAGTCAATATACACAATCAGACTTTACATTTTAAAATGTGCTAGCACTGTATGGCCTGATCCGCGAGCTGAACCGAGGCTGTTCTCCACCCAAGCTCCTCCATCTTACCTTTGGTATCTGGGGTTTGTCATGAGGAGTCCAGTTCAACACCGGTCGCCATAGCCATCCTAGTGCAGGCGATTCCCAGCCTGCACAGCAGCATTGTTTAAAAAAAAAAATCGCTGTTCATGCTAATCAAAGTCTGAAATAGTTTACTTTTAAACGAAAATAGGCGGTCTGTGAATCACAGAGCAACTCGTACAAAGTGTGCCCCAGCACTGTGGATAATGGAGAAAAGCTCGCCGTGCAGTGACAAGACAAATGTTGATACACTGGTGCTCATAAGTTTCTGAGAAGTGACTAATTCTTAAAAAAAACACAAACACAGAAGATAAGCCAAACTGAACAAGATCTACAAAGTACAACAACAAGGAAGAAGGCAGCTGCCTTGTGGTACTGGAAGCTAGCTACCCAAAGCAGCAGGCGGAGGTCTAAAATCCATATCTGTTTTGTGGGACTAGGACTTGCCTACGCGGGATCCAAAAACCATATGCCGAGAATCTAGGAATATTCCTTATAGCACTTAAGAAGCTCCATCTGCTTACTTTACATAGTATCTAATGGGCTCCCTCGAAGATGCCGAAAATCAGAAAGCAATCAGAGGAGAAATGCCACAAATATGGAAGTGAGAGCAGATGATCCACATGTGCTTGTGAAGTGCTTCAAAATACAAAGCATGGGTCGAAACATTGATGTGAGCCCTACTCTTGTTCTATTTGGCGGGTTAGAAGGGAAAGATAGAAGTGAAAAGTTATCGATAAAACAAAGCCAGTTGTTGTTTTACCTTGTATTGCTAGCCAGGAGAGAGACTGGATCAAGCCAACATCTCCAGGACATGCAGAATGGCTTAATTGTGTAAACTATATCTACGTTTTAGATGTGAAAAAAGCCAGTCAATGGCTGCCTTTTGACAATTGTTTGACTAGTAGAATGGTCCTTAATGACTGATGACTAATGATTACAGCTAACGAGTTCGGGGTATACTTGAACCGAATGGTCGAGGTAAAACTTCCTGAACAAATTTGAACTCAGAGGAGCCAATGGAAAAGGTCCTCCAAGTAATCATTTTAAGAATGTCACGGTGGTAAGTTTCGATTTACTATATTATGAGGTGATATGAGGACACAAAACTGAAATACACACCCGTACATCTAACCTGAGTTCATGAGAATGGATGGAGCGCCCTTCGAATAATAAAAAACATAAACATTTTTGGCTGAGCAAGCTAGCCTTTATTTTCACGCTTTGGGGGGCAAGAGGTGGGAATGTTTCAAGTTCAGAGATAGGCCTTTCTTGTGGACAATGTTAGCATGAGCAAGAAAGCAAGGCGTAACCAAATTACAGCTACACCGTGAGTAAATATAAGTTTAAGCTTTTACAGTACTTAAGAGATGATCCAATCAAAGGTGCATGTGGGTAAGAAGCCATTGAAGACAAAGGATCAGTTAAAAAAAAAGTGTTGCAGTGGTTGTGAGGCTGGCAATGATGGATGAACTGAGTGTCCACCCTTTGGAAATAATGCAAGGGGGTTCACTACCGCCACCGGTGGAAGTGCATGGAAAGATAAGATCTAACACATGAGGTGTCACTCAGCTAAGTGGAGAGTAAGGGATCTGTACTGGTGGCATGTCTTAGATCATGCAGTGGGAGGTTGGTTAACCATTTTTTTTTTTTTTATAGAGTTTTATATAGCGCGAACTCGACGCAAAGATATCAGATATCAGCGCTTTACATGAGCACCAGTTTCGTTACCGATGGGCACATTCATTTTTGTTAGGCGCCGGGAGATTAAGTGATCAGCCAAGAATCACAGGAAGTTGAGCGTCGTTGACGAGACTCGAACCAGGGGGCAGATTTATAAGCCCCTTGCGACATATTTACGACACCGTTGCGTCACTTATGTGACGCAGCGGCGTTGTAAACAATGCGCCACTATGCGACAGATTTACAACGTGACGCATCTAGTGAGATGCGTCACGTTGTAAAGCCCTGCGCTACATTATACCTACGTCAGGTATAATGTATGCAGGGTGGGCGTTCCGTCGCAAGGAAGCCCCGTAAAAGTGACGCAGTGAAATCTGCAAGATTTCACTGAGTCACTTTTACGTCCCCGCTGCGTCAAAACCTTACGCCTGCTTGTAGCAGGCGTAAGGAGTGACGCAGCATTGCAAGTATAGGATGCCCCTGATCAGTGCTGGAGTTGCATCGCGCTTGCCACACGACTCCAGCACTGCGTCACCTATACGCTGACAGATGCGTCACGCATCTGTCTCTCCTTGCGCCACGGTGCGCCGCATTGTAAATGCGGTGCATACATGGTGGCGCAAGGGGTTCCTAACGTCGCGCAAAATAACTGGCGCATCCCTGCTGATCTGCAGGGATGCGCCAGTTATTGTAAATCTGCCCCCAGGTTCGCCAGCTTCGAGGTCGACCGCTTTAGCCGTAAGGCCACATCCTTTCCTCTAAGCATTGCTTAGTGTATGCCAATAGTGAAGTAGATGAGGATAGCCTCCTCGCAGTTAGTGGAGGTTCCCAAAGTTGCAAGGGAGAAAGAGGCATTAGACATAACTGGGCCAAAGAACATACCAGATAGGATAGGTGCTGTGCCGTAGTAATAATAGATTACTGCTCCAAGGAATCGAGCTGAAATTTGTAAAGACAGTCTGGACAAAGTTTATGATTCTTTCTGGAAAACTTAATTGGCTGTGAAGGTGCACCTCAATGCCTAGTAGCTGATAATGGTGTTCTTTTCACATCCATGTCTCCCAGGGTTTCTTGAGTTTAAATGGGATTGAAAATCAGTGTAACCACTCATATGGAATGAGAAGTAATTGGTTGCCGGGGCATGCCAACTGTATGGTCAGAAAAAATCTAAAGTTGTCATGTTTCGGGAGATAAGACTGAAAAAGAATTGCTTTTGAAATTGTGCAAATAATTTAACAGAGGGAACACTCAACCCAGATTGGAAGGTGAGAAGAAGTGCATGAGAGAAAATTGTTGGAGAGGGCAGCTGCCAAGCCATGAGGGTTAAAGATTTGTTACTGTGTGTTTGAATCAGTGCAAACTGAAGGACGCAAATATGCTCAAGGTATGTTGACTGAGCAGCGAAGAAAGTGGAGATCTGGGGGTTCTGAGCACCAGAAGGCAGAATCGAAGAGAGTCGAGGGCATGCACATGGTGCTGGAGGATGAAAATAGATGGAGTCAAGGAAGAGTTAAGCTGATGTGCACTGAGCATGCAGTGTAATGCAATGAAGGGGTATGTGTATTGTGAAGCCAGAATGATGTGTTGTAGCTGTGAATGTAAATGTTGTTTTAGGTTGGAATTGTAATATTTAGTGTCCTGAGCGTTAGTTATGGGGAGGAACTGTAAAAAATGTCAACAGTCATGGACGAATGGTCGCGCGGAATGGACTACTCTGCTAACGCTATGTATACAAAGCCAGGTGCTGCCCCAAAAAACACTGTAAAATCTGGGGGGGCCTGGACTGCATATTCCACGACTGGCATGAAATGAGTATTCATAAAATATTGTGGATTGCATGCCTTGTAATGGACTTGGCGTTCGAGATGATTGGTATCGAATACATTGCTCTGTATACCGTAATGTGTGAACAGTTATGTATGTTTGCAAACCAAATAAAAAGATTTGTAAAAAAAAAAAAATGAATAGTCCAGCTGTGAGTTTGTGAGGGTATGGATATGGCCAGATGTACACATCTGTCAATAAAATCTCGCTTGCTTACCCCTGTCTCCTCTTTGTCATCTTTGCATCAGCACTCTAGTTAATCTCACACTTTTTTTTTATCTGAATGTGGCATTGATATAAGAAAACTTTGTTTTGGCAATTCCTTCTTGTCATTCACCACAATAAGTATTGCTGCATAATATTTGTCACTAAGTGAGCTTTTAGACACCATGTGTGACCTTAGACAACTGGCTCTCAGAAATTAGTACTCTAGATAAATACTTGAGGCAACAGAAGAGGCTATAACAACTCTTCTCTAGTATGTATGAAGGATGCCTTAGAATTTCCTGTGGATAGTGTGTATCCTGTGAGGATTTTACTTTATTTGTTTTATTTTATTTGCAAAGTTTTATATAGCGTTGGCTAGGCCCAGAGGTATCAGAGCGCTTTACATGATGATCAGCAAGTTACAGATTACATGATTACTTCAGTTACAGATTCCAAGTATAGACATAGGAGAAAGATAGAGGGAAGGAAACATAACGGGGAGGCGAGGCGAGGAAAACAATGTCAGATGTCCGGCTGGGTAGGTGACGGCCGAGGGGGTGAACCAGGGCCAACCTCCTCTATAGCTGCATAGGACAGCTCCACCGGGCATCGGCCAAGGTTGTTCGGACTCCGCGGTGAGAACAGACAGTAGAAAAACATGAGATTACACAATAACATAAGTTATATTCGCGTTACGTAGCAAAGACAAAACGTCTTATGTGTAATGGAAGGTAGAGGGGGAAAGGTAAGCAGGGGAAAAGGAATGCAGATAGCGTCAGGCAGCCCAGAGGAGGGAAGGGACTTCAGGGGAAACAAGCAGTCAAATTGAAAGATAGACAAGACCGTGAAGCACCGTTAAAAACAATGTCCGATGTCCGGCTGGGTAGGTGACGGCCGAGGGGGTGAACCATAGCCAGACTCCTCTATAGCTGCATAGGACAGCTCCACTGGGCATCGGCCAAGGTTGCTCGGACTCTGCGGTGAGAACAGACAGTAGAAAAACATGAGATTACATGATAACATAAGTTATTTTCGCGTTACATAGCAAAGACAAAACGTCTTATGTGGAATGGAAGGTAGAGGGGGAAAGGTAAACAGGGGAAAAGGAATGCAGATAGCGTCAGGCAGCCCAGAGGGGGGAAGGGACTTCAGGGGAAACAAGCAGTCAAAGTGAGAGATAGACAAGACCGTGAAGCACCGTTAAAAACAATGTCTGATGTCCGGCTGGGTAGGTGATGGCCGAGGGGGTGAACCATAGCCAGACTCCTCTATAGCTGCATAGGACACCTCCACCGGGTAACGGCCAATGGTACTCGGGTTCACCGGTAAGTACAAACAGATTCGGTTTTCGCCCATGGGGCATCATTTAGCTTTGATGGTGGCCCTTCCCAATAAGACTGATCAAAATGACCAACTCTTCCCTCTTGGGATTTGCCTCTTGTGTTGAGGGGTTGCAATGTGAGCCTTTGGAATCGGACCAGTTGGTTTTATTGTCCGCTAAATTGGTGTTTCTTTCAGCCATCACTACGGATAGGCGTATTGGGGAGTAGGGTTCTCTGGTCATTACTTACCCATATCTGTGCATTTTGCCTGATAGGGTGATTCTCTATCGTGATCCTGGTTTTATTCCCAAGATTAGTTCAAAATGTCATTCTGATCAGGAATTGATTTTGCCTGTGTTACAGGGTGATGATCTGCAGCTAGATCTCTCCTCCCTTGATGTTAAACGTACTCTTCTGTGTTATTTGGATCGCACTAAGGCATTCAGAGTTCCCAAGTCCCTCTTTGTTGCTTTTGGGGGTGTTAACAAGGGTAAACAGGTGTCTGTTTCTACTTTGAGTTGATGGATTCAACAGGCTGTTTCTCAGGCCTATAAGTTGGTTGGTGAGTCCCCTCCTTCTCAGATTCAGGGTTGTTCCACTGGGTCTGTCTCCTATTCCTAGGCTGAGGATGGTGGGGGTGACTATTCAGGAGATTTGCCGGGCTGCTTCCTGGGCTGCCCGTCACACTTTTGTTAAACATTACAGGTTGGATGTGTTGACTGACACGTCTGATAATTTTGGATTAAATGCTGCGAAGACAGCAATGCGGTAATTGTTGTGCCTGTATTAAACTTATTTTGTATCATCGTAAAAAAATTAATTAAAAAAAAATAACTGAACCAAGTGAGTTAAGGGCTTACAGCTAGATCAGATGCACAACCGAACACTGATTATAGGAGTACATGACCGTGTATTAGGCCGTTGTAGCATTTTGACAAATAGCCCTATTTTCTGCAACAAACACCTTTCATACCTTTGAATATCTTGTTTATTTATACATTGGAATACTGCACAGGTAAAGTATAATCCAAACGACATGCTGCAGAATTGGAATAAATCTTCCAGTATTATGAAAGTAGTTAGCTTTCTTGACTCCGTGTGGCACATTACCTGGTGATAAGCTGCTTTCACATCCAGTGTTTTATAAATACATGCTTTGTCAAGTGTCATTACTAACTCTGAACACACTTTGTAATCTTGTAGAATGTTTTCAAAATAAATCATCCATTGCCTCAGTGAAAACGTATGGCCTTTTGCATGGATCAGTTATCATTTGCAGCTTCCCCAGCTCATACCATCTCAAAATCTCCTGGTCTAACACACACATTTTTTAATGCTTTACCCTATTTTACATCTTGGCATTAAACACTCCTTTAAGTACAATCTTATGCCCTCCAGAGGCTCTTGGTTTTATGCTATTTCTTTTTATTTCTTTATTATGTAGCATTCCATTGTACATAGTCATGGCAATGATGATTTTTGACCCGGTGTCAACCAAAAGGTTCACTTCAAAGTCATCTATTTGCATTATACACTCATGAAGACTTGTCACCTTTATTATCTAGAAGAACCATCATTAAAATTAAGGGCCTGATGTATGAAATACTGTTCGTAAATAATTGGTTGCAATATGCGACCAGTATTATTGCAACCAGTGAAGAATTTTACAAACCATCAGGTCAGTTCGTAAAATTCTGATTCGGAGTGGGTTGTAATCCAACCTACACCATGAATAGTAATGAGATAAGTCACAAATTGCGGCTCCCTCAGATTGGTGCCCATCAAAGGGTTGGTGGTCTACGAGGATTAGAAGAACATCATGTCTGTAATCAACTTTAAATAAAGTAAACATTTTTTAGATGCAGCCTGTTTTGCTTAAATAAAACGAGGCTGCACTTTAAAAAAAAGTTTTCTTTTTTTGAAAAGGTTGTTTAAGAGTTGACAGTGCCTACTCCCCAACAAACCTTGGGGCATATTACCAAAGATTTGCGATAATTATTGCAAAGAGCGCTTAGTGCTGTTTTTTTTATCGCCGGCTATCGCTGGATTTCATCTCGGAGATAACGCGTTATTATCAACGCTTATCTCCAAGGCGATAAAAAATCCAGTGATAGCGGCGAAACCCAGCAATAGCGCGATAAATCCAGCGATAAATTCACTGCGCTAATGAAAAGCTTGCTAATAGGCAGGTGAGGACTTAACCTTATAATCCACCTCCCATTGACAAGATGGTTAAGTCAAGTTTTTATCAGGTGTTAAATTCCAGCGATAATCGCGGTTAGTGCGACTTTTTTTATCGCTTCGCGGCATTGCTAATAGGGGGAAGTTGTGTTTGCGACTGTTTGCAGTTGCTTTTAGTTGGGAACGCCTACTTTGCATGTCATTAGCGATAATTATCGCTGACATGCAAAGCGGCAACAAAACGGCCGCTATCGCCATTAAGCTGTCGCTAACAGCTGTTAGCGACAGCTTGCTAATAGGGTGATAAAAATATCGCCGCTTTATCGGCAAAAAGTGCCGCTAAAGTGGCGATACTGCCCTTGATAATATGCCCCCTGGTTTTTACATTCACAAGGGGACCCCTTTCATTTTGTTAATGAGTTAGCACCCAATTCGAGAGTCGGTAATTTTTTGGTTGCAAAAAATGATAAATCTCATACGGATTCACTATTTGGAAGGATACCTAAATATGTTGGCGCAAAAGATACCACTCCTAAAATGTGATTGATAAATAGGGAAAACCTATTTTGTGGTCGCAAACTCTGAATCAGAGTCTCTGAGAGTGGTATATAGGCTCATGCACTTGGCCTCTAAACCGTTCCTCCAAAGTCAGATCATGCTTGGCATCTTCGACAGAGTACATTTTCCTTGTTGACTGTGTCTTGCAAACTCATGAGAAGAGCTGTCTCCTGCTGCAGTTTCTGCACTCCATCCCTAATGCAGGACAAATCATCGGCCAGTGTTTGACAAAATATCGCAGCCTCTGTAGTAATTATATCGGACCAGAGGGTTTGGGCAATACGGGCGTCCGTTTTGTTGAATAATCCATAGGCGAACCATTGGGCGTGCTGTGAGCTCCAGTACCCCTGCATTGCTCCCTGGCTCCAGAAACAAGGAGGCGCATTCGACCGTGGCGTCACTAGGGTTGGTGTCACCCAGTGCGGTAACTCCCGAGTCCAGGGGGTGCGGACCGCACCGGGGCGGGTGACACCATCACATGGGGTGACACCGTGAGCCTCTGCTTTAAAGAAGAGGCTCACGGTGTCACCCCATGTGATGGTGTCACCCGGTGCGGTCCGCACCCCCCGCACCCCCCTAGTGACGCCACTGGCATTCGAATAATACTGGATGGCTAGATCATGCAATCTCAATGTGCTAGTACTCAGAACAGCCTTGCGTCAAAGAGCCCAGGATTAGGATCCCCTAATGGTGTTGAATGTTTGACTCACCAAAAATGAATTTGAAAAAAGTGATGCTCACGCTCGATAAATACTTTCTGTTTGACTTCCACCTTCCTGTTTTCAACAATGTCAAATTGAATAATATAAATACCTTTATAGGTCTTAGACATGATATTGTGTGTTTTATACCTGTTTTTACTGATGATTTTATGTTTTTATGTACTTTTATGATTTACTGTGTTTACTTCGAATAAAGTATTTTTTGATTGATTTAACATGATATTGTCGCTGTTACCAAGTTACAAGCTGTCCCCTATGGTTTCGCCAGGAATAAGTTGCCTTGAACACTACCTTATTGCTCATGTGATGTGATGTTTATCCCGCCCTGGGACCTTGATGATAGTCTAATTTCCCTAATTGGGAATATTTTGTCAACCATCACTATCTCCTCAGGCTCTAGATTGCAAAATAGCAGGAACAAATTAAGGAAACTCTGAAAAAATTAACCCAAGGCCTCGTTGTGGCCAAGGCGAGGAATGTAAACAAGCGAGAATGCTTTTCCTCTGTCCTGCTGCCAATACATTGATCTACACAGTGGCAGGCATTGATGTCCAGCAATGAAGGAAGGAAGAAGTTTCAGTAGTTACTCAGTAATACATAATTACTCAGGCATCATGTAGAGGTTGCTAAGGGGCATTCATAATAAAAAAGCATATGCTTATCCATCAACCTTGTGGTTTTCCCATCCCTTTTAGACGTGGGAGAACTGCTAGGTTTCTGACAGCTGAGCCACAGCTGATTCTGTTATTGGAAACCCTTGAACTTGTGGTGGGTCCACCACAGGAAAGGAGGGTCACAGTGGCACTCACCTGACCCTTTTTATGGCTGGACGGCAGTCACTGATTGTCTCTACCTGGGTCTACCCATATGGGCATGGCGGCCCCAGAGAGGGAATATTTACAATGGTCCCACGCAGAAGGAGGAAAATCCCTGCTTCATAGGGCCTTTGATATTTTGTTTTTCACCAGGTGTTTTCTCAGGAGTTTGTCTCTAAAAAATCAATAAACAATGCAGAGCCGTTATGATACCCCAAAATGGTAATAAGGATGGACATCACATGTATCGGGCAAGGGAGAGGTAATACTGGGGTATTACAGACATATTAGAACAGAATATGAACTATGCTCCTATACGTTTCAAGGGTCCGTGAGGCTGTTTATGACAATGTGCGTCAACAGTTGTGTTTTCTATTGTTTTTCTTTTATGGAATTGAAAACCAATAAAAATATTCCCCCCCAAAAAAAAACAATGCAGAGCCATGGAAAACAAATGTTGTGCCCTCTCAGAATTAATTTTTGCAAATGCAACACCGGTGGATGGCCTGTGCCTACCCAGTGTGTTGGTGGGCCAATAGGACAATAGTTAGAGTTTTTCTTTTTTTTTTTTTAGCTGGAACTTATTTGAGAAACGTGAAGTTGTACCAGTAACATTCAGATCATTGCCTTATAATGGATATTATAAGCGGAATGTGCCTGATGATACGTAGATCATGATTAAATTATGCGAAAAAGGCAAAATAGAAATTATGACATATGAATGGCGACATTTTCACAGTGTCATACATTTTTCTGTTGGTGCTAATCTTCCTAGATTAAATTTAAGGCTAACAAATTGTGTAAGGTTTCTTCCAGGTCTCAGGGAGTAAACCTAAATTTGTGGGTAGTCCAGGAACCTTCAAAACATATGCATTTTAATACTTTCTTCCTTAATGTGTTCTGAAGCAGTCAATGTATATAAGGCCATTAGTCGCAAGCTTAAAACTTCCCTTCCAGAGACAGATTTAAAAATGCCTCTTTTGGGCTTCAAGTGAAATTGACCTTTCAGGGGCAAATCTATTAGGAATGTAATATTTTTTAGCACTTTAATCTCTGATATGAGAGACATGGAAGACAGAAAGTTCTGCTGCTTGATTTGAGTGGCACAATAACAAGTGAAAGAAAGTGGTGGAAGGAACACTTAGAAGAGGAATGGGCAAAACTTTTCAATGTCTGGTGGAATATATTTTAGTTACTTGAATCACGCGCGAAAGCATATATTTAATTTCAACATACACAATTATTCTTGACAATGTCTGATCTACAAATCTGCACATCCAGGATTAAATGTATATTTGCCATCCAGGCTAGATTTGCCAATTGTATTCTTACTTGAAGTATATTTGTTACAAGCGCTGCAGGTCATCATACTGGAGTGACCCACTGTTGTAATCTGTCTTGTATTTATTCTGCTGCCACTTTATTTCCTTCCCTTTCCCCTTTGGTTCCTTCCCTCTTTACCCCTTTCCCTGGGCAGCAAATGGAATGTTCCCTGTGGAGTTCAATTAGAATTTTGGTGCTCTCAGGCATTTGAGGAGAGTGGATGACCAGAATAAAGAAGCTTCTAACTTACCTGGTGTGGGCCTCTGTTATTTCAACTTTTAACACTGGCGACGATCCTGCGCAGGGGGCAGCTGGTCATCTCCCCTTTCAGTGCTCTCTCCAAGCTTCAAGTATATGGGACTTTTAGTGCTGTGTGCATATGCAACGTCCTGGCTTTATTTATTGTTCCTGTCAGCTGATTGTTCCAGTTTCTGTGGAGCATATATTCGAGTGGCCTCCTGCAGCACTGATTTTCTACAGTGGCATATATGTCCTTGTGCGCACCTTCTTGGTTTCCTGTGTGGTGCCCAGTGTAGTTGGGCGAGTCTAGACGGCGTTTATTTACACGCCTGGTCACCGGTTTTCCAGTTACCTTCCGGCTCCTTTGCTGTATCTCGCCTCACCAGCAGTTGCGGTTTCGTCCTTGGTGGGCACAGCCTCCGAGTGGATTTCGGGCAATTGTGGACGGCGTTTTTCACGCCTCATCACCGGTGATAGCCCCTCAGCTTCCTGCCTCCGCTGGCTGCCTGTGCCCTGTTGTGCTCTCGCCCAGCCCAACTGTGTGATCCGCCTCCGGGAAGGAAGGTACAGCCCTCTTCCGCTAACATCAAGGACATTTTGCTTTCGGCACTGATTGGCATGCCTTTGAAGAGTTCCTGTCGAGCTTTCGCTCCTCCTTCACTCAGCTGTTCTCGTCGAAGTAGACGCCCATCTCATCGCTACGCTCTTCCCCTCAGCGCCGCTCGACGTACCCTGAGGAGATTACCTGCCACAACCGGCGCCCTAGCTCCTCTACAGCCGATGACGTGATCTTCAGCCACGCCGAACTCCGAGGAGCTTCCTGAGAACTTTTGGGAAAGTATTCCTCTCATTTTCCTCATCGGTGACAAGTAAGGCGATTTGTTAACTGCTGTCATTCTTTTCTGCACTGTTTGCTTAAAGTTATTCACTAGAGGCGCATTCCCCTCGTCACCTCAGAGCTGTACAGTTTTCTGAGGATCAGCCTTCGCGCGCTTGCTTCTGCGCACTTTCCTCCTCAGTATAGCCTTGCTGTCAGGAGTCGGGCCGTGTAGCACCTACCTAGCCGTTGATTCCTACAACTCCCATGAGGCCCAGGGAGAGGGCGGAGTCACGCGTCTATAAGACGACGCATTGAGCGCACAACCAGCGTGCGTAATTCTAGTGGCAGGGAAGAGTTTACTTTCCTGGTGTACGGCGGCAGCATCGAGGTGTGCTGCGGGGTCTTCACCGGCTGGAGGAGATCCACTACTTTCACGAGCACGGCGCAGGCGGCGGTGTACCATACCGCGGAAGCCCGTCGTTGCTGGACGGAGGTCCAAATCCTGGAAGAACTCGGGAGAGTTTTCTGTTTCTTTTTGGAACTAGCCTGATCGGAGGAGGTCAGGTGAGCGGACTCACGCGGTGAGGGCGGCGGTGTGCTAAACCGCGGAAGCCTAAAAAACCGTGAGCATACTTTGTTATTACTATTGGTGTAGACTCCTAAGGCGGCGGTGTACTAAACCGTGGAAGCCTTTTTCTTTCGTTGTTCTCCAACACATCCTCACTGGTGGGTGGCGGTGCTGTAACCGCAGTGGTGTCTAACTTACGGGAAGGAGGAAACCTTGTTTTCTATTTCGGTTGTCCTTTGGAAGAGAGGGGTTGTGTCATTGGCGATAACTTTCTTGCTCATGATTCTAGGATGTCGGGAGGCTTTTCGACAAACAACCTACCCTCATGTGAAGCCCTTACGGGGCCATTTGTATAAAGGCTGCTTGAGACAAAAGGTATATGTTAAAAACAGTAGCGAGATTTATTGAGAGTAGTGAGGTTTCAACACCTGTTATTCATTATTGTTATTCTCTTTTTTCAGGTTCTCATCCCAGCTGTTCCTACCCCTTCCTATCCCTCACCTGATCGCCCTATTTCTCTGTTATATATACATTGGAGTATGGGGATGTCATGGGGTGGAACCATTATTGCTTCATCCGGACCCTGAGGAGTACCCAATCCTGACAGAATTACGCACCCAAGATACGATACCCCTCCCGGTCCGGGGGTAGCAATAGATGGCGTCCCTAGACGATGTTGTACAGGCCCTGGCGTTAGTGCAACAGGAACTTGCGGCTTCCAGGTTAGAAACAGCGGCCTTGAGAGAAAGGGTAGACAGGCTGGCTAGAAACCCTTTTGATGCAACGGTCTCTAGCACCCCACAAATACAGGTTACGGTTCCTCCTCCCATACCACTGGCAAGCCCAGAGAGGTATGCAGGGGATCCGCAGAAGATCCAGGTCTTTCTTACACAGGTGTTGCTTCATTTCTCCTGCAGGCCTTCATCATTTCCAAATAACCACTCCAGAGTGGCTTTTGCAATCTCATACATGATCGGAGATGCCGCCAATTGGGCAGTTCCTTTGGTAAGGAACAATGACCCGGTGTTGTCGGATTGGGAAGCGTTCCGATCCGCGTTTGAACATGTGTTCGACAGACGAACTACTACTTTCAGTGCGGACCGGGAACTCCTTGAGCTGCGACAAGGAAAGCATGATCTGGTCACGTACCTCACTTCCTTCAATCGTTTGGTGGCTGAAGCTGCGTGGCCCGAGGAAAAGAGAATGTCTCTTTTCTATCAGGGGTTGCGAGAAGAACTCAAGGATGTTATTGCCCAAATAGATCCCCAGCCTGGTTCCTGTGCTGATCTCATCAGTTTGTCCTTACGGTTGGATGGTAGGATGTATGAGAGAAGTAGCGAAAGGTCTAGAGGGGAGAGAATGTTTTACAGGTCAGACAAGACCTCCAGGAAGGAGGCTGTTACCACCGATAATCACAGCGAACCCATGGAGGTGGGAGCCATCCGAGCACCACTTTCGCGGAGTGAGAGAGAGAGCCGACGTATACAAGGGTTGTGCATGTATTGCGGGAAAAGAGGACACTTTGTACGTGAGTGTCCCTCCAAACCAAAGGCACCAGGACCATTGTACCGGAATAAGAAAGCAGCGGTGTCGGTGTTGAGCAATGGGTCAGGGTTGTCAGTGGAGCCTCCTCCCCTTGGCTTGGGAGAAAGAGAGTGGAAAATACCGTCTTTGTCGAGTACCAAAGTTAGGGACACCGAATCCCACATAGTGGTGGCGGTGGGACTAGAAACTCAGCATCAGGTACACCAGGTGTTAGCCATGCTAGATTCGAGGGCCACGGGAATTTTATTGATAGCGGGTTGGTGAGGCGACTAGCTATCGGTAAGGTAACTCGTGAGACCCCTGAGGAAGTGCTCGCGGTGGATGGGAAGCCGCTCAAATCAGGTCTAGTTACAGAGCAAACTGAGACCTTAATAATCTCCATAGATGATGGAGTTAGACAACATGTGGAGGACATCTCATTGAATATCATAGAAGCCCCCAGTATGAGGTGATATTGGGCATGCCATGGTTGTGGCGTCATAACCCTACGGTAGATTGGAGACATAAGACCATTAAGTTCTTGTCTAGGGAATGTGAGGAACACTGTTTACAGGGGTACGAGTCTCAAGCTGCCGCTTTGTTACACCCATTTTGCGCAGCCACAGCGGCAGAGAAGGAGGTCGTATTACCAGAAGAGTACACGCAGTTTGAGGAAGTGTTCAGTAAGACTCAGGCCGAACAACTCCCACCTCATCGGGCGTACGACTGTCAAATCGATCTGATTGAGGGAGCCACCATTCCAGCATGTAGAGTTTATGCGTTATCAGAGCCGGAAACCCAACATCTTAGAAAATACCTGGACCATTTCCTAGATATAGGTTTCATTCGACCCTCACGATCTCCTGCAGCTTCCCCTCTTTTCTTTATATCGAAAGCGAGTGGAGAGCTTAGAGCGTGTTGCGATTACAGAGCGCTGAATAAAATTACAGTTCGTAATCGCTACCCTTTGCCTCTGATACCAGTTCTGTTAGATCAGGTGCGTGAAGCTACCATCTATACCAGATTAGACCTGAGAGGGGCGTATCATTTGGTGCGCATCAGAGAAGGTGACGAATGGAAGACAGCGTTTAAAACGCGATATGGGTTGTTTGAGTATACTGTGATGCCGTTCGGGCTGTGCAACGCCCCAGCGGCTTTCCAGTATTTTTTGAATGACGTTCTAAAAGAATTTGTGGACCACTTTGTGGTAGTGTATATCGATGACATCCTCATATACTCTGTGTCGGTCGATATACATCACAGTCATGTCATGTGGGTCTTGGAGAGGCTGCGTGAGCACCATCTGTTCTGCAAACTTAGCAAGTGTGAGTTTGGGGTTCGTGAGGTGGAGTTTCTAGGGGTGATTCTGTGTCCGAACGGATTGAGTATGGCGGAACGCAAGATACAAGCCGTACAGAAGTGGCCCATTCCAACGTGCACTAGGGACGTTCAGTGTTTCTTGGGTTTTGCTAATTACTACCGCAGATTCATCATGAACTTCTCACAGGTGGCTGTCCCGATCACCCGGCTGCTTCGCAAAGGGGTTCCCTTTGTATGGACACCTGAGGCATCTGCGGCTTTTGGTCATTTGAAGGAGGCGTTTACCACCGCCCCTGTACTAACACATCCGGCAATGGGGGCTCCATTCATCGTGGAAGCCGACGCTTCAGATGAAGCCATCGGAGCCGTACTGTCTCAGAGGGATAAAGACACCGGACAACTCCACCCGGTGGCCTACCTCTCCAAGAAGCTAAGTGCAACAGAGAAGAACTACACTATTGCTGAGAAGGAACTGTTAGCAATCAAAAGGCCTTCCAGGAATGGAGACATTACCTGATGGGAGCACGATATCCAATCACGGTGTATTCTGACCACCGCAATTTACAGTACATGAAGACGGCCCGTCATCTTACACAGAGGCAAATGAGATGGACCCTGTTTTTTGCGGAATATGATTTCGTCATTACCTTCCGGCCGGGCACTGACAATCGTAAGGCCGACTCCCTTTCTAGACAGGAATCTGTGGTAGAGAAACCAGCCTGCATCCCTGAAGCCATCATAGATCCAGCAAAGGTCATCTGTGTAATGCGAGTGGAGCGATTCCTGGCAGACGTGAAGAAAAATAGATCCACTGAGAGGTGGGAGAGATGGGCCCAGGAGGACGAAACTCGGAGCATAAAACAAGGCTTGCCTTTCCAGAACGGCAAACTGTACCTTTCCAATAAAACCCTACAGAAAGCCGCATATGAATGGTGCCATGTGTCTCCTTTGGCCGGGCATCCAGGAATCCGTAAAACCATCGATCTGGTACAACGGCATTTTTGGTGGAAATCGTTGGTATCTGATGTGCGTGCTTGGGTTGCGCAATGTGAGGTCTGTGCCAGGTGCAAGAGCGATTCCTCTGGGAAAAAGGAAAACTTAGGCCGATGCCAACTCCACACCTACCCTGGCAACACATGAGCATGGATTTCATCACAGGGCTGCCTGTGGATCAAGGATATTCCGCAATTTTGGTAGTGGTGGATAGCCTGACCAAAACAGGCCATTTCATACCGTGCAAAAGCCTCCCGACTGCCGGCCAGTCCGCACAATTATTGATGGACAGAGTATTCAGACTACATGGATTGCCCAAAGTGATCGTGTCAGATAGGGGCCCCCAATTTATCGCCAGCTTCTGGAAGTCGTGGTGTAAGGCCCTGCAGATTGAATCGGCTGTTTCAACGAGTTTCCACCCTCAAACCGATGGACAAACCGAAAGGTTAAACCAGACCCTGAAGAAATATCTGCGTTGTTACGCCATGGAGGCACAGGACTCATGGGTGTCGTTGCTATGGATGGCGGAGTTAGCCTACAACAACGCTCTGCACAGTTCTATCGGGGTCTCACCATTCGAGGCGACTTTCGGATACAGCGCAAAGACTCTGCCCATTGATCTACCAGTAGACCTAGCCGACCAACCGTCTGTTCTAGCTCACATGAAGACACTACGGGCTATCCACAGGAAAACAAGGAAACACCTGGTGGAGGCCAAGTTGCTGTATAAGAAGTGGGAGGACAGACGCCGAATCGATGGTCCTGTGTATCAGGTTGGAGACAGGGTTTGGTTGTCTACTAAAAATATCAAGTTTAAGATGCGCAGTGTGTTCCACCCCAAGTATATTGGTCCATATAGAGTGGTACGTCAGGTGAACCCGGTGGCTTTCAAGCTACGGTTGCCTGCCAGTCTCCGTATCCATCCAGTTTTCCACTGCAGCCTTTTGAAGCCAGCTAGGGAAGCTAGGAGGCGGTCGCCACCTCCGGTCTCCTGTGAGGGCGGGCTGGAGTACGAAGTGACAAGGATCCTGGACGCGCAGTATCGCAGGGGCAGGCTGTGGTATCTGGTCTCCTGGAAGGGGTACACCTCGGAGGACGATTCCTGGGAGCCGTGTGTCAACGTCCATGCTCCTGCGGCTGTGGCCGCATTTTATCGTAGGTGTCCCGGCAAACCAGGGTCTAGGAGGCGCTGGAAGGGGGGGCCTACTGTCAGGAGTCGGGCCGTGTAGCGCCTACCTAGCCGTTGATTCCTACAACTCCCATGAGGCCCAGGGAGAGGGCGGAGTCACGCGTCTATAAGACGACGCATTGAGCGCACAACCAGCGTGCGTAATTCTAGTGGCAGGGAAGAGTTTACTTTCCTGGTGTACGGCGGCAGCATCGAGGTGTGCTGCGGGGTCTTCACCGGCTGGAGGAGATCCACTACTTTCACGAGCACGGCGCAGGCGGCGGTGTACCATACCGCGGAAGCCCGTCGTTGCTGGACGGAGGTCCAAATCCTGGAAGAACTCGGGAGAGTTTTCTGTTTCTTTTTGGAACTAGCCTGATCGGAGGAGGTCAGGTGAGCGGACTCACGCGGTGAGGGCGGCGGTGTGCTAAACCGCGGAAGCCTAAAAAACCGTGAGCATACTTTGTTATTACTATTGGTGTAGACTCCTAAGGCGGCGGTGTACTAAACCGTGGAAGCCTTTTTCTTTCGTTGTTCTCCAACACATCCTCACTGGTGGGTGGCGGTGCTGTAACCGCAGTGGTGTCTAACTTACGGGATGAAGGAAACCTTGTTTTCTATTTCGGTTGTCCTTTGGAAGAGAGGGGTTGTGTCATTGGCGATAACTTTCTTGCTCATGATTCTAGGATGTCGGGAGGCTTTTCGACAAACAACCTACCCTCATGTGAAGCCCTTACGGGGCCATTTGTATAAAGGCTGCTTGAGACAAAAGGTATATGTTAAAAACAGTAGCGAGATTTATTGAGAGTAGTGAGGTTTCAACACCTGTTATTCATTATTGTTATTCTCTTTTTTCAGGTTCTCATCCCAGCTGTTCCTACCCCTTCCTATCCCTCACCTGATCGCCCTATTTCTCTGTTATATATACATTGGAGTATGGGGATGTCAGGGGGTGGAACCATTATTGCTTCATCCGGACCCTGAGGAGTACCCAATCCTGACACTTGCCTCTCCCTCTCATTAGTTCCGTTATTCCCCTGCGTTCACCATCTTACCCTTGGGTGTCTTCATGGTGATACGCACACCAGTTATTGCGTGTCACCTTCCCACTGCAGCCTGCGGGGACGGTTCTGAATGCCAGCCTTCTCCAGTGTGACACGCACACCAAACCTGACACTGACTATGGTGACTTTTTCACACTTATACTGTTTTCTCCCCTTCTTTATTGTGACTAGTGTTCCTGGAAGTTTATTTTCCACGCTTTTCCTTAGTAATTGTTCCAGTTAAGCATTTTTTCCTATTTATTTATTTCTAGTACACTTCTCTGAGCATGGCAGGCGCTAGAATGAGTCAACCCCTATCCTTCTTAAATGAGTGTGGGGAGCCTGAAATCCACTGCAAAGATTGGATAAAGTTTTTAATTGCCATGGGGGGAGAAAAGTTTTCTGCAGTACGTAAGCAACATATTTTGTTGCATAATCTGGGTATACGGGGTCGCAAGACATATGAAACATTACCTGAACCAGAAGTTGAGGATGAGGATGAGGTAGATGTGTATGATGTCACATTAATGAAATTAGAAAATCACTTTGGAGACAAAGTCAATGCAGTCCTTGAACGCCATACATGTTTTTGTCGTATACAAGGTAAACATGAATATGTTAACAATTATGTTGCAACATTGAGAAGACTGACTCAACTTTGTGATTTTGGGGAGCTTAATGATTCTCCCATAAGAGACCAATTGTTTAGATGTACGAATAACAGCAGGATTAAAAAAAAGTTACTTGCTAAGAACCCCACACTCAGAGAAGCAATTACTTTAGCGCAATCTATTGAGCACACAGCCAAGTGTATGAGAGAAATGAAAGTTACAGAGGAGGCAGTCTCTTCAGTTCAAGTAGAGGAAGTACACAATGAAGTACTTAAAGTAAAAAATAAGGATACCTACATTAACAAACCAACCAGAGATAGCTTAAAATGTTTTAGATGTGGAAGTAGTAATCACTTGGCCAACAGTTTACAATGTTCTGCCCGTAATGTTACCTGTAGAAACTGCAATAGAAGGGGACATTTCGCAAGAGTATGTAGGGATGGGGAAAACAACCAAGTTAAGATGGTGAATGTGGAGAGTGAGCACCGTCAAAAGTTTGTATTCCAGGTA